>CM068744.1:96976877-97031165 GCA_035084275.1 Hydrolagus colliei | reverse complement strand
TCCCCCCCCCTCTCTCTCTCTCTGCACTGAGCTGACTGTCCCCCCCCCCCCCTCTCTATGGGAGGAGACTGATGTCCCCCCCCACCCCTCTCTCTCTGCCTGAGCTGGACTGTCCCCCCCCCCCCCTCTCTCTCTCTCTCTCTCTGCCTGAGCTGACTGTCCCCCCCCCCCCCCTCTCTCTCTGCCTGAGCTGACTGTCCCCCCCCCCCCCCTCTCTCTCCTGAGCTGACTGTCCCCCCCCCCCCCTCTCTCTCTCTCTCTCTGCCTGAGCTGACTGTCCCCCCCCCCCCCCTCCTCTCTGCCTGAGCTGACTGTCCCCCCCCCCCCCCTCTCTCTCTGCCTGAGCTGACTGTCCCCCCCCCCCCCTCTCTCTCTCTCTCTCTGCCTGAGCTGACTGTCCCCCCCCCCCCCTCTCTCTGCCTGAGCTGACTGTCCCCCCCCCCCCCCCTCTCTCTCTCTCTCTGCCTGAGCTGACTGTCCCCCCCCCCCCCCCCTCTCTCTCTCTCTCTGCCTGAGCTGACTGTCCCCCCCCCCCCCTCTCTCTCTCTCTCTCTCTGCCTGAGCTGACTGTCCCCCCCCCCCCCCCCCCCTCTCTCTCTCTCTCTCTCTGCCTGAGCTGACTGTCCCCCCCCCCCCCCCCTCTCTCTCTCTCTCTCTCTCTGCCTGAGCTGACTGTCCCCCCCCCCCCCCTCCTCTCTCTCTCTCTGCCTGGCTGACTGTCCCCCCCCTCTCTCTGCCTGAGCTGACTGTCCCCCCCCCCCTCTCTCTCTCTCTCTCTGCCTGAGCTGACTGTCCCCCCCCCCCCTCTCTCTCTCTCTCTGCCTGAGCTGACTGTCCCCCCCCCTCTCTCTGCCTGAGCTGACTGTCCCCCCCCCTCTCTCTCTCTCTCTGCCTGAGCTGACTGTCCCCCCCCCCCCTCCTCTCTCTCTCTCTGCCTGAGCTGACTGTCCCCCCCCCCCCTCTCTCTCTCTCTGCCTGAGCTGACTGTCCCCCCCCCCCCTCTCTCTCTCTCTGCCTGAGCTGACTGTCCCCCCCCCTCTCTCTCTCTCTGCCTGAGCTGACTGTCCCCCCCCCCCTCTCTCTCTCTCTGCCTGAGCTGACTGTCCCCCCCCCCCCTCTCTCTCTCTCTGCCTGAGCTGACTGTCCCCCCCCCCCCCTCTCTCTCTCTCTGCCTGAGCTGACTGTCCCCCCCCCCCTCTCTCTCTCTCTGCCTGAGCTGACTGTCCCCCCCCCCCCCTCTCTCTCTCTCTGCCTGAGCTGACTGTCCCCCCCCCCCTCTCTCTCTCTCTGCCTGAGCTGACTGTCCCCCCCCCCCTCTCTCTCTCTCTGCCTGAGCTGACTGTCCCCCCCCCCCCCCTCTCTCTCTCTCTCTCTGCCTGAGCTGACTGTCCCCCCCCCCCCCTCTCTCTCTGGCTGAGCTGACAGTCCCCCCCCCCTCTCTCTCTCTCTGGCTGAGCTGACTGTCCCCCCCCCCCCTCTCTCTCTGCCTGAGCTGACTGTCCCCCCCCCCCCCTCTCTCTCTCTCTCTGTCTCTCTGGCTGAGCTGACAGTTCCCCCCCCCCCCACCCACCTCACAGACAAAAGGCAGAGTAACTGATAGCAGACTTAAACAATCTGGTAGATCCCTAAATTACACCTGAAACCTTAACTCATTTTGCAGAGTCCTGTGGCTGGCGAGAGAGACATGGGTTTGATTCCAGGCAGGTCAAGGTCAGGTCGAGGTCAGGTCAGGGCGACACCTCGGGCGAGTTTCCTAATCCGTCCTCTGAGGAAAAGAAATGTCAATAAGTTGGTCATTTCAATCCACGACCGTCGGCTGCCGCGTTTCGCCCGCAAACACGCAGTCAGTTCACTCCACAGTCTACTCCGCGAAGCGCTGCGAGACGTCGAGAAGACGTGAAAAGCGCCGTGTCAAATGCAAGGATTGTTATTTTTTACTATTATTTTTCTCTCTGTACGGATGCTGCCTGACCTGACCCTACTGCATATTTCAGCAGCAACATCCACAACAACTTCGATTTACATAGTACTTCACAATAACGGATCCCGGGCCAGAGCCGTGGGCAGGGGGGGGGGGGGTGGGGGGGAAAAGGCGACCGAAGGCCGGGTAGAAAAGACAGGTCTTTAGCCGAGACCTGAAACTGGGAAGACGGGAGCGAGGTGAAGGGAGTGAAGGTGGGGGGGGGGGGGGGGGGGGGGGGGGGGGCAAGGGGAGAGGGTGAAGGGAATGAAGAAGGGAGTTCCAGAGCTTCGGGACGTAGTGGCTTCCAACGACTTCCGTGTTTATCCCCCTGATAAAATTGGTCATTCAGTTGTTGGCTGCTTGCATGCAAAATTGGCTGCAGTTCGTGGACAAATACAGTCCCAATTTGCAGTAAATCCTGTGAACGTATCTCAATGTGATAAGGGGTAATAACAAATGCAAGTATTATTATTATTATTATTACAGGGGCAAGTAGAGAACGCACACTGTGCTTTCCCTCCTGACCAGGATATCCTTCTTTAGGCATTGTTTTTAACAATCAGCATTTATTTAACTCTTCACTTTACCTAAGTGTCTGGAAGCGTTTAAACCAAGACAGAAGTGGATGCTGAATTAGAAATGAAATTTAGAGATAACTGGAGGCATATTAGAAGAGGTGGATCTACCAGCGCCTTTGGACGTCCTCTTGACGTGAAACTCACTATACAAGTGTAATTGTGTTGTTGTAATAAGAGCTTTTTGAATGCTGAGTGGAAGCCAGATAATGTAGTATTGGGAAAAAGGACTGTGGTGACTGAAACAACAACAAAATTACATTGGTACAGTGATTTTCACATCAGGAGGACGTCGCAAAGCGGGGAGAGGCTAAGGTGTGGGCATCTCTGGTACCTGCTCCTAACCTAAGCAATTCCAGTGGCATCATCAAGTCCATCTCCAACAAGACAAGCTCCGTTTACATCAGCTGAGTGTAAACACTTGGCACCGGCCTGGGATGCTGTCTAGACGCGCCTGACCCCAAGGGAAATACCGTAAATACCCGCGTATAAGGCGCACTTTTTTTCAGGTCGGAAGATCTCGAAAGTTGGGGGTGCGCCCTATACGCAGGTACAAGGAATTTTGAGCCTCGGAAATACAGTAAACAGGAGGGGCGGCCGGCGCGCTGTCAGCCGGGGTTTGGTCAGTGTCCGGCGGGGGTTGGGAGGAGCGGGTGACGGGGCTTCGGCCTCGGCCGCCCGGGCAGCGGCAGCAGCAGCGGACTTCAGTGCTGTGCTTACCTTCTGCCTAACCCAGTCTGCCTGCCTCTCTCTCCTGCCTCCCTCCCTGCCTGCCTCCCTCCCTCCCTCCCTCCCTGCCTGCCTGCCTGCCTGCCTGCCTGCCTTCCTCTCTCTCCCTGCCTGCCTGCCTGCCTCCCTCTGTCCCTGCCTGCCTCCCTCCCTCCCTGCCTCCCTCCCTCCCTGCCTGCCTCCCTCCTCCCTGCCTGCCTCCCTCCCTCCCTCTCTCCCTGCCTGCCTCCCTCCCTGTCTCCCTGCCTGCCTCCCTCTCTCCCTGCTTGCCTGCCTCCCGCTCTCCCTCCCTGCCTGCTTCTCTCCCTCCCTGTCTGCCTGCCTCTCTCCCTCCCTGTCTGCCTGCCTCCCTCCCTCCCTGTCTGCCTGCCTCCCTCCCTGCCTGCCTGCCTCTCTCCCTCCCTGCTTGCCTGCCTCCCGCTCTCCCTCCCTGCCTGCTTCTCTCCCTCCCTGTCTGCCTGCCTCCCTCCCTCCCTGTCTGCCTGCCTCACTCCCTGCCTGCCTGCCTCTCTCCCTCCCTCCCTGCCTGCCTGCCTCTCTCCCTCCCTGCCTGCCTGCCTGCCTCCCTCTCTCCCTCCGTGCCTGCCTGCCTGCCTCCCTCTCTCCCTCCCTGCCTCCCTCTCTCCCTCCCTGCCTGCCTCTCTCCCTCCCTCCCTGCCTGCCTGCCTCCTTCTCTCCCTCCGTGCCTGCCTGCCTCCCTCTCTCCGTGCCTGCCTGCCTCCCTCCGTGCCTGCCTCCTTCTCTCCCTCCGTGCCTGCCTGCCTCCCTCTCTCCGTGCCTGCCTGCCTCCCTTCCTGCCTGCCTCCCTCTCTCCCTACCTACCTGTCTCTCCTGCCTCCCTCCCTTCTGCCGGCAATATCATCGAAAATGCTTCCGTTTTTTTTCACCAATAAAAGATCAAAAGTGGGGGGTGCGCCTTATACGCGAGTGCGCCTTATACGCGGGTATTTACGGTATATTTATTCTGCAGCACTGCCAATAGTGTGTTTTCCAGATGAGGTGCCTCCAGATAAACACTGAGATTAGGCTAAAGCAGTGGTTCCCAACCTCGGGTCCCAAATCAGGTTGGGGGTCCTCAGTTGGGTCGCGAAGGGTCAACAGAATTTTTTGTTGTAGCTTTTTTTAACGCTGAAATTGCTTTGTTTTCATGCTGAAAAGTGTCCGAGGCGACACCGCTGACTAATTTGTATGAAAGACCGTATTAACGAGTTGCACTGAATGACAAATGCACTGGGCTAAAGGTTCTGTTCCATTGAAGCAAATAAATGGCCCCCAGCATGTGCATGCCAGTGAATTCACTTGGAGTAGCCTTGCTTAAGAGAAGGCAGATGGATTTTCAATTTATTTTACGACATAATTAAAATGTTTGCATAAAGATATTTCCATATGTAAGTAAGGGCATTCGAATAGAAAACATTTGCTAGACTTTTCTTTGTCTCTGATATATTTCACAAGATTGGAGTCAAACCATCGTCCATTGTCTATAACTCATGTCGAACTCCTGGTAAATAGTGCCTTCTTGCCCTACAGAAATGACAGCTGGATCCATTGCAGTACCGCGAATAATCCCATTGCGGGCCCCCCTCCCCGGCAAATCCAAGCACGAAATTGACACAAACACTCCTATAGAAATCAAATCAGGTAAGAAACCAACTCTATTGCTCTTTTTGGAACTACTCTCGGGTAAGATTCAGCTGAAACGTTAAACTGAGGTCAACTGTCCGTTCGAGTGGATGTCAAAAATCTCATGGCACTTCGAAAAGAGAAGGGAGTTTCTCCCTGTGTCCTAGCCAACAATCCGCTAAATAAAATTGATCACGCACGACATGGCTGTTTCTGGGACATTGTTTTGCACAATTGTGCTGCCGCATTTACCCACCGATAGGTAACTACTGCATTTCACAGTAAAGTGGAGACTTATAGCTCAGCGGTTAGAGTGCTTGCCTTGCAAGTGAGTGACCTAGGTTGAATTCCAGGCAGGGCAAAACCTTGGGCAGGCTTCCTTGCTCCACACGCCTGATAATAATTCCTATTGTTCATCTCAATCTACGGCTGTTTGTTGGACACACCTGTGCGCAATTGGCTGCTGTGTTTCACCCACAAAATATACAGTCAATTCACTTTACAGTATATTTTGTGAAGCACTTTCAGACGTCTAGAAGACGTGAAAAGTGCTATATCAAATGCAAGGATTATTATTATTATTATCTACGAAGCACTTTGAGATGTCCTTATGACTCGATAAGGCATTTGACCAAATGCAAGAATTATTATTATAGGCATCATTGACATGCTTAGAGAACTGAATTGAAGTTTCCTGTCTATTCAGGAGAATAAACTGAATCATTGAGTGATTTTGTTCCCACCTGTGATAAGTATCGTAAATTTGATAAAAAAGTGTAACCATACGGCATTGTTTTGCCATATCTTTTTATTTTTCACTGCCTATTTGACAAAACAACAATAAAGTACAATAACTTCACCTGTCACCTGCTAATGCTCAGGTGTGGAAGTATATTCAGGGCTAGGACTGTTGAAGAAATTTAACAAAAGAACAATGCATTTTCCTCACTGAGACTTTTTGCTCACTTTTCGTCAGGTATGAAAAAAATGCAATAGAATTTATTGAAAATATAGTAATAAATATGTTAACATATTTACAAGTTAACATATGTACAATTCATTTTTCAACACAAACCAACGCTGACAGTGTCACACCGCATTACAGTCTATTCTGTGAAGCGCTTTGAGATTATCTTGACTAAATGTACAGTAACAAAGGAACTGTGTCAAATGTAGAGATTGTGATTAATATACATACAACAACAACAACAACAACAATTTACATTTATAGAGCGCCTTTCACGTCAGGAGGACGTCCCAAGGCGCTGAACAGGAGGCGTGTCACCCGAGCTGAGAGGGGAGTGTTTGGGAAGGGGTGAAACACGAAGGGGAGGTAAAAGAGTTCGGGGGGGAACAAAAGGCACGATCGAAGAGGAAAGTCTTCAAACCGGCCTTGAAAGAGGAAAGGGAAGAGACGAAACGGAGGGATTGAGGGATGGCATTCCATAGGGTGGGAGCGGAGAAACTGAAGGCCCGGCCTCCGATGGTGGGGCGGTTCGGGCGGGGGGCTTGGAGCAGGTGGGCGTGTAGGGGGAGAGTAGATCGGTTAAATAGGGTGGGGCAAGGCCGTGTAAGGCCTTGTAGGTGAGGACGAGGATCTTAAACTCGATCCTCTGGAGGATGGGGAGCCAGTGGAGACGGGCGAGGGTGGGGGTTATGTGGTCGCGGAGGCGGGTGCGGGATAGTACACGGGCTGCAGAGTTTTGGATGGCCTGCAGCCTGTGATTGGAGGAACTGGGGAGGCCGACTAGGAGAGAATTTCCGTAGTCCAGCCGTGAGGTGATGTATGCGTGCACGAGTGTTTCGGCAGCGCGGGGGGTATGATAATTACGGAGCCTGGCAATGTTGCGCAGATGGAAATAGGCTGTGCCGGTCAAGGCGCGGATGTGGGGGAGGAAGGAAAGTTTTTGATCGAACATGATGCCGAGGTTCCTGACTGGCTTTGTGAGGTGGAGAGTGCAACCCTGGATATTGAGGCTGACAGCGCCCGATATGCGGAGGCGCTGGCTTGAGCCAATCAGGGGGGCCTCGGTCTTATTCACGTTCAATTGCAAAACGTTGTCCCTCGTCCACGACTCGATGTCGGACAGACATGCCGTCAGAACATCACCCCCTTGTGGCAGCAGGTGGCTCTGCACACTCCATAAAGGCGGTGACATCGTGGTGTTTCCTGGAGGATTTTCTGCGCTTAGATTGGAAGCTGCTGTTACACTTTTGGGTTTGCGTATTATCTGCAACTCATCATTTTGGGTGATGACCCACCCCTCTCCCCCAGCCTTATACATAAATATCTTTGTGTACACTTGCCCCTTCTATGTCAGATTACTTTTGTTTGCCAGATACTCCAGATGTGGATATATACTACACCTTGGATGGCAACAAACCTCAACAGTTGAAGAAATCAGGCTCTGGGGAAAAGTCCACCTTAAAGTATAAAACACCTTTCACACTGCACGATGGGAAAGTAACAGTCAAAGCTTTGGCTATCACTGGGTAAGCCTTTGGCTAGAAAAAATCCTTTCCAGCATTTAAGATAAATTTAGTGAACATCTAGAGTTAATAGAGCATGAAATTATCGTAAATTAATATCATTAGCATTTATTATTTTTAATTCTTCTATAACTTTTATGACCCCAGTTTTCCTTTCCATCCCACATCTCTTCCCTGATCAGGACTGCTATTTTCCACCTCTGTCGCATCGTCCACCTCTGTCTGTACCTCACAACTAATGCACCCAAAACCCTCGTCCTTCATCGTTTCACGGCTGGACAATTCCAATGCTCTCCTCGCTCAACCTTACACATAATCTAATGAATTAATAACTCTGCCACCTGGATACTCATCCACACAAAACTCTGTACCCACATCCTTGCCTGACTCCACTGGCTCCCAGTAACAAACGGATTGAATTTACGAGCCTCTCACTCACTTTCAAATCCCTTTATGCCCTTGTACCTCCCCACCTATCAAATTTGCTGCATCATCTGCTGCCTCTGATTCCGGCCTCTTGTTTGTACCTCGTCCCCTCAGCTCTGCCAGCCATTACGCCCCTGGAACTCTGCCCCTCAATCCCTCCACCTCCCTCCCTCCACCTCCCTCCCCCCCTCTCTCCCCACTTTCAAATCCTGCCTAAACACCTTCCTTTTTGATTGTGCTTATGACCATCTCCACTCCCCCATCTCCCCCCGACTCAGGGTCAGACTCCGCCACTGTCAAGCGCTAACCCACGTGAAGGGTACTATATAAATGCAAGTTGTTGTGTTTCTTAAATGTTTGTAATACTACTAGTCTTAGTGTGCTTCCAGAAAGTCAAAATGTACCATTGGATATACTGTTAAGCAAGTGCAGTTGAGATCAAACTGAGCTGTTCACCAAGCTATCCTGTTCAAACACGATGACTGAATGCGTTACTCAAGACTTTCCTCTTCGATATTCCCACTGGCAACTCCTAATCGCCTCCCCCCGTCCCCGTCCCTGTCCCCAGCTCGGGTCTGACACAGTGACTGTCCAACGCCTTGGGACGTTCTCCTGACAGTGAAAGGCACTGTACAAATGTAATTTGTTGTTGTTATTTACAAACTGACACAAAGTATTTTGTTTTTCTACTGACTGACAGAGATGGCAGAGAGAGCGGCATAGTTACCAAGGTGTTCCTTGTGAAGTATGTATCGTCAAACGCAGTGGAGACATTGGAGGACGATGGTGAGAATTTCCTCAAAGACTGTGTCCAAGAACTCTTTGGGCAGGTGAGGCTATGCAATAGTGTACTTTGGATTTCAACATTGCTGGATTGAGACTTTCATTTTGTTACTCGAGTTCATAGAAAAATTAATGGATTCCCTGTGGCAGCTAACATTTTAAGATTTTCTCTTCTAACATTCTCTCATATTTGTCTGAGATCCATTGGAATGTTTTAAGTCTGGGACAGAGATCATTGCAAAAATACTGAGAATTTCAAACTGTGCAAAGTCATGGACTTTCAATGCACCCGTCGGCAGTTGCAAACTACAGCCGGTGTCCACTGCTCTTCCGACTCTTATTTGCTCAATCTCCACTCCCTTCAGTGGCTGAATATTCAACCATCAAAGCCCTGAGAACTTTAAACTCTCTTCCATCTGGGCAAGGATTCTTCGGAACTCCTGTGGCTCAGTGGTTAGAGCACTTGTCTTGCAAGCTGGGGAGACCAAGCTGGGGAGACCTGTGTTTGAATCCAGGCAGGTCAGGGCAAAACCTTGGCAAGTTTCCTTACTCCACACGCCCAATAATAATCCCTCCAAAAACCCCCCAATAATAAAATTGGTAATTTAATTCCACGACTGTGTGTGGGACACTGCTGTGCGCAATTGCACAAATATATAGTCAGTTCACTTTACAGTATATTCTGTGAAGCGCTTTGGGGTGTCGATAAGATGTGGAAGGCACTATATCAAATGCAAGGATTGCTTCACACTCAGCTTCTGTTAACCCTGCAAACCAAAGCCATAATTCCTTGCTGAACCAATAGCAGAAAGCTTGCCAGACGACATTTTCAATGACAAGCTCTGTGGTTTTAACTGATTAAACTCCAGCAGTTCCCCAACATACACTTTGGCTTCCCCAAGCCTTGGGTCTTGCCAAACTATGCCTAACGCTCTCTGGATTTAGGTAACCAGGATACATCCCTCCAGCAGTAGAGTCACATTCCATTCCAATACACTGAGATTTCCATAGGGTAGATGCATGAAATGATGCATTAAGCAATGGTGATGGGTTTCCGCATGTGTTAGACACCCAGACTCTCAAAAAAACCCTCAAACCGCTACCAAAACAACATTCCTATTGTTACTGCCGTAAAAATCTCCTAAAACATATCCGTCCACTCGCCTCTTTGTCCAATACCTTTAAATCTCACTTCCCATCATCAATATCCTGCGTCTTCAATGAATACATTCAGATTAAAAAACATATATATTCACGATTAGGGTTAATTATTCTCCAGCCATCTCAACACTTGGTCTGACATGGATAAAAGCAACAGGATCAAGGGAGTTTGCTAGAATACTGCTAGAATTTGTGGAATTGTTCTTTAGAATGAAGGGAAGGGACGATAGGAAAGGAATGAAGTAGGAGGGAATCATCGCTTTTGATTCAAGTCATTCATTTCATTAGGTTTGAGAAATGTTAACTATTTACTTTTAATAGGATTGAAATCCAATCTAAGCAGTGCCGTGAATGGGTATTATTCTTTTCTTGGGACAAGTTGAAGGCAAACGTAGCTGCACCTTTCTTGTGTGAGCAGCAACTCTTTTATCTTTTAATTAGTTCTATCACCATCTTTAGGAAATTCCAGAGGGCTTGGCCCAAACCACAGCTGTAATCAATACAAATTCAAGCCAGGAAACCAAGTCAGCATGGGAGGAGACAACACAAAAATATCAAGGTATGTTGAGTAAGCCATTTGCCTTTCCACCTGTAGATACTCTATGTATACGCTTCACCCACAAAATACAGTCTTTACTTTACAGTATATTGCTGGAATGTGGCATGATAAGGCGCTAAATCAAATGGCTTATTATTATTATTACTTTCCAGTGACCATATTGAACACATCAACACAAGTGAGTGAACTATCGTAGCATACTTAAAAAAAACTTTCCAAACTGTGACACTTTTCTGTCATTGGATTACCTACAGATTAACGCCGAATAAAAAGTGTAAATTAATGTTGCATATTTGTGATCATGAAGAATGATTGAAATGGGAGTTTTATTAAGAAAGGCAGAACAAAAGTTGGCAGAAGTATTTTGTCTAGAATTTCAAAAGAAGACATAGATAGGCAGAAATCACGCATTTTCAATACACAGTTAACCCTCGTCGATCACGGGGGTTATGTTCCTGGAAAACTGCGCAATCGGTGAAATCGCATTGGATAAGGTTAACAAGTAATGGGAAAAGGGAAGTGAGGGCAATCCAGCCACAGGCCACCCACCTCAAGCCTCCAGGCCCATTCACACCTGGGCAGTGCAAGGTACGTACTGAGGCGGGTTCACTCCTCAAATCAACAGTATCGCAAAACAATCAATTCAATCAAGAATTGTAACGCAATACAGCAACAAAACCACACCTAAGCTAAATTATTTTACCTTTGTTCCTGGAAGTGTCAGCAGACGCTCTCTCTCTCTCTCTCTCTGTCTCTTCTGTTTACCAAGCAATCCTCCGAGGCCGAAGATTTTCCCAAGGATGCATTGCCAAGCCGGCGAGGAATCGTCGGATTTAGTCGGGAGCTGCGCATGCGCGAGGGGGGCCAGCCAGTGCGTCCACACGAGTTTTACGCGTCCTGCACAAAAAGTGACGCTTTTTTTTCATCGTGTATGCTTTAATTCGCAATCGATAAAGTCGCCCTCGACGAGGGTTAACTATACCTGTTTTACCAGAGTCGAAGAGAGATGGCAGCCGTCATCACAAGCCACTTAAAGGCTCATGTTTTTCGAACAGCCATTTGGGAACTCCAGCGCTTGGACATGAACAGTCTTCAGGTCATCAATCTCACAGGTCACAGGTAAATACCAACTGAATGATGCTTTAAATTAGTCATCTTAATTAATCATCTTATTGTTAAATACTGGTCCTCGCCCTCAAAGCATTCCATGGCTTTGCTCCCCCACCTACCTTTGCGACCTCCTGACTCTCCACCAACTTTCCCGCTTCCTCCACTCAGTGTGCTCCAGCCTGATTCACGACCCCACCCTGCCCACCCTACCGTTGGCAGGCGGGTCTTCAGCCATTCTGCTCCACCCTCCAGAACCCCGTCCCCTACTCCACTTTGCCCCATCCCTTGCCTCCTTCAAGACTCACTTCATGGTCCTCTTCTCGTCCTATTCGGTCACCTTCCTTTCCCCCACCACTGTCTTCCACTCTCCCAAACCCGATCTCCATCTTGGGTCCGAAATTCTGTCTGTCCAGCGCTTTGGGACGTCCTCCCAACGTGAAAGGCGTCATACAAATGTAATTTTGTTGTTGTTGTTCTTATTCATCTTGTCTCATTTTGTAGTGTTCTCATCTCTAGATTTGAAGGTTGTGGGTTAAAGCCCTGAATTGGGACACGTTGAGACAACAGTGCATTATTGGGGGAAGTGCTGCTTTATTGGAGGCATTGTCCATGAGATAAGACATTAAACTATCAGTCTGTTTTTCTCATGGACATTAATGTCCATGACAATATTAAAAAAGACCAGGGAGTTTGTTTTTCAAGCTGTTCTAACTAACAATCTTTATCTTATGGTTGATTGGGGTGAGCAAATTAGTTATCACATTTCGTTACAAACTCAGACACTAAATTGATGATTATTACTGTAAAGCACTTTAAAAGCTTTAATGTGCTCGAGCACTATTAAAAAGTGCAAGTTCCTTCCTTATGTGAGATTTTCATAACTGGTTAGGAAAATAAATCAAAAAGTTAAGAATGACTCAAAATATTCTTAATGATTACAATCAGCACTTCCAATTTCATGGAGAATAATACATGTTTCTTCTCCTACCCAGTTTCCTGCCTCTACTGATGTCAGTCCTTACAAGAGCAGCACCATGAGCATCCTGAGGGCGAGTGACTTTCTGAAGTAGGTTACTATTTTACAGACTGCAGGCATCTCGCTAACAGAAATCTGCTTTTATTTAAATTAAAAAGTCCTGTATCTCAGTGGTTAGGCCACTCGCCTGGCAAGCAAGGGTTCGATTCCCAGCAGGAAGAAACTTTGGGCAAGTTTCCTTACTCCACACGCCTGACGATAAGCCCTCAACCAAAAATAAAATCGGTCACTTCAATCTACGACTGTTTGTGGGACACTGCTGTGCGCAATTGGCTACCCACAAATATAAGATCAATTCACTTTACAGTATATTCGGTGAAGTGCTTTGAGATGGCTAGAAGACATGAATAGCGTTATATCAAATGTCAGGATTATTATTATTTTATTAATATTTTGCAATAGCTTGAACATCGCTAGATGGCTTTGGAGACTTGCTATAAAATTGCTATAAAACACCAGCTTCCTTTGCAACACGACAAAATGTTATCTCTGCATGTTGTGTGCCTGCTTCTTTTCCTTCCATTTTGTTTTTTGTATGTGTGCAGGCAGGTTTCAGAACTGGGATTTGAGAGCATGAAAGTGGGATACCCAAACAAATGCCATCTTGCGTGGCCATTGGGTTACAGCGATGGTGACGTCAATAGTTTCTATCTCTGCCAGTAAATTATCTTGTTCTTTTAAAAAGAAACAAACTCAATATCATGTGGATACAAAAGAATGAACACAGCAATATTCCAGTGCAGTACTAGGCGAATATGGTGTGGTCACAGGTACTAAAGTTTGTGCCTGCCTCTTCTTAAGGCAGATGTTCCTTCCATTTTGCAAAAGGAACAGGGAGTTTTGACTAGAGAGAGAGAGAGTTGACCAGACTCTGTACCCTGTTGAATATTCTGTCTTTTTGGAAAAGGGAATGGGGGGGGCAATGCATTTTTTTTCTTAAGTGATTCTTTTTCAATAGAATCTTCTTTCCTCTAGATGTGCGTATTGTCTCGCTTCCCGTCCGTCGGATCCTCTTGCACGTTTTTGCCAGGAATGTGGTTCTCCTGTTCCTCGAGTGCCCGGCTGCAGGCTTCCATCTCCCGAAGGAGCTCAGGTTGGTACCAGAACAAATAAAAGCTTTAGTTCGCTGATGTGAGAACTGATGCTCAAGGTAGTCCAAAATTGTGTAAGGGTACCCTGCTAGATGTTGGATGTCTTAAAGAGCTTCACATGATATAGTGTAAAGTGGAATAACTCTAAATTTTGTGGGCGAATAGGACAGGAGAAACAGATTGAGGGGAACAGACTCCTGTTTACGAAGTCGCTGATAAAAGTTTTCCCATTGTCCTTCAGATGGGACTCTGCAAGGAGTGCAAGACAGTGGTCCCCCTGAACACGCCAACTTGCATTGTGTGCGAAGCCTCTATACCGCCCCAGCTGCAGCCTCTGGCCAGCATACATCTCAAGGTCATAAACATCACTTTTATTCACTGTACAGAAATACAGACAGGCAGACAAGGCAAACACATAGGCAAATATCCATTTTGTTTAAAAATAAACACTCTACACTGTTCTATTGTGTTTTCCCATAACTTTTTGCCTGGTGTAAAAATTCAGCGTTTGAGATAAAGCACATCCATCATGGTACTCAGCACATAACATTCAGGCATTTTGAAAGCATTGTCATATAGTTGGTTCATGTAGCCCAATCTGATATTAAAAAAAATGTTTGTGGCGAAATCTTTTATCTTTTCACTGATAAAGTTGGCATGAAAGCTTATGGCTTTCACTGTAAAATAACCCTCACTACAACATCTGCTGTGTTCTAGTGAGTCTGATCACTCTCATACAATGATGGGTGTGTTATACTCTATTCATATGCTACGTCTAAATGCTTGCACGCAAGTGTTCTCTATTATGTAATTAACAACCAACAAAAATCATTGACCATTGAATACCAAACAAGGGCACCTTTCATTTCCTCTTTGTATAACACACACTTTCACAAATAGTTTACATATGTTGCATAACAGATCCCATCTACTATTGAAATGCCCCCATACAATCCATTGTACAAGTTGCATGTTTGTGTGTGTGTGTGTATATCATAGAATAACTGTATAGTAATGACTCACCATGTTAATTAACATGTTAACACTTTAAACTAATAGTGTTTTACATAAAAATGAATGGATGAATAAGTGAGTGTTTTGCAATATGTTAAGCAATATATACATTTTTAACAGGACAAGATTATTTGTGGATCATGTGGGACAGGAAATCCGGCTAATATCCATCTCTGTGTCACCTGTGAGAAACGTTTATCAGGATCACCCAATGTAAGTTATGAGCTTTGCGTCGCTTGTTTATTCGCCTTTACCTGAAATCAATTTGAGAGATTCCTTGGCTGGAATTCACAAAAGGATTTCTAAATCTAGAATCCTGCACATTGATTTATCTCGCACCAGAACTCCACAAAACAATCTAATTTCCAACTGTTTTGTCAGATCGCAGTGTCGCTGAGTGGAAAATTTCAGTCTGTTGATGAGAATATCCATGTACATGCAGGATTTTAGAATCATTCTATAATCATTAAAGTACAGTATTTAGTATCTCGATATCACGTTCTACTAAAGTAGAGAAGACTTCCATTCACCAGCAAGGATGTCTCTCGAACCCAAATGTACTTCAGAAAATCAAAGGACTTAATTTCTGAGAGGTTTGAGGTTGTGCCAGCAATGTTAATCCTGTTCATAGAATCATAGAATGCTATGGCACAGAAGGAGGCCATTCGGCCCATCGAGTCTGTGCCGGCTCTTTGACCGAGCAAGTCACTATCATTAACCCCAATCACCAGCTTTCTCCCCATAACCCTTCAAACCCGTCTTCCCCAGATACCTATCTAGTAGGGTCCGTCGATATGGATAATTTTCCGATTAAGTATATCGATGGGCTCATATCGAGATATACCGAAATATCGATATTTTCGGGTTTTTCGTACTTCGGAGTGCGCGCGCATCCCGGGTGCGTGCGCATTCGGAGCCTATCTTCTCAGGAGGTAAATATCTTTCTCTCTCTGTGTCTCTCACTCTCTCCATCTCTGTGTTTTTCTGTCTCTGTGTCTCTCTCCCTCTCTCACATCCCCCCCATCTCTATCAATCTGTATATTATCACATCCACCCCGTCTCTCTCGCCCCCCCCCACCCCTGCCGTCCGTCTCTCGCACCCCCCACCCCCGTCGTCTCTCTCCCCCACCACCCTCCCAGCCGTCTCTTTCTCCCTCCCGCCCCCGCCGTCTCTCTCTCCCTCCCCCCCCCAGCCGTCTCTCTCACTCCCCCAGCCGTCTTTCTCCCCCCAGCTGTCTCTCTCCCCCTCCCTCCAGCTGTCTCTCTCCCCCTCTCCTCCCCCACCAGCCGTCTCTCTCCACCCCCCCAGCCGTCTCTCCCCCCCCAGCTGTCTCTCTGCCCCTCCCCCCAGCCGTCTCTCTCCCCCTCCCCCCAGCCGTCTCTCTCCCCCTCTCCTCCCCCCCCAACCATCTCTCTCCCCAGCCGTCTCTCTCCCCCTCCCCCCAGCCGACTCTCTCCCCCTCTCCCCCCACCCAGCCGTCTCTCTCCCCCTCTCCCCCCCCAGCCGTCTCTCTTCCCCTCTCCCCCCAGCCGTCTCTCTCCCCCTCCCCCAAGCCGTCTCTCTCCCTCTCACCCCCGCCCCCCCAGCAGTCTCTCTCCCCCTCCCCCCAGCCGTCTCTCTCCCCCTCTCCTCTCCCCCCAACCATCTCTCTCCCCAGCCGTCTCTCTCCCCCTCCCCCCAGCCGACTCTCTCCCCCCACCCAGCCGTCTCTCTCCCCCTCCCCCTAGCCGTCTCTCTCCCTCTCACCCCTGCCCCCCCAGCAGTCTCTCTCCCCCTCACCCTCCCCCCCACAGCCGTCTCTCTCACCCCCCCAGCCCTTGCATACCTGTATATTGTATTCAAGGACTGTGAATACAATATGGCGGCTTTGCACCTCGGTCTGTGCATTGTGTATAGAGATGAGTATTCTGGGTCTTGTAGTTCAGTGTGCTCGCATCCCGATCTTTTACCTCGATATATCGTTTTTTCGATATATCGATATTTTTAAAATGTCTATATCGGCGTATCGATATGAAAATTATATCGGGTTTTAGCGATATATATCTAGTAGGGTCCGTCGATATGGAAATTTTCCGATTTAGATATATCGATGGGCTCATATCGAGATATACCAAAATATCGATATTTTCGGGGGTTTTGTACTGCACATATGCGCGCGTCGCGAGGTGCGCGCGCATTCGGGGCCTATCTCCTCAGGAGCTAAATATCTCTCTCTCTCTGTGTCTCTCACACTCACTCTGTCCAACTCTGTGTTTTTCTGTCTGTGTCTCTGTGTCTCTCTCCTCTCGCACACCCCCCCCCATCTCTCTCTCTCTCTCTCTATCTATCATCACATCCCCCCATCTCTCGCCGTCTCTCTCTGCCCCCCCCCGCCGTCTCTCTCTGCCCCCCCCCCCCGCCGTCTCTCTCTGCTCCCCCCACCACACCGTCTCTCTCTGCCCCCCCGCTGTCTCTCTCTGCCCCCCCCCCCCCCCCCCGCCGTCTCTCTCTGCCCCCCCCGCCGTCTCTCTCTGCCCCCCCCCGTCTCTCTCTCCCTCCCCCCCAGCCGTCTCTCTCTCCCTCCCCCCCACCCCCCCCCGCCGTCTCTCTCCCCCCCACCCTCCCCAGCCGTCTCTCTCTCCCTCCCCCCCACCACCACCCCCCAGCCGTCTCTCTCTCCCTACCCCCACCCCCCCCCCACCCCCAGCCGTCTCTCTCCCCTCACCCCTTGCATTACCTGTATATTGTATTCGAGTACTATGAATACAATATTGCGGCTTTGCACCTCAGTCTGTGCATTGTGTATAGAGATGAGCATTCTGGGTCTTGTAGTACAGTGTGCGCGCATTCTGATTTTTTCCCTTGATATATTGATTTTTTGATATATCGATATTTTTAAAATGTCTATATCGGCGTATCGATATGAAAATTATATCGGGTATAACCGATATATCGCCGTCCCTACTATCTAGTTCTCCCTTAAAAGCTGCTATCGAATCGGACCTCACTACCCTTTCAGGCAGATCATTCCAAATTCGAACAACTCGCTGAGTAAAAAAAGTTCTTCTAACCTCCCCTCTGCTTCTTTTGGTAGAGATCTTAAGACCATGGGTCACAGACACACCTACCAGCGGAAACAGCTTTTCCCTGTCTAGCCTGTCGAAACCTTTCATGATCTTGAAGACCTCTATCAGGTCTCCGCGTAACCTTCTCTGTTCTAATGGGAAAAGTCCTAACTTCTCCAGTCTGTCCTCATAGCTAAGGTTCCCCATTCCTGGTATCATTCTCGTGAATCTCCTCTGCACCCTTTCCAGTGCCTTAATGTCCTTCCTGAAGTAAGGTGCCCAGAACTGGACGCAGTACTCCAGTTGAGGCCTAACCAGTGTTTTGTATAGATTAACCGTAACCTCCCTACTCTTATACTCTATGCCCCTACTAATAAAGCTCAGTACACCAAATGCCTTTTTTACTGCCTTATCTACTTGACCTGCTACCTTTAATGCTTCGCTTACTTGAACACCCAGATCTCTCTGTACGTTCACCCCCCTTAAGATTGAGTTACCAAGTCTACATTGCCTCCTATCATTTTTCCTACCTAAGTGTATCACCTCACACTTATCCACATTAAAATCCATCTGCCACATGCCAGCCCATTCCACCAATCTGTGTATGTCTGCTTGCAGTTGGTTACAGTCCTCCTCAATATTTACTACCCTACCTAACTTTGTATAATCTGCAAACTTGGAAATAGTGCTCTCTATGCCCAAGTCCAGATCATTAATATATATTAGAAAGAGCAGTGGTCCCGATACCGATCCCTGGGGGACACCGCTGCACACCTCCTTCCATTTCGAGAAACACCCATTAACCACCACCCTCTGCTTTCTGTCACTCAGCCAGTTCTTAATCCAAACTGCCACTGTCCCCTTAATACCGTGGGCCTCTCATTTTTAAAATTAATTTTTATTTTTTATTTTATTTTTATTAATCTCGTTATTTAACATTTGTAGTTGAAGCTTAAAAATGTAATACTGTTTAATAATTTTAAAATTGCTTCAGTTTCTGGCAGTGAATCTATACTTGGACTGTAGTTAAGTTTTGTCTTAAAACCAGTTTGTTTCGAATGGAGATTCCTCTCCGCGGCTGCCAAGTCGAGAGGGCAAGATGCTGGCCTGTTCTAGGTGTGGCCGGGTGAACAACACTGATGCTCGTTTCTGTGACTGGTGCGGAGCTAAGGTATGCAAAATCTAAAAAACAAATGTGTGGACATTATTCTCCCCACGTGTCTTAGCTTGTAGCTCTCTTGCTGCAGTGCATGACGGTTGTGAGTTCCAGCCCCAAATTGGATCCTAACATTTTTAAACTTGAGCAATCAGTTCTTTAAACTGTATCCAAACGTTACTGCAAACAAATTTAATTGTAACACCTCTAATGTTTCATTTCTTCAACTTACATAAAAGATTGGGCTAAACTGAAATTGAAGCTTTTATATTTTCACCAAATTGTAACCTCAGGATATTTAGATCGCCCGAGGAAATTGGCACCAGGATTCCATTCTCAAATCATTAGGCTTAATTACAAATTGTCTGTTCAGCCTTTTGCATCCACAAACTGCCTGAGTTGCTTAAAATGTGGAGGAATGAACCACCCTTACGCTTATTTCTGTGGTTCCTGTGGTGCTTATCTGGAACCTCCAGCCCGGCTGGATCCCCGAGACAGCCTGCTCTTCAACACTGGCGAGTCTACCATTGAGGTTAGTCCTAATGAAGTTGCCTAAAAATCACTGCTATCTCCTCAGTGTCTGCAACCTGCACTCTTCTCCCAGGGCAACGGCTGAGTTATTAAACCTTGGTCTCTGATCCATTTCTTGAAGCAATGAAATTCAATTATCGTTCTACATGTCTTGTGCAGGATCAACCAAGAGCTGCCACCTCTCATCCTTCTGATGGCTCCATTCTTAGTCTTTCATCTATCGACATTCTTGACCCATCACAGTTACCCATAATCTTAAATGGTATTTTCACATCCACTCCCCATCATCCAGAGGATCCAATTCAAGATCCTGGTCCTCCCATTTAAAGCCCTCCACAACATCGCCTCACCCTACAACAACAACAAAATTGCACTTGTATAGCGCCTTTCATGTCGGGAGGACGTCCTAAAGCTCTGAATAGTCTGGTAGGGACCCGAGCGGGGCAGAGGGGGTGGGGTCGGGGTCGAATTAGAGGGAAGGAGAGTGGGAGAGGGGGAAGAGTTAGTAGGGCAGCCGAAGGCGCGGTCGAAGAGGAAGGTCTTGAGACCGGCCTTGAAGGAGGAAAGGGAGGAAGCGAGGCGGAGGGGCTGCGGGATGGAGTTCCACAGTGTAGGAGCAGAGAGGCTGAAAGCCCGGCCACCGATGGTTGGGCGGTTAGGGCGGTGGACGTGGAGCAGGCCTGAGTCTGCTGAACGGAGGGTGCGGGCGGCTGATAGGGAGACTGTAGGTCAGAGAGATAGGCGGGGGCAAGGCCATGAATGGCCTTGAAAGTGAGGACGAGGACCTTGAATTAGATCCTCTGGGGGACGGGGAGCCAGTGGAGACGGGTGAGAGTGGGAGTGATGTGGTCGCGAAGCCTGGTACAGGAGAGAACACGAGCTGCAGAGTTCTGAATGATCTGCAGCCTGTGAAGGGAGGAGCTGGGGCGGCCGACGAGGAGAAAGTTCCCGTAGTCGAGCCTGGAAGTGATAAAGGTGTGGACGAGGGTTTCGGTGGCATGTCGAGGGTGAGGTAATGCCGGTAGTGGCCCCACATCTGTGACCTATCCCCTTACCAACCTGCCCGTCCCCTCCGCTCAGCAGGCTCCGGCCTGTTCCACGTCCCCGGACCCACCCGCCCCACCGTTGCCGGGCGAGCCTTCAGTCTCTCTGCCCCAACCTCTGGAACTCCATCCCTCAATCCCTCCGCCTCGCCCCCTCCCTGGCCTCTCATCAATTCTCACTTTGACTCCTCTTTGATGGACCCATCGGCAACTTCAACAGACAGACAGTTGCAACATCTATTACAGCTATAGATGACACAAAATTTCACCTTTGAGTTGGCTGCAGATCGTACATGATGGTCAGCCTGGATATGATGATTTACTGAAGGGAAATACCTCATTCTGTTTGGCATGTTTCCCAGTAACACAGATATAAGAGCAACATGTAGTATGACTCTCAAGTAGCAGCATTTAGGAGTAGTAAGTTTGCTGAAATTGTATATTTTACCCTGAGCAGATTGTTATTGGTTTACAATCATGAGAAGCAATACCATTTTTGGACAGACAACCAAATTTGATACTCTTGAAGACCAACAAAATGCTATTTTCTTGTCCTTTATTGTATACCCTATATCCTGAATCACCTTTAAACCTTTCACAGCCTTACCCCCCACCCAGCTTGACCTCCTAACCCATGAATATATTATTATTTGACTCTGAACAGACCACAGACGTACGATCTGCAACCTGGCAGCCAATGGCCATCGCATTGTCAATGTTTGGGCTGAAATCTAACAAAGTGGACCAGGGCACTCAGACTGTCGGATTGTTCTATCCGTCCTGCAAGGTGCTGGAGAAGAAGGAAATCGAGATTGTATCTCAACGTGAAAAGCGAGAGAAAATGAGTGATCGGCGTCCCCTTCTGACGGCAATCAGCCCTGGCAGAGGTGCGGTTTATTGCTTAAGAGAGTGGTAATCTGGGCTTTATTTTGAATGTGTGGACTTACCAAATGTGCAACCTTAAAGGATCTTAAATTTGGTGTGCACGGGCACTGGCTAGTATTACTTTAATCATCTTTGGCAGAGCTGCTGCATTGAAAGAATCGTTCACAAAATATGTTCCCCTCTTCCCATTCCCATTTTATTTAGATGTCCCACACTATCTTTATCTCCGTCCTTAATTCCAGGACCACTGCTGGTCAGACACCAAGTATTGGATGAGCTCTAACATCTGCAGTTGAATGACAAGATAGAGGCTCATCTCAGGTGCTGATAGTATCAGCCTGCAGCTCTGTGTCTTGATTCACTCCCAACTGTACTTTAAACCCCACACATGCTCTAACCCACTCAGATTTCCTTCGCCTCCAAAATATTTCCCCACCTCCGTCACTACTTTTCCTCTCAGGCTGCCAAGACCCTCATCCACGCATTCTTCATGTCCAGGATTAATTTTGCTAATGCTCCGCTCGCCAGACTCCCCCTTCATAAGGTGCAGACTCTGCAGAATAATTTCTGACAGTTGGTATTTACTTATCATCACAGGATTTTGGCGAAAGCAGCTGGATCACATTTGTGCACATCTCCGAAGCTATGCACAGAACAACACAGAGTTCAGGGCTCTTATTGGGGAACCTCAAATGGGAAAGGTAAACCTGAACAATTTTTTTCAATATTAATTAAAATGTTCTTAATTCTTTTATTATCTGTACATACCGTGGACATCTGAGGTATCTAATGGTGAAGAACAATGGAGGAATCTGACTTCAAGAGCCTCATCTTCTACGGTATGGTTTGTCGCAATCTTTATGGAGTCCTGTAGCTTAGTGGTCAGGGCGAGAGGACCCAAGTTCAATTCCCGGGCACGACGAAATATCAGGCAAGTTTCCTTACTCCACTTGCCCCTGTTTACATAGCAGTAATTAGGAAATTGGTTGTGAGTCGATTCGCGAATCGTTCTTCTGGGGCTAATAATCCAGTCAATTCATTACTTAATAATAATAATTTGGTAATTCAATCGACAATCATTTGTGGGGCACTGTTGTGCACAATTGGCTGCCACGTTTCACCCACAAAATATACAGTCAATTCACTTTACAGTGAATTTAAATTTAAAATGAAGCCCTTTGAGACATCTCAAAGACATGATAAGGGCTATATCAAATGCAAGTCTTATTTTTATTATTTATAAATTTTGCAATGTCTTGAGACTCTTTTCTCTTGTTGGTGTTATTCAGACATATCTAGTAGTTTTCTTGCAGATCGTGATTTGCCTGGAGAAGAGATGGTAATTGTACAAGGGTTTTTCAGTGATTGAAGTTTGAAAGTGGTTAAATTGGCAACTCTCGTGGTGGTGACAAAACTGTGATGATGGAGATAGCAACTTATGTACATCTTTTGAGCCTTCAAATATTGTATGCAAAAAGTTCCATTACAGTATATACAGGACTAAGTGAATTAGAAAATTCTCTCTTGGTCTGATGGTCTCTCTACTCAAATTTACCTTTTAAGTAAATTCAACCCAAAGAAGTGTATTTCATATTGAAGTATACACTGCATTCCTGTTTCACGTACACTATTTTGCCTCATTCAAAACCTTGTTTGTTGGGGCTGTGCTAGTAATCCTTTGTTTACAGTGTTGGAATCTGCTTATCTCTTTACCAGGTTGTTTCAGTCCACCTCCGCAAATACGTTAACCTGATTATTATTTTTTAAAAAGACAAATCTCTCCTAATTTGTGATTAATTTGAAGATACACAATCCTATCTGTTGGGAAGAATGGAAGCTTGATCACATATTACAGATGCAGATAAAAAAAAAGATAAGTTGATCAAGGATGGAAAACAAAGGATGCCTTGCTCTCGACTCATCTGATTTGTTGGATGTCATCAGGAGGATAATTTAATATAAAGTATAATCTGACACACAAAAGCAGTTGTGATTCTTATTGTGTCTTATTCTTATTGTGTGCTTTCAGATAATTTCAGCTATGGTCCATGAGGATGGATATGAATTAAGTCTCAGCCTGAATTTCATTCTTGCAGGAGATCAGGTCTGTTTACCAGTTATCTGCCAGGTTCACCTCGTGCCACAATCACTAATAATTTAGTTTCTGGCTGCTGCTATTTTATATTAAACCTTTATTTAAAGTGAGACGGAATGATTCTGGCTCTTTCAATGTGTATCAGTTTTACACCCACAATTCGTGGCCAAGTCTTCACTATGACCTTGTCCACTGTTCCAACATTTTTTTTTTTAGCTCCACCACTTTCAAAGTCTCTTAAATGTACAGTCACACCTGTCTTCAACACCCACTCGTGGGACCAGGCCAAAGTGGCCTTTATAAAGGGTGGCTTCTGAGTAAAGGTTTTTTAGTGTTTTGTTCTGTGTCCTGGCTATTCCAGAATGGTTGTTTGCTATTGGGGTAGTTGCTGAATAAAGGTGGCAGTTTGAAGAAGTTTGGCTGTACTATGGTTTGATCAGTACCTCTGATTGATCAATTATTGGCTTTGCGATTATTTCCACAGTGGGCAGAGAATCAGTATTTCAAAACAAATGTTTTCCGTCTCAAGCTCTGATCTGTTATCCAGCTTGATCGTAAGAGATAGACAATGCCCTGGTTTCTTTATGGATCTACTTTGTGACTTAAATCAAATAGTAGGTCCTTCTCGATAAAGGATTACCCCAAAAGGCAAGTTTTGTCAATAGGGGAAACCACTAATGAAAATAAGTACAGGACTTTATTGCAGGTCTCTTACCCAGCAGATATTTGCTCTTTTTAAACATCGGACTTTAATGTGGATTGACTATTATGAACCGTCTTCCACAATACAACGTACTTTGATGCTTTAAGAAGGAAATGCAATAAGAAATTTTAACAGCATTTGTTCTGTTAAAAAATATATTATTGGGCACAGTTACCATTCATAGTACTGCAGAAGGTAGGACCCTCCTGTAAGCTGGGAAACAGCTTCGGTACGTAGCAAAATGGCAATCTCGTTGGGAGTGAGGAATCGTAACACAAAGTACATTTCTGTGGTTGGATTTCTAGCAGGACCTTCTAACTGGGAAGTCATTAAAACTTTCAGAGAAGAACATAACTGAGGGCAGAGACAATCTGAATGGCAGCCACGCTGATTTAGGTAAGTTTCTATTTTCACCGAAATCCCCACCTTTCCCTCCATCCTCCCCGATCTCAGCTTGGGTCTGTGACACTGACTTGGGATGTCCTCCCGACATGAAAGGTGCTATCTATACAAGTGTCATTTTTTTGGTTATTGTTTGTGCTTTAAAATACTTTTAAATGAATCTCTGCATGTCACATTTGAATATGATCTTTCACACGAGAACTTTTCTGTGTCCCAAGTGGAATACACATGTAGAGAACTCCGCCTGATTTAGATTTCTTAAGAACTGTGATGGGGTTAAACATGCGTAAGGTTGACAGACATTGTAACAGGATTCATTATGCAGGAATTCTGTTAGGAGATACTGCAAATTAGACTGTTGCATACAAGTTAGATGTTGATTAAACAAAATTAGATCAGTGAAAAAAAACCTGCGGTCTGTTGAGAAATATAACTGCAATCTTATAGGATTAATTGTGATGGGTTGTGAGCCTCATTAAATGTAATGTTTCTATTCCTTTTTCTGTGGAACAGAAGCAAACAAGCAACCGAAAAAAGCAAAGACGCCACGACCGGTTGTAACAAAGGAAGACAGACTGCCGGTTAGTATCTTTACACTAATGCTTTACATGCAACATTTAACATAAGCCCCAATGGAGTCTGTGATTAGCACATTGCACAGCTCCTTCCGCTCTTGAAATGTGGATTCTGATTCAGTTTACATTGAGTATAAATCGTAAATCCTGTGTGCCAACTATGGAAGGAGAATCCGAAAGGGAGTGCCATTGCAGATTACCTTCATGATTATCTGACTAGTTATTTAAATACTGTCGATAGTGTTCCTGGGAGCAACAATCTTGGCATTTTTTTCTCTTAAATTCCTTGCACTTGCTTGGGGTGTGTGTGTGGGGGTGGGGGGGTGGGGGGAGGTGTGCCACATGCAAACAGTAAAGGTGAGGTGTCTGCAGCTGCTACTGCCTCCCAAAGTTTGCCCACTGGAATATTTTATATATGATTCTAGATGATGTGACAGCAGATGATTTGACTCTGGTGGAAAACTCAATTGACTGATTAGCTGACATCCTCATTTTCAAATCTTTTGATAAGACGTAACTAGACAGCAATCGGGAGTGGGATCACTGACAATTTCTCACTCATCCTCTGGGTTGTAAGATCACTATCAGTATCATTACTTGCAAGCTGCAGGTTTTAATTCAGTTGTTTGCTGTGAACTGACTTCTGGCACACTTCTCTTTTCCATGAAGCCTGATGACAGACAGCTACTGAAGGAAGTAGGGCCAAACGGTGATGGTAGAATCTCAGTAATACAGGAGTTACTTGACGAAGTAAGTCTTTGTTATTGCTAATCGATCTCTTTTATTATTACAATTGTATTTTAGTTTCCCTTCAATTTGAGTCACAATCTCTGTGATGGGAGCATATGTTCTGAGTCCAACACTGAATTTGACCCCTTTAAGGGCTTTGCCGGTTAAAGGGTGGGTGTTCACATTACTGAGGGTGAGACTATCAGGTGGGTATTTCAATGTCATATTGGCTAGAATGTGAGAGAGAAAAATACCCACAATTTAAAAAAGAACTGGGGTTTGATAAAGTTATTTGGTTTTTGAAACCAGCCAGGTGATATGAATAATCTTCAACCTAGTTCATTTTGACATAACCTGAGTGAAAGTACAGTACTCATCTCAGTGTTCAATAGTGGATAATACATTTTACCCTACCTGCCACACTATTTTCTAAAACTTTTATTTTCCATTTTTTAAACCTCCTACAGGGAGCAGATCCAAACTGCACTAACAATGAAAACAGACCAGTCTTAACAGTCGCTGTTTTGAATCAGCATCATGAAGCGATCCCAATTTTGGTGCAAAAGGGAGCAGACATTGAACAACAGTCAGGGCCGTAAGTGGAAAATTTGGGAGTCGTATTTTTTCATCTTCCTTTGTGTCCGAAGGAGATGGAAGAACTTGATCGTGTACACACAATCAATGCCTTTGTACAATTCATGAGGAGTGGAGTTCTTTTCAATTTAGCTGTGCTGTTTGGTAACAAGGGGAATAAGCTCAGGATCGTTACTGAAAGGGAAAGTTAGAACTTGTTTGCCTTTAAGATCATTAAAACGCCAAATTCTTTACTACATAAAGCTATTGAGATAAACTTGCAGGTGACATTTCTAAAGGGGGAAGCGTACAGCGTTTAAAATGGATTTAGGTGAGGGATTGAAAGGAGACCATGTTGAATACTATAAGGAAAGTATTGAGCTCCAATGGACAGGCTAACCACATGGGCTCAATGGACCAATTTACTAGAAATGTATTGCAGGGTTATTGTAGGAATTACAATAGACTATTTTTTAAAGCAATGTAATCAAGTTTTTATTTTCTTCTGCTTCTTCCAAATGTAGCTTGAATAACACTGCTCTTCATGAAGCTGCAGAGCTTGGGGCAAATGGTATGAAGTGTGTGAACATGTTGCTTGGGTAAGCCTTTTCCTTTTGGTTGTGGTTACAAGTGTCCTTGTGGGGCAGTTTGGGGGGAGAAAGAGTAGCATCTGCTATGATACCTGCTCCCTACGCACTGACAAAAGACAGTTTGGGATCTTGGTATGAGTCTCAAACAGCCTTTATTATTAACAGATTCCTGGGGAGATGTCAACATATCACTGACTGCAAGTGAAATATTGGAAAGGGATGAAATTTTTTAAAAAAGCTATTTCACATCACTACCCAGACTTACATTTCCCTTTTGCTTTCCAGCTGTAATGCAAGCTTAAAGAAGAAAAACGATAAAGCTTTAACAGCTTATGACTTGGCTGTCAAGAATGGTAATGACCAACTCGTCTCCTTATTTACTGCAAAACTGGGGCAAGGGATGCTGGACAAACTTACCAAACCGAAGCATGTCGGTTTAGACGTATATTAATCCTTTCCTGAGGCTCAAATATATTGATCAGAAGGCTTGTGAGGTAACGTATAGTAGATGCAAGTTGTATTTAAATAGCATTTGTGCTAGGATTTTTAAAATGTGACTGACAAGACTGTACAACTACAACCAATATATCTATGAGGATGCTGGGTGGGCTTGTTCTATGTTTGGGATGCAGACCATCTGCGGCATAAGTTGTTACCTAGAGGATCCCATCTATTCAGTTGAAGTACCTCAATCCCTGAAATTCTGAGAACTCAGATGAGACCCTTAATCTTGTTTCAATAGAAACTTGAAGTTTTACCAACCCAAGATTATATATTCCCCATGGTTTGATTTTTTTTAATAGAATTTGGTGCATTTCAAATAAAATTTTTTGAACAAGTTCTGTGATTAACGAGAATTCATGATCAGCTTTTTCACTTAACTTTCAATCAACTTTGGGAAAGTGTGGACATATTGCTTGGGTAGGTTTTCCATTTCTTTAAAGGACTGTTCTGATTTTCAATTGCAGACTAAACAGATAAAAATCCTTGCATTAGGAGGACATCTCAAAGCGCTTCAAGATTTTACTGCGAAGTGTAGTACAGTACCTGTATTTTGAGGTGAGAGAGGCAGCCAATGTCCCACATGATACATGACCAATTGTTACCTGGGTGATTGTTGGTCAGGACACCAAGGTAAACTCCCTTCTCGTTGAGTAGTGCCATGGGATCTTTAAAGTCTACCTGTACAGGCAGGTGACACCTTGGTTTAATGTTTCACCCAAAGAAAAGCATATTCAACAATGCAGCGCACCTCCAAAACGCACTTACAGTGTCATCCTAGATAATGAATTCAAATTGCCACACATAGCTTAAACCTATAACTTCTGAGTTAAGAGGCAAGAGTGCCATTAACTGAGCTAACTGACTCCTGAAAACCTATTGATCTGAATATGTAGCAGATAGCCAATTATAAACAGTGCAGATAATTACAAAGAAATTACGTTTCTTTTGGAGAGAAAATTAGGTTTCTCTCCAAGAAAGAGCTTGGAAAGTCCAAGCTCTTTCCTAGCTTGGACTTTCCTAGTCCAAGCTAGGAAAGAATTCTGGATACCCGGAGTTTGGTAGGATGTGGATATCCTGACACGTGCTTTGAGACGTCCTCCAAGATATGAAAAAAAATCATTGAGTCTTTCCCTTTATTTTTCCCTTTATCCTTCCCTTTATACTGATAGCTTGAAATATTCCACCAAATTTCCACAAACTGGGATATTCCATTTACAAGAGCAAAGTGGAGTTTGTGTTAATTTTGAGTAAGACCAGAAAAAACAAACATACTCGAGATTCAAGTGTATAGATTTCTTTAAAACATGATCCCAAAACGTTACAGTTTTTATGGACATCTATTAAATTACTCCTGCTTACTTGCCCTTGTTTAGTGAGTTCAATATCCAATGTCTCTCTTTTGTGAGAGTGATTTTTTGAAGCATTCCGTCTTCCGGCAGGTTCTTAAATTGCTGCTGTTTAACTTCTGGTCATTTGAAAAAATAATCATCTGCGCAATCGAAGAAGAAATGAGTGTTTACATTCCTTACTATCCAGTGGGTAATACTTGTCATAGAAATCCAAGATGTATTCTTCAGCTTTGAATCCAAATTTCTGATACAACAACATTGCTGCGTTGCTGGCTGAAACATGTAGAGTCACATCCTTCCCCATGCAGGTCTATGGAGGAGAAGAACAATGAGAGGCTCAGTTAGATTTCCTGGAATGAGGTTGAGGGGTTGTCTACTTGTGGAGGTTAAAGTACTTTCCAAGTATCTATTTCCTTTCTAAACACACCAATTGTTTCTGTACCTACAGCCTTTTGTGGTGACCATTCCAAAATTTCACAACACTGTATGAAGAAATGTTTTCTGATCTTGTTGCCAGACAACTTTAGCTCTGATTTTAAGATTGTCTTCTTGTTTTGGTTCCCTCCACCACAGGAAAGTTTTGTTCCAACCATCGTATCGATTTGTTGTTTTGGATTGAATGATGGCTAAAGTGCTCATTTCGAGATAGGGTTCTTATAAGTTAATGAAGGCTACACCAGTAGCTAAATGTTAGTCTGGCATTTTAGATCATTTGCATTCCTTTCCACCACAATATCTAAAATTAGCTCAATAAATCTTCCTGGTTCTTTTTCTTTTCCTTTCCTGTTCCCCTTTCCACCTTGATTTATCTTGTATATCAATAAGGCTCTGGCCCTCAGTTTCTCCTTAAAAATGTAAAACAGTAGTTGTTCGTGAAGTAATATCCTAGCTGGGCACGTACCTGTATTAGATGGTAAATCATGAAGGTTGCGATCCCAGCTCTCCTCCACTCTGGATGTACCAGCAGGAAGGAGATGTAAGCTTCATTGTACTTCACATCAGGAACCATGAAGCCAAAACCTATGACAACTTTTTTATAAAGGACAACAACACTGAAATCTGGATATTGTAAGCATTCGGACAAGTCGATGCCTGGATGAATTAAAATGAGATAAAACCAGAGGTTACAGATAATAATGGAATTATTCTATCATGTAAATAGGATTAACTTAATTTGCAGAAAAATACATATACATTCCTTTATGATAATATATTTACATTATTCAACAGCACTACTTTTAGCATCTTCAAATACTTTTAACATTTGTATAAAATGTAACGATCAATCACTGGAGTTTCCTCAGACATTAAAGCGTATAATGTGTTATTCACTGAGATCTAACATATAACATTGAGATTTCTTATTCAAGTGATCCAAGTAGAGATTCAATAACTGGAAGCAAGTAACCCATGTTACACCAACTCATATTGAACTCTGCTCTATATCACATCTCAGGTCAGCATAAAATTCTAAAGGATTCAAAGTCAAAATTTCTTCAGCTTTTCCAATGGTTTATGCCTATTTAATGATTAACAGGTCCACACACACACACACACACAACGAAGGTCCCAGATCTGATCTCAGTACTGTGAATGATACAAATTAGGAAAACTTACAGCTCCCAACAGTGGACTTGCTGGAATGCAACGATTGACATCGGCGAGGATACCATTCGGCTAAACTAAAGCTACAAAACCTGCTAGTGCTCACTATCTGTGTTTGCACATGAATAATAGCCTTTTGGGCAGTAAGTTAGGAGGAAATAGTCAAGCACATTAATGCTGGGGAGATGGCAGTGCTTAAAACAGCTACAACTGGACAAGAAGCACATCTTAGAAATCATGGTCTATCCCCAAACTATGACAACAACTTGCATTTACAGTAAAAGCCCATTTATCCGTGACCCGATGAACCGTAACTTCCGTATAACCGGTGCCGCAAACAAAAAGGTCCCCATTCGATTAACCGGAATTTATCTGGCACAATGTGTTTTTTTTAAAAAAAATTGGTGTGTTTTCAGCCAAAAATACTGCAGGGGCTTTAACCGGCATTGGCCAGGTCCTGAGGGTGCCAGATAAACGGGCTTTTACTGTATATATAGCATCCTTCATGAGCACAGTGTCGGGGAGAAAAGTAAAAGTCCATACCTGGCCAAAAAAAATCATGGCACATGGAGTTTATCGTTGGAATAAAGTTAGGACGAACATAGCAATAGTCAATAGAGGCTTCCGGGTCAGCTTTCCAGGTGGGATCATTTCTGTGGGGATAGCCCCGGATTTCCGCCAACAATCGAAGTTTTAGTGGTTTGGAGTAAAAATCCCTCCTGTTGGCAAAAACAATGAAATTGTAAAATATCCTTATAAAACCTAAAGTTTTATTTTTAAGATAATTTATCTCAAGCATTTCAGCCATCAAAAATCTCATTCCTTCCAAGTAACTTGTTCCCCAGGCCTTGTGCCGGATAAGAGAACTGTCACCTGCATAATCATCACATTGCATTTCAATGTGGCAACCAACAACAACAAATTACATTTGCAAAGCTCCCTTCATGTCGGGGGGATGTCTCAAGGCTCTGGACAGTCAGGCATTTGGACCCTAGGAGAGGGTTGGCATAAGGAGAGGTGGTGGGTCAGGGGAGGAGGGTGGCCGAAGGGGATGGTCTTGAGGCAAGTCCTGAAGGACTAAGGGAGAGAACGAGAGATGGAGTTCCAAAGGGTGAGGGCAGAAAGGCTGGAGGTCCGAATGCCGATGGTAGGGTGGGGCAGGCCGGAGTGGGCAGGTTGATATGGTGAGTGGAAAATGAAATTAACTGGAAAATGAATGAATAGATAGAGGCATATGCATGTAAGGCATAAATTATATTGTTAAATTATAGAGTTTCAGATTTGTTATTTATATATCCTTCTGCTAACCTTGCTGTTTAGACACCAGAGGTATAGACCAGCCATGGGTTAATAGAATGACAGAACAGGCCATCCGGGGACTGAATGGCCTACATTCCTATGTCTAGTGAGGATGAGGAGGGTGCAGGACTATGCACGTGGAAAAAACTTTGTAGGAATAAGGAAGAGGTTCACTGGTGTGAGGTCTAGTATCAATAAGACAGAAAGACAGGAAAGTTTGCAAGAGATTTGAAGCATTATTCCACTATTAGGTTCCCTAATTTTAGTGTTTACTCAGATGAATTTTTCTTATTAAATATAAGGTGATTTTGCCCAAAAAATTACGGAAAATAGTAAAGATTTACCGAAGGCTAATGCCATACAAGGATCTTAAATTGGAAAAACTGAAAAAAAGATTAAAACAATCTGAATATAAGAAAATCATTTCACTGTTATAAAGTAAAAATTTGCTAATGAATAATTTTAAATACATTTAAATATATACTGCTTTAATACAGTGGATAACAATTTCAGTATACTATTCCCAGTTATATCAGCTCACCAGCCTCATCCAAGCATAATATCCATTGACAAATGTTTCACCACATTCAACTTTTATCATATTTATAATTTCTGCTTGAAGCCTCCTACAATACTGCTGTAGTAGAAATCTCTACCTGATATATGGTTTGAGGACCCGTGAGGTATATGGGCTAATAATGCTGTGGTTCATAAATGAGTCTCCTGACCCAGTGAGGCGGCACATAAATCTTGTTGTTTCATGCTGATATCCCTTAATGTTTGGCAAAGGAATCTATAAAGAGATGACATAAAAGAATTCAGGAAAAATATCAATGAAATAAGCACTGCACATCTTGAACAACATAAAACTTCATGTATTTGATATGAAAGGATTTTGTGGATAAACGCTTGGAAAAATGGAGGAAGATCTCAGATGTCAGTGCTCTCCTAAAGCTATGGAGATAATTAAACATTAAAAATAATATGTTTGTATTTGATATAGTGCCTTATCATGACATTGAGACATCTCAAAGTGCTTCAAGGAATACAATGTAAAGTGAATGGACTGCATATCTTGTGGGCAAAACATATTACAGTAAAAGCCCATTTATCCGGCACCCGATCAACCGTAACTTCTGTGTAACCGGCACATCGAAAAAAAGGTCCACATTCAATTAACTGAAATTTATCCAGAAAAATGCATTTTTAAAAAATTTATTTATTTTTGTTTTTTGTGTGTTTTCGGCCGAATATCTGACATTGGCCAGGACCCGAGGATGCCGGATAAACGGGCTTTTACTGTATATAACACCATGTAACACCATTACAAGTCCATTATGGAGAACTCAAAAAACACACCCTGACACAACATGATTCCAATGTAACATTTCTATTCACTGCACTAGTTTGGGTTTACATAAGTAGTACAATATAACTGTAACTAATTGGAAAAAGGACGAGAAAAAAATCATGGAAATGTGATAGATATGTTTCAAGAACACCCCGAGAACATCTGGTTCCAATAAAACAGTGTTCACATTAAAATAAACATCTATCGTGAAATCAATGGAGAAACAAACCACTATAAAATCAGGTTGGTCATCATGTCCAACACGTAACACATTACCACTAGCAAATTTTATCTGAATGGCCAGTTGTACAAGGGGCACATCACATCACCATATGAACACCTACATATGAAGTGGCTAGTGTACATAGTGTTTTACTAAGCATCTTGTTCCAGGTGTTCTCGTGTTCCTTACTTTCCAGTGTAACAGTTCATGGCTGTGGTGAGTTCCCCAGCAAATTCATTCCTCAACAATAGTAACACTACAACATTCTTTGTAATCTACCTGTCAATGTACGCAATTATGTGTGGGTTATTTTAAATATCTGTATTAAAACAAAGAGCCCACTGTCCTTTTACTTTAATGGGGTAGGCATTCCAGGATGCTATTTCTCATGTGGAATAACCAATGTACAATTGTACAATGCAAGTAAGATTTACACAGACCATTCCCTTGGTTAGTACTGTACTCAGAAGCTCACCAGCTTCTCTGATATTGCTTTACAAATGACACCTGTCAAATCATATACTGTACATTATATCCCAAACCAGGAGACAATCCTACAATCAAAGCTTGAATGGTTATAAATGAGATCAGAAATCATTTCTTTGCACAGAGAGTTGTGAAAATATAACATTTAGTGTAGAGGCCGAATTAATTGAGATATTTAAAAAGGAGATAAGATACTTGTGAAGGAACAGAGTTTAAGGGGTTTGAGGGAAAGGCAGGAAATGGTATTTAAAAATCTGCCTTAATACAATAAACTGGAGACTTGATAAGACTGAATAGCCTCCCGTTTCTATATTTCTATATCAAAAAAGTTCACAACTGCCAAAGATTCCTGCGGTATGTACTTAGCATTGAATTGGGTGAATTTAGTGGAATATTGCATATTTAGCTCTCTGCCCGAACAATTGGCGAGAAGTTCACAAGGCAGACCTTGAACATCAGAGCTTGAACTGCTACTAAGTGGAATACGATTATATCTAGGGCAACCGTTAACTTAAGCGATAACGCCACTCACTACAGGTGTATGCAAACTGATTCAGAATGATTCCTAGGATCATGTATATTTTTTCAGTGCTAAAAACGTTTTACATTGCTGATATATTTTCTATGAAATAGCAAAACAAAAAGTGACTTTCTTAAATAAAAGGAACAAAATGCCCCAGCGAGAGCTTTCCACCCCTCTCACCTGGTACCTGTCCAGGATCTGAAAGTCCTGTTTGTTGGTCTGAAAGGTTTCCAGGCCTACAGGAATCCGAACTCGATTGCCTTCCCTGGCTCCATATAAACCACCAACTAATGAGACCGCAGCGCTTACGGCCTGGTCCAGGTCAAAGAAGGGCAGTCCCCGCTCTCTTTTCGCTTGCCTTACAAGCAGTTTGCGTCGCAGTCGCTTGGCTTCAGGGCTCAAAGCCACAGCGTGGGGACAGGCTTCCAGCCTCCGCAGCAGAAGCTTCTCCTCATACAGGCTGAGAACTGTATACTTGAGAGCTGGTGCCTTTGCTTCCTTCTCGGTTTGTCCTTTTTTACGCTCTCGAACTCTAACTTGAGACATCTCAATGGCATCTTCTGGTTCATCAACTTCCATTTTCTCAGTTCTTTCCTCCTCGTCCTCATCCTCCTCCTCGTTGTCCTCCTCCTCTGCTTCCTCCTCCTCCTCCTCCTCCTCCTCAACCTCGTGCTTTATCTGTTCAGGAGCTTTCATTTTCTTCCTGCTCACTATTATGGTGCCAGTGGTCAGCGAAACACTGGGGGGTGGAATGTACTCTATCCCAGGATCAATGACTCCATCTGCATCACCCTCCTCATCATCTGCATCAGAAAAAAGGGAATCCATTTTTCACAGGTTCTTGCCTCTCCTGGAGGTGTTTTTTTAAGATTAACAGTAAATTGAAGTAAACCCAGAACAATACTTTCAGATACAGTAGAAGAGAACATAGGTTTTAAGTTGCATAGGGCAATCTCAGAACGAATACCAGAAAGTTTTTCTTTACCCAGATGCTAATTAACAACTGGAACAGGTTGCCAGGGTGTAAAAAGCAGCTTGATGCTGTGATAGGAGAACTGAAGGGAGGGAGTTCTGAGGGATGAGATTGAAACGGCCAAAGCGCCTTCTTCCAAACTAATCTTGCAAGTTATTAAATTTGTGCCTTATTGCATTTTCCAATTCGTATAATAATTTTATAAATATTCTATGAATTATTTCAATGCAGTGTCCAGTTTACTCACACAGACCTCTCTAAACTGAGCAAAGAGTTATTAACAAGAGGTATTTGGACTCATGAAATGTAATTAAAATCAGGAGATTGCATTAACATTGTATTCTTGGCTATTAACAAGTGCTAAGGGACACTGCCCTGTGTGAGGGCCACTATATAAATGCAAGTTGCTATTATTACCACGACCACTGTACTAATAGCACATGTGGAGTCCTGTAGCTCAGTGGTTAGAGCACCCCCGCCTCACAAGCGAGAGACCCGAGTTCAACTCCTGGCAGGGTGAAATGTTGGGCAAGTTTCCTCACTCCACACGTCTCACTTTACCTAGCAATAAGTAGGAACCCGGTTGTTAGTCGATTGGCAGATCATTTTTCCGGAGGTAATAAATCCTTCAAAACAAATTTTAAAAAATAATAAATTGGTCATTCAATCCAAGACTGTTTGTGGGGGACGCTGCTGTGCGCAATTGGCTGCCGCGTTTCGCCCACAATATATACAGTGAATCCACTTTACAGTATATTCTATGAAGCGCTTTGAGACATTTCAAAGTCATGATAAAGTGCTACATCAAATTCAAGTGTTATTATTATTGAGGAGCATGAAGAGCCTGGGCAATGTAGTGAGATTAGCCACTACAGTTTGAAGGTGTCAGTTTGAGGGTGTGCAGACAGGAGTATCTGCTCAAACCTGGGTCTGAAAGCATCTTTGCGGCAGTGGAAATAAGTCCACAAGTTGTTAAGTTACCCACCTACACTCTGATTGTGTCAGAGTGTATCAACGATACCCAAGAGAATAGCTCTGCACATGGAATTGCATTTGCCATGAGACCTTCATGCAAGTAGGATGCTGTGGTGAACTGGTCCACAACATTCTAAACAGGAATAGCTCTGGACAGGCAGGCAAGACAACCAGAGTTCACATGTCTGGGTGATCATTATGAATGAGACTATTCAACTTAGTGCTTGATTTGCTCAGTGCAAAGAACTTCCTCTTTACAGTATGACAGGTATGTGGGCAAATGCCCAGCAGAATGGGGAGATAAACTGGATTCATTTCACAAGCACAAGGAATTTCTTTCCCAGAATTGACACCATCACCAACAAACCAAGTGATTAAAATGGTACTCCCAAATTCCTTATCACGTAAAGTGCTTTATTTAAACACAAACATCTTGTTTTAATTTTTAGAGCCCATTGTGGGGAAGGCTAAATGGACTTTTACTAACATTTCTCCATGATAGTCAAATGGTCACATGCCCTGTTGTTACTGAACAATTACACCAGAATATAAAGTGGGGGAAAAGAACCCGATCGTCAGTACTTACCATGAAACAATGCCTGTGGTGGCATAACATCGGGAATAAGGTCCGCTTCAGAAAGGAGACTGGGAGTGGCCGAATGGGACAGTGGGGTCCCCGGAGCAGAGAAGTCCAGTGAGGGAGAAGGAGATGGACTGGTGAGTGGAGTACGATCAGAAGAGCTAAGCGAAGAAAAGTCTATCACTTCTCCTTTCTCCAGGATAAGTTCTGGTCTGCGATTTCTGCTGGAAAACTTTATTGGGGTGGACGAAGCGCTCCTGTCTATGAAACCAGCAGCTTCCTTCTGAGCTCTCCGAATGTCCTTCGCTTCCTGAGTGCGAGAGCGTTTCTCCTTTAGCTCTATGGCTGTTTCCACGGGATTGCGACTTGCTCGTTTACGAAGTCCCTCCACTGTAATTATTGGATCCAGTGGTGGCTTGACAGCTTTAAAGAAAGCAGTGAATAAGTGACTATAATATGTAACTTAGCTGGGTTCCTTAAAATCTAACAAAATATTAAAGGCAAATGATATCAGATAAATTTGCTAATGGTTTTCCAATGTATTTTTAAAAAGATTAATTTAAATCAGGTCAAATATTGATTTTATATTTTATCTCCAGAATTCTGATTTTGCAAACTTTCTGCACAGAACCAACCTCTGGCCTTCAGTGAGGTGCTCGAAGGCCTCTCTCCCTCCGGTCTCATGACAGGCGGCTTGTTGTGGACGAGCCGCCACCACCCTGGTTCTCCAAACTGCTGTGCACCCGAGCGGAAGTACATAGGGCTGCCCACAGAGAGACAGCCAGCAACCGTGCTCCACCAGGTTGACGTCTTCTTCCTAAAAATGGCAGGAATAAAAACAACAACAAATTGCCTTTATATTTCGTTTTTCACGTCAGGAAAACGAACCAACCCTCTTCAGTGCAGGGTTTGCATCTGAGCGGAAAATTTGAGTCAAGGGGAGGGGGTTGAAGGTGGGAAGATGACTGACGCCATGGTCAAAGAGTAAGGTTTTGAAACAGGCCTTGAGGGAGGCAAGGAAAGTGGACTGAGGCAGATGGGCTCTGGGATTGAGTTCCAGATGGTAGGGGCAGAAAGGCCCGATGGGTGGAAAAAAGCGCTGATGTAAGTCATATAGAGTCATCTCCAAACACCTTTTTGTGTCCCAGAAATATTAATTTCACCGTCAAATCTTAATACATATATTAATTTTCCTGACCATTTATGTACAGAATACTGAATTCCTAAAATATTTTGATTTTACAATCCGCTCACCTCCCTCAATTCCATTCAATTTTCCTCCCCCAGTTTTCCCAATTTCCTTTTCTTTCCATTATTGTCCTACAATGGGAATATCATCATTCGTTGCTGAGGCATAAGGCTCTGGATTAGTTGTAGGGTGAGAGTCACTATTTCCCAATCAAACACTGGAATAGTATTTGATTTGGGAGCGACAAACAGAAATGACAGCAGCGGCGTTTTCTGAACATAGCACAACATGGGAGAACTGAAGTCAATGGGTGTTGGTCATTTTTTGTGCTTCATTTAAAATGAATGTTTTAAACTATTGACGACCATGTCATAACTAGGTTTTCCTGGAGATTACTACTGTTGTGTTGACCTTACCTGTTTCCCAACATAAAGGCCCAGTGTTTGTCAATAAACGCGCAGATATCTTCTTTCCAACGAAAGTAACCTTGGCGGCCAGTCCCTTCCAGAGACAAGTTGTACATGGCCAACATTACAACCTAGGAGAGAGCAAACTAGAATCAGAATAATAATAATAATAATCCTTGCATTTATATAGCACCTTCTCACATCTTTGAGACATCACAAAACACTTCACAGGATATACTATAAAGTGCAGTGACTGTATTTTGTGGGCAAAATCTTTAGGATTTACAGCGACAGATTAAAAAAGTGTCAATATAGATTAAAATTTAGCATTTTCATTGCATTTCTTTTTAATTCTAGCTCTTTCACAAGCAGAAAAAAAATCCTTTGTACTATATCACTTGATTCAGACCATACTTCACAACTTTTTCCATTCAATTTTAGCAACCTCAGTATTGAAATTAATAAAAGCAAATAATGATATTTGCATTGATGTAGCAATTTCAATATCAAAACGTCTTAAGGTTCTTCACAGGTAATTCCTGGCAAGTATAGCAATTGTGAATTTGTAATAGTTACAGGGATCCCATGTGAAGGACAGGGTGATTTAGGGGTAGGGATGGACCTTCTTAAGTAGTTGTACTGCGTGGTAGAACAAGGTTTTTAATAAAATATAAAATCCTAGAAAATTAGAGCACAAGACGAGACCATTCTGTCTAATTTCTTTAAATCCAATTTCTAGTGACTATCCTCTGGGAGTTTGGAGCAAAGGTATCTGGGTCTTTCGTGACTGCGCAGACTGTGATGTACAGGTACTTGGCAATGGAATCGAGGAATCAAGTCGATCCTCTGTGATCGATAGATTCTGTAATCTTACTCCAGAGTCAGGTGAGTCGACAGTACTTTAGGGCACTGATGATGGCAGACCATCCAGCCTGCGTCTTAAACAGGACTAGGAAGGGTAGACTGCGGCAGGGATTCTTCCCACTTAACTTCTATTAACCTGGAAACCAATGTCCTAACAAGTAAGGTTGTCCTAGCTAGTGCTCCCAATGCCAAGCAATACAGTTTTTGCAGGTTAATCTCCAGAGACATTCCTTAACTTTCACTCTTGCCAACCTGTGCCTGGATACTTTTCAGAATTAGGTAAGAAGGATGCTTCCTTCTTGGATGGAATCCGCATTCAATTCCAGACACAGAGAAATTTCCATGTGTGGAGGTGGCATTCTCTCAGGTTTAGCCATATGTCAGACAACCAGCTAAACAAAGCAATCTTGGTCCGTTATACTACAATAAACAGTTTGTAATCGACATTAAACATTTAGCATTTGGGCACATACAAAAACAGATATTCAACACAGGAATTGGAAATTCACAAATAATGTTGGAACCTGTTGAAGGAGCAGAATGGTAGGGTTCATCCACAACTTCAATGCACCAAATAAAGTACAATACTTCATAATATGTTTAATAACCTCTATATGTTTCATATTTATTAAATTCCTGGGTTTAAAAAGATCCAACATACTTGTTGCCAGGTTAACTTCAGTCTATCAAAGTGCTCCTTGTCATCTTCTGAGCAGTCTGAGCAACTGAAACGGAAGAAGTTATCGCCTCTCATATAACTGGGTTGTTCTCCCCTCAGTTGAGCTGCAAAAGAGAAAACAAATCATGAGATTGTGGGAAGGAGATACAAAAACAGGATCAGCTTTACATTATGTGTCAGTCTGGCTCAGGGAGCAGCTTTGCCTGAGAATCAGATGACTTTGGGTCCATGTCCCACGTTACAACTCTAAACTCACATTCTTGATTGACACTCCGATACAGTGCTGGGGAGTGGTGTATTGTTGGGAGATGCAATCCTTTGGATGAGATGTTAAATTGAGGTATGTCTGCCTGTTCAGAAGAACATTAATGATCAAAGGCACTGGAAAAAGCATTTTCTAGAATGAGATGACTAAGAATTGAACTAAGTGTTGCAGCATCTCATAAACGATGAATTGAGTAGCCAAGTGATAACAATTTTTCAGGTAAATTTAGTTCAGGAGGAAACAGAAGCCAAGATAATCGGAAGAAAAGCTTTTCTTTGAAATTGCATCAGGAGGGGAACCCTTCTCTTTCATCACAAAGTAGATGGAGCAAATTAATGACTTTAGCACAAAAAAAGGATGATCTACAAATAAAGAATGACTAATAATAATAATCCTTGCATTCGATATAGCGCTTTTCACATCTTCTGGACGTCTCAAAGGGCTTCAGAATATACTGTAAAGTGAACTGACTGTATACAGTATTTGTGCACAAAATACAGCAGCTAATTGCGCAGTGTCCCACAAACAGTCAGGGATTGAAGTGACCAATATATCACTGTTTTTTTCCTGAGGGATTATTATTACTTGTGTGGAGTAAGGAAACTTGCTGTAAAGTGGATTAACTGTTTTTTCTATGTGCAACTCCAGTGAACTCTTGATAAAAAAAACATAATTAGCTGTTTACATCTCACAAGTTGTTAGAATATCTGTAATACAATGCACCAAGGATATCATTACAATGCTTAGTGGAGGTGTGTATGGAGTAACAATACATACCAGAAGTTATCCACTTATGACACTTTTCACAGTAATAGGACATTTCCTCTGGCCAGGACACTTCTGCTTCGTCGCCAAGCTCACTGTTCAACGAATCACCGCTCTGATCATGAGACAAGTCTACCGAGGCCTGGTCCTCAGATTCCACAATCAACAGTGTTTCCCCTTCAACCTCTCCTTCCTCCAGGCCCTCTGAAGCCATCATTCTTGGACTTGCTTCCACCAATGGGTGACTGGCCAAGCCTACTGTCTCCCCGTTATCTTCCATCAGGACAACTCTCTTGAGAGCTTTTGTACTCAAGAGTCAATTCTAAATGGTTAGATATTCCCTATTCCTAATTGATTCTTTCCACGGTTCTTAAGGAAAAAAATATTTATTAAACAAACAAAACAACAACTTTTTTTTTGAAAAAATCAAATTAATGTTTCTCAGATTTCTGGACGCTCTCGGATGCCACTCGATCTGCTTCCAGCTGGTTTGTCAGAATGATTTGTTCTTCCAACATTCGAAGATTCTCTCTTTTGCGCTCTTGTCGTTCGAGATCTCGGAATACCCCTTCTCGCAATTTCTACAAAAAGAAAATAGAATTTGAGGATTAACATAGTTTCTTAAATTGTTATAAATGTATTCAAAAAAACAGCTCTCATGTTATCCAATGACCCACTGATCTATAAAGGTCAGAAATGCTCTGTATTCATTTGGTCTGATTCAGCAATTCTCAGCTGTTGGGGATGTAGGGGGTGCTGCAACTGACTTGAATCTGCGTTAATCAAGGAACAACAACAAAATTACATTTGTATAGTGCCTGTCACGGCGGAAGGATGTCCCAAGGCATTGAAGAAATGAGACAGGATTCCAACTCCTCATTGTGACATGTGAGGGCAAACTTTGGCAAAAATGTTGTTGCCCCATCTCAGCATCAATCACCCAATACTCAATTAGGGCATTGACAGCAGACATCAAATAAGCTATAACCAACAATAACATGTATTTATATAATGCCCTTCATGTAAGGTAGCATGTCAGAGTGCATGTCAACGGCACAGCTTGACATCATTGCTAAGCACTCCGAATCGGTAGCTGGCACGAAGGACGCTACATAAATTAAATGTAAGTTGCTGTAGTTGGTTATAATTATGCTTAGCTAATTCTATAAAGTATTAAGCTCAGGTTGGCAAGAGCCAAGGCTCTGACCCTGGAGTGTGCGTTGGGAGTATGGCTGGAATCTAACATATATAATAATAATAATAATCCTTGCATTTGATAAAGCGCTTTTCACTTCTTCTAGATGTCTCAAACTGCTTCACAGAATATACTGTAAAGTCAATTGACTGTATTTGTGGACAAAATATACCAGGTAATCAGCTAAAACCGCATAACAAGTCACTGATATCACAGTATGTCAAGCTTTCCTGCTGTTTGTCCAGCTAGGTCCACCCTGCCTGTCAAGGCTTTGGCTTGCAGGGTTAATCGGAGCCGAGTGGGATAACTACCTGCCCCCAGTGATTCGTCTGCCTTTCAAGATCCTGCCGATGAGTCAGGCTGGCTGTGCTGTCATCAGCAGTGCCCTGGAGTACTGCAGACGCGCCCAGCTCAGAAACTGGACTAGAGACCATCACAGAGGGCTGGCTCGATTGCGACATTCCATTGCCAGGCATATCACCTTGGAGCCAGTTCAGCAGCAAGGAGACCCAGGATTACCAACCCCCACCCCACCCCCAAGGAGACACAGTTTACCTCCCCTCCCCCCAGGAGACCCTGGTTTACCTCACCTCGAGGATACGCTGGCTCACCGCCCCACCCAAGGAGACAACATCAACAACAAAATTACGTGTGTAGAGCTATTCATATCGGGAGGACGTCCTGGACATTCCGTGTTTCAGACCCAAGCTGGGGCTGGGAGGGTGGAGAGAAAGGAGGTGGGGTGACTGATGGTACCGTCAAAGAAGAGGGTTTTGAAGCAGGATTTGAAGGAGGCTAGGAAGGGTGGAGAGACTGAGGGATGGAATTCTAGAGGTTAGGGGCAAAGTTGCTGATGGCGGGCGCCAGCTGAGTGGAGAGAGCGGGCAGTTTGGTAGGGAGGTCGGAGGTCGCAAAAGTAGGGTGGGGCAGGGCCGTGGGAGCTTTAAAGGCGAGGACCAGGATCTTGAATTGAATCCTCTGGGCGATGGGAAGATAATGGAATCAGGTGAAAATGGGGAGATGGGGTTGTGCAGCGATGGAGGACACGGGCCACAGAGTTCTGGATTATCTGAAGCCTACAGAGGGATGAATTGGGAAGGCCGACAAGCGGGGCTTTGGCGTAGTCGAGCCTGGATGTGAGATGAAGGCACGAACGAGGCTTTCAGTGGCCTGAGGGGTGAAGTAGAGGCGGAGTCGGGCATTGTTACGGAGGTGGGGGAAGGCAGAGTGGCTTGCATGTTGGAGAGGAAAGACAGTTGAGGATCGAACAAGACAACTCGGTTCCTGACTGGCTTGGTGAGATTGAGTCTGACAGACAGTCCGTCAGGACAGCAGCGGTCCTGGAATCGAGGATGGAGGCAGAGAGATAAGAGTTGGGTGTCATCCGCGTCCATACATGTGGAAGTTAACCCCGTGTCTGCAGATGATGTCACCGAGGGGGAGCATGTATATATTGAAAAGGAAAGAGGGGGGGGGGGGGGGGGGGGCAAGGACAGAGCCCTGGTGTGTGAGGGGGGACACACGCCATCAACAGGAGGCAGCGTGGGGGACGGGGGAGAAGACGTTGGTGGCGACAAAAGTCAAAACGATGAGAGAGGCAAGAGTGGAACCAAGGAGGGCAGGCCCATCCCTGAGGGTTGACCTGGGAGGAGGGGTGGGGGGGGGGGAGGAGGGAGTGGTCACGGGAGAAGGCGGAGGAGGAGGAGGGAGTGGTCGCGGGCGAAGGCGAAGGAGGAGGAGGGAGTGGTCGCAGGCGAAGGCGGAGGGAGTGGTCACGGGCGAAGGCGGAGGAGGAGGAGGGAGTGGTCGCGGGCGAAGGCGGAGGAGGAGGAGGGAGTGGTCGCGGGCGAAGGCGGAGGAGGAGGAGGGAGTGGTCGCGGGCGGAGGAGGAGGAGGAGGAGGAGGGAGTGGTCGCGGGCGAAGGCGAAGGTGAAGGAGGAGGGAGTGGTCGTGGGTGAAGGCGAAGGTGGAGGAGGAGGGAGTGGTCGCGGGCGAAGGCGGAGGAGGAGGAGGAGGGAGTGGTCGCGGGTGGAGGAGGAGGAGGGAGTGGTCGCGGGCGAAGGCGAAGGCGGAGGAGGAGGGAGTGGTCGCGGGCGGAGGAGGAGGAGGAGGAGGAGGAGGGAGTGGTCGCGGGCGAAGGCGGAGGAGGCGGAGGGAGTGGTCGCGGGCGAAGGTGGAGGAGGAGGAGGAGGAGGGAGTGGTCGCGGGCGGAGGAGGAGGAGGAGGGAGTGGTCGCGGGCGAAGGCGGAGGAGGAGGAGGAGGGAGTGGTCGCGGGCGAAGGCGGAGGAGGCGGAGGGAGTGGTCGCGGGCGGAGGAGGAGGAGGGAGTGGTCGCGGGCGGAGGAGGAGGAGGAGGAGGGAGTGGTCGCGGGCGAAGGCGGAGGAGGAGGGAGTGTTCGCGGGCGAAGGAGGAGGAGGAGGAGGAGGAGGGAGTGGTCGCGGGCGAAGGCGGAGGAGGAGGAGGAGGAGGAGGAGGGAGTGGTCGCGGGTGAAGGAGGAGGAGGAGGAGGAGGAGGAGGAGGGAGTGGTCGCGGGCGGAGGAGGAGGAGGAGGAGGAGGAGGGAGTGGTCGCGGGCGAAAGCGGAGGAGGAGGAGGAGGGAGTGGTCGCGGGCGAAGGCGGAGGAGGAGGAGGCGGAGGGAGTGGTCGCGGGCGGAGGAGGAGGAGGGAGTGGTCGCGGGCGGAGGAGGAGGAGGAGGAGGGAGTGGTCGCGGGCGAAGGCGGAGGAGGAGGGAGTGTTCGCGGGCGAAGGAGGAGGAGGAGGAGGAGGAGGGAGTGGTCGCGGGCGAAGGCGGAGGAGGAGGAGGAGGAGGAGGAGGGAGTGGTCGCGGGTGAAGGAGGAGGAGGAGGAGGGAGTGGTCGCGGGCGGAGGAGGAGGAGGAGGAGGAGGGAGTGGTCGCGGGCGAAGGCGGAGGAGGAGGAGGAGGGAGTGGTCGCGGGCGAAGGCGGAGGTGGAGGAGGAGGGAGTGGTCGCGGGCGAAGGAGGAGGAGGAGGGAGTGGTCGCGGGTGAAGGAGGAGGAGGAGGAGGAGGGAGTGGTCGCGGGCGAAGGCGGAGGAGGAGGAGGAGGAGGGAGTGGTCGCGGGTGAAGGAGGAGGAGGAGGAGGAGGAGGGAGTGGTCGCGGGTGAAGGAGGAGGAGGAGGAGGAGGAGGAGGAGGGAGTGGTCGCGGGTGAAGGAGGAGGAGGAGGGAGTGGTCGCGGGTGAAGGAGGAGGAGGAGGAGGAGGAGGGAGTGGTCGCGGGTGAAGGCGAAGGCGGAGGAGGAGGAGGAGGGAGTGGTCGCGGGTGAAGGAGAAGGAGGAGGAGGAGGAGGGAGTGGTCGCGGGTGAAGGAGGAGGAGGAGGAGGAGGAGGAGGGAGTGGTCGCGGGCGAAGGCGAAGGCGGAGGAGGAGGAGGAGGAGGAGGGAGTGGTCGCGGGCGGAGGAGGAGGGAGTGGTCGCGGGCGAAGGAGGAGGAGGAGGGAGTGGTCGCGGGCGAAGGCGGAGGAGGAGGAGGAGGGAGTGGTCGCGGGTGAAGGAGGAGGAGGAGGAGGGAGTGGTCGCGGGTGAAGGAGGAGGAGGAGGAGGAGGAGGAGGGAGTGGTCGCGGGTGAAGGAGGAGGAGGAGGAGGAGGAGGAGGGAGTGGTCGCGGGCGAAGGAGGAGGAGGAGGAGGAGGAGGAGGGAGTGGTCGCGGGTGAAGAAGGAGGAGGAGGAGGGAGTGGTCGCGGGCGGAGGAGGAGGGAGTGGTCGCGGGCGAAGGAGGAGGAGGAGGGAGTGGTCGCGGGCGAAGGCGGAGGAGGAGGAGGAGGAGGAGGAGGGGAGTGGTCGCGGGTGAAGGAGGAGGAGGAGGAGGAGGAGGAGGAGGAGGGAGTGGTCGCGGGCGAAGGAGGAGGAGGAGGAGGAGGAGGAGGGAGTGGTCGCGGGTGAAGAAGGAGGAGGAGGAGGGAGTGGTCGCGGGCGAAGGAGGAGGAGGAGGAGGAGGGAGTGGTCGCGGGCGAAGGAGGAGGAGGAGGAGGAGGGAGTGGTCGCGGGCGAAGGAGGAGGAGGAGGAGGAGGAGGAGGGAGTGGTCGCGGGTGAAGAAGGAGGAGGAGGAGGGAGTGGTCGCGGGCGAAGGCGGAGGAGGAGGAGGAGGAGGAGGGAGTGGTCGCGGGTGAAGGAGGAGGAGGAGGAGGAGGGAGTGGTCGCGGGTGAAGGAGGAGGAGGAGGAGGAGGAGGAGGGAGTGGTCGCGGGTGAAGGAGGAGGAGGAGGAGGAGGGAGTGGTCGCGGGCGAAGGCGGAGGAGGAGAGAGAGAGAGAGAGAGACAAGGAGGCAGAGAGAGAGAGAGAGCCCTGATCACAGATGTTCAGGATGTGGTTGAGAGACTGTGACCAGGGCTGTCTGTGTGTGGGGCAGGTTCAAGCCCCTGTGTAACCTCTCCTCAAGGAGACCCTGGGTTACCTCCCCCCCCACTCAGGCACCCCGGGGGGGGGGGGGCGCCGGGCAATCCTCTGACACGGTGTCCGGGGGGGGGGGGGGGGGGGGAGCCGCGGGTCAGCACTGCCCCCCACCCCCCCCCACCCCCACCTGGCCCGCGGGCCTCAGCGCACCCAGCGGCGGCGCCATGTTCCCCAGACCACGACTGGAGGTCACCGTGTGGTTGACGATGGTGAAGCCGAGGCCTCGGTCACAGCGCCTCCCCCCCCCCCGCCTCCCCAGCACCAACCTCCCTGTCCAGCCGCTGCCTCAGGTGGACCCCGGCCACCGTGCCCACCGTCACCGCCGCAGAAACGCCGAGAACCACCTTAGAGACGGCGGACATGATGCGAGCCCAGCCCGGTCACCATGGAGACCGGCGGGGAGGGACACCCAGGCACCGCCGCCGAGCTCAGAGACACCGATCCAGGCACCGCCGTCGAGCTCAGAGCCACCGATGCAGGGCACCGCCGTCGAGCTCAGAGCCACCGATGCAGGTCTGCACTCACTGAACTGAAAGACCTGCAAGCATTGTCTCTCGACACAATACACAGACCGAGGTGTCGCCGTCAAGCCGCCATATTGCATAGTCCTGGAGGACAACGTTGAGGAATAAGGAGGAGACAAAAGATGAGGTTTTGCATACCCAAGAAGTACATGAGTGTGGTGTGGTGTGCTCCTCCCTAAGGGGAAAGACAGATAAACAATCACAAAATAATGAATGTCATAAAAATATAATTCGCTGCAAATTCACTTAAGGGACGGACGGCTGGAGGAATTTGCGGGGGTTAAATTCAGTCATGTAATAACTGAATGTCAAACTGACCATTGGTGACCATTGGTTCCCGAAACTTTGATCAAAACGCGTATGATTCAGACTGTAAAAAATACTGAGGATTGATCTGAAAGTCAATGAAAAACTAACGGTCAAAATGGATGAATCGAACGCCATGACGAGCTTTACCTAAATTCACCTTATGTATCAGGATTGTTACACAAAAACAGCGAATGTAAACCTTAGATACATGTACCTTCATGAGATGAGATGCGTCGCGTCGAGGACCAACCAAAATGGCGGATATCACGTGACCTCGGACAATCGGTGGCAACACTTTGTGTGGGCGATAATCTTTCCCAGGTCTTTTAGTTCAGTGTCTGCACCTCCCAACTTGTCAAGACCTTGATGGCTTTCCTCCATATAAATAAATAAATAAATAACGTGGTCACTTCAAACACGACTGTTTGTGGGATACCGCTGTGCGCGACTGGTTTCCTGTTTCGCCCGGGAAATGTACAGTCCGTTCATTTTACAGTATATTCTGTGAAGCGCTTTTAGACGTCTCAACAGGACGTGATAATTCACTGTATTAAATGCAAGGATTATTATTATTATTAATGACACGGTTTGTGGGATATTGCTGTGAGCCATTGTGTCGCCAAACTTGGCTACAAATACACAGTCATTCAATTTCACAGAGAAGCACTTTGAGGTGACCTTCCGCCAATGATAAGGCATTATACCAAAAGCAAAAAAAAAATCATTACCGTATATAAATATATAAGTTGTTGTCCTTAAGGTAAGACACGTGTCAGCCAAGATCTCAACAGCCGACGATGTAGAGACATGAATCGAATCTCATGGGAACGGCCTTGCGTTTGAGAGTGTCACAGATGTATATCTTTTCGGGGGACCTCCCACCGTTGGTGAGTTATGACCTAATCAAGCTCATCACACATGTATGGTGGTTTTGTGTTTTGCACTGCAGTTACACCTGGTGACTGCCGATTCCTGGTGGCACTGCGCGTCACAGAGCAGATACCTGCGCACGCAGCAGCAGCCACTCAGACGAAGCCGAGTGGCGGGAACAGGATAAACAATGCCAAAGCAAACATCAAGCCCTTCAAATAGTGCCAATAAAAATGCCGGGTGAAAGAAAGAAGGCAGATTAAATGAAACTAAAGAACAAAGAACGGCACAACTGTAGTGCAATAACTCGACACAGTAAAACCCCTTTGATAAGATCTTCTGTCTTTCATGAGCTATGACCCAATAAAGCTCAACGCACATGTATGGCAGTTTTGCTTAAGGTGTACACACAGTATTTATGGCATGTTAAATGTTTGAGAGTGGTATCATTGAAATCTACATTCCATATTGGATTATTTGGTTGCAAGCATAGCTGCAACGGGTACAGCTAGTATTACTGTGTGTAAATGGAACAGAATGGCAACAGCAACAAGAGCTCACTCAGCTGCCTGGGGGAGTTAGATACCAAACTTTGTGACTTGGGCAGAGTACAGTACTGCACTGGGAGTACAGTGCCACTTGGTGGCCTGAACTCAGTAACAATCCTGGGTGGCAAACAAACAAGAACTGAGACTGTGTGTGAGAGGTGGGAAACGTGACATGAATCTGAAATGTTTGGTTGGCCTACAGACACCAAGATGGGCTTCCAGGCACAGAGACTTGAACCTAAAGAGACCCAACTCCCCAACGCCTGACATTGCCATCATAGACCATTGAAAGAAACCTGTCACTCCCCAGAAAGACACAAGTACCAGAACATCCAGCCATTTCTCATTCACCTGCCGCCTAATTTTTGGAATTAAACTAGCAGCCCCTCCACTGCACTCTCTCCAGTATATAATAATAATAATAATAATCCTTACGTTGGATATTCTTTTCACATCTTCTAGACGTCTCAAACTACTTCACAGAATACACTGTACAGTGAATTGACTATATTTGTGGGCGGAACGCTTCAGCCAATTACGCACAGCAGTGTCCCACAAACAGTTGTGGATTGAAATGACCAATTTATTATTTTTTGTGAGGGATTGTTATCAGGTATGTGGAATAAGGAAACTTGCCCAAGGTATATCGTACCCTGCCTGGAATCGAACCCAGGTCTCTCACGGGACTCCACGTTCAGCCCTATCTTATTTTAATTGCCCACATTCACCCCTCTCTTACTTCAATCGCTGCTATTCCTATACTAATCCTCGCATTCGATATGATGCAACCCCTGATGGTGCAGAACAAGAACAACAACAACAACAATTTACATTTATATAGCGCCTTTCACGTCGGGAGGACGTCCCAAGGCGCTAAACAAGAGGCGTGTGACCCGAGCTGGGAGGGGAGTGTTTGGGAAGGGGTAAAACACGAAGGGGAGGTAAAAGAGTTCGGGGTGGAACAAAAGGCACGATCGAAGAGGAAAGTCTTCAGATGGCCTTGAAAGAGGAAAGGGAAGAGGCGAAACGGAGGGATTGAGGGATGGCATTCCATAGGGTGGGAGCGGAGAAACTGAAGGCCCGGCCTCCGATGGTGGGGCGGTTCGGGCGGGGGGCTTGGAGCAGGCCAAGTCCTGTTGAACGGAGGGTCCGGGTGGGCGTGTAGGGGGAGAGTAGATTGGTTAGGTAGGATGGGGCAAGGCCGTGTAAGGCCTTGTAGGTGAGGACGAGGATCTTAAATTCGATCCTCTGGAGGATGGGGAGCCAGTGGAGCCGGGCGAGGGTGGGGGTTATGTGGTCACGGAGGCGGGTGCGGGATAGTACACGGGCTGCAGAGTTTTGGATGGCCTGCAGCCTATGAATGGAGGAACTGGGGAGGCCGACTAGGAGAGAATTTCCGTAATCCAGCCGTGAGGTGATGTATGCGTGCACAAGTGTTTCGGCAGCGCGGGGAGTAAGATAATTGCGGAGCCTGGCAATGTTGCGCAGGTGGAAATAGGCGGTGCCGGTCAAGGCGCGGATGTGGGGGAGGAAGGAAAGTTTTTGATCGAACATGATACCGAGGTTCCTGACTGGCTTTGTGAGGTGGAGAGTGCAGCCTTGGATGTTGAGGCTGGCAGCGCCCGATGTGCGGAGGCGCTGGCTTGAGCCAATCAGGAGGGCCTCGGTCTTATTCACGTTCAATTGCAAAAAGTTGTCCCTCGTCCACGATTCGATGTCGGACAGACATGCTGTCAGAACATCGATCGTCCGGGGGTTGAGGGATGAGGCAGAAAGGTACAACTGGGTGTCATCCGCATACATGTGGAAATTTACCCCATGTCTGCGGATGACGTCGCCCAGAGGGAGCGTGTAAAGGGTGAAAAGGAGGGGACCGAGGACAGAGCCCTGAGGGACGCCGTGGGAAACTGTGCGGGGGTTTGAAGAAAAGCCATTGGAAGAAACAAAATGTAAATGATGGGTCAAATAAGAGTGGAACCAGTCAAGGACTGTGCCTTGAAGGTTGAGGTGGGAGGAAAGACGTTGAATGAGGATGGTGTGATCGACTGTGTCGAACGCAGCAGACAGGTCAAGGAGGACGAGGAGGCAGAGGGAGCCCTGGTCACAGGCGGTTAGGATGTCATTTGTGACCTTGACCAGGGCAGTTTCTGTGCTGTGGATAGGGCGGAAACCTGATTGGAGGGGTTCAAGAAGTGAGTGATTTGAAAGGAAAGAGCGGAGCTGGGAGGCAACCACTCTTTCAAGGACCTTGGATAGAAACGGGAGGTTGGAGATGGGTCGATAACTTGATGGTTGTGACGCATCAAGGGAGGGTTTCTTCAGGATAGGGGTGATGGTGGCTGTTTTAAGGGAGGTAGGGACGGTTCCTGAGGAGAAGGAAAGGTTAATGGTGTCAGAAATGAGTGGGGCTAACAAATGGAGCTGGGTGCGGAGGAGGGGGGTGGGGATGGGGTCCAATGAGCACGTGGTGGGTTTCATGGAGGTAATTGTTTTTGTGACTGAAAGCAGGGTGGTGGGGTTGAAAGTGTGAAATGGGGGGTGAGTAGGGGTTGAGGTAGCTGATGAGGGCGCGGAGGTGGAGGAGTGGTGGGGGGAGGAAACCGCAGAGCGGATTTTCTCAATTTTGGACTCAAGGAAATCCAGCATCTCATCACAACGAACGTTTGAGGAGAGGATCTGCGAGGTGAGGCGGGGGGGGCGGAGGAGCTGGTTGGTGGTGGTGAAGAGGAGGCGGTGGTTGTCCTTCGCTTCCAGGATTATCCTGGAGTAGAAGGCTGATTTGGCGGTGGCTAGGGCGGAGCGGTAAAATTTGATGCGGTCCAGCCAGATTTGCCGGTGGACCGTGAGGCCAGATTTGAGCCAGGTGCGTTCAACTGCTCTCACTTGGCTTTTGAAGAGGGTGCGAGGCATAAGCAGGAGGCCAATGCTAGCTGGTCAAGCCTAGACACCGAGTGGTGGATTGGGGAGTGAGGAGGTTGGAGAGGTAGAGAGGTGCTAGGGGGTGAAGGGATTTGAACATGTCATGTCATGCACAATACTGCACTTGTCCAACCAGACCTGGAGTATTTTATTGGTCATACGGTCTGACACCTATAGACACCCATCACCAGGTTTAAGAGTATCTAAACCAAACAGTCGTAAAGGTTGTTAAACTTGAATATTTAAGGTGAACCTAACAGAATTAATTTGCGCATGTATGCGGATGACACCCAAGTGTATTTTTCCACAAACAAAAACAAAAGTTGCTGGGGAAACTCAGCAGGTCAGGCAGCATCCATGGAGAAAGGAAAAAGAGTCAAAGTTTCAGGTCTACAACCCTTCGTCAGAATTCTTCATGGGTTCTGACGAAGGGTTGTAGACCCGAAACGTTGACTCTGCTGTCTTGCAAGCTGGGGAGACCTGTGTTCGGATCCAGGTAGGTCAGGGCCAAACCTTGGGCAAGTTTCCTTGCTCCACACGCCTAATAATAATCCCTCCAAAACAACCCACAATAATAAAATTGGTCATTTCAATCCATGACTGTGTGTGGGACACTGCTGTGCGCAATTGTCTGCCGCATTTTGTCAACAAATACACAGTCACTTTACAGTATATTCTGTGAAGCGCTTTGGGACGTCGATAAGATGTGAAAAGCGCTATATCAAATGCAAGGATTATTCTTCTTATTGTATTATTATTTTTGCTATGTCCTTATCCTATATATCAAGTTATGTATATAATTTTGTGCTATTAGCTGCTGACGGTTTAAAATTCCAGAAAGCCGGGAACTTCCTCTCCATTGGGTGGTGATTTATTTTGATGATTTCCTGCGGATTTACGGAAAATAAATGTGTTTCTTTTTAAAACCAAAGGAAAAATGACTTTGTTCAGTCGTCGCTTCTTAACTGCCGTACTGAACAACAGCAGGAACGAAAATAAACTGACGACAAGACTGAAGGCAAACCGGAGGAGAGCTGTTCTTCTTGAACCGGATTGTTTAAAAACTTCATCCGACTAGACTAGACAAAGGTTCAATTTATAAAGCGAGCGTTGTGTTTCGCTGTGTGTTTTACCGCTGGTGGCTTTTGGCCTCGCCAATGACTGGGCAAAAACCAAAACACTCGCAAAAATACACAGGCACTGTTTGAAATTCACCAGAAATAACAGGAAAGTAAACGCCTTGGGACGTCCTCCCGACGTGAAAGGCGCTCTATAAATGTAATTTGTTGTTGTTGTTGTTGACTGACTGGATTCTTACTCTCCAGAAACGACATGAATATGTTATTATTGAGGGTCAGCTAGCATTGCCAGCATATAATATAATTACTATATATATATATATCTTCCTTTAAAAGCAAATCGTGCATTCAGTCAATGCCTACAATGGACTAAGAGCCAGGATGGTTAGAATGAGAAAGTGAGTTGCAAATGAGTGATGGGAGCTGAGGGAGAGAAAATAAAACACAGTTCAGATGATGCGAAAAACACTTTTCATTTGCGATTGATATTCTTAACACCCATAGGTGTGCGTGAGTGAGTGTGTGTGAGTGTGTGTGTGTGTGCAATGATGAAGTTAGTACAGGGAGATCCACTGTGTGTTATTGTAATGAGGTTATTCTAATGAAACCTTGTGACAGCAAATCACAGCAACTCACTCACTCACTCAGCTCCACATCCAGCCCCAGAAAATCACACTCCCCCTACAAGTGTGGCGTGTAACGTGTGTGTGTGTACAAATAAAAGCCTCACACGTCCCAGCCCAGGGAATTAAAAACTTTCCCAAAGTTTAGGGGGGGGGGAGAGAGAGAGAGAGAGAGAGAGAGAGAGAAAAAAAATGTGCCATGATTCTCAGTGAGAAGCTTGTACACCCACCCGGGGAGCGTGTGGTTCACCGACAATGCGCTCAAATCCGCTCTAGTTTGGATCTCAAGTTTCAGCCTCGCAGGTCAGGGTTGTCGAGTGTATAATACACAGAGTAGAGCCTCCCCCCCCCCCCCCGGGCGGTTTGTTTAACACACACACACACACACCTTTCCTTCCAGTAACCGCTCCACCCAATCCTGACTGACTACCTGTACAGGCGGTTGGGAAACTAGACTAGTTCCAGTGTTAAACCCGCGCAGGATGGATTTCCAATCACAGTTTTCCTTTCTCTGAACAAAACACGAAGTACTACAGACGCTGGGTGGTGGGTGGGGGGGGGGAGGAACTCAGCAGGTCAGGCAGCATCCATGGAGAGAGGGGAAAAAAAAGAGTCAACGTTTCGGGGTCGACAAGCCTTCGTCAGGACTGGGGGCTTGTTCCTTGCCCGGCTTGGTTACAGAGCAAAACCTGTTTGCTCTCGGATGAGATTTTAGTTTTTAAAAGAGAGAGAAGGGAGTTTGGAAATGCGTTCTCTCTCTCTCTCTCTCTGTTTTTTTTTTGGGGGGGAGGGAAAGGGTTGATGAAAATCATTTGAATCCTGTGCGTTTATTTTTGTTTCACCCCCTCATCCCCCAGTGAATTAGTGAACACTTGGGACCAG
>CM068744.1:96591439-96971677 GCA_035084275.1 Hydrolagus colliei | reverse complement strand
TACTACACACACACCTAACACCCTACACACATACATACACACACACACACCTCACACACACGCACACACCTCACACACACACACACACACTCACTACCTCACACACTACACACTACAACACACACACACACCCCCACACACACCTCACACCCCACACACATACACACACCTCACACACACACACACACTCACTCACTACCTCACACACACACACTACACACACACCTCACACCCTACACACACACACACCCCCACACACACCTCGCACCCTACACACATACATACACACACACACACACACCTCACACACACACACACCTCATACACACACACACTCACTACCTCAACACACACACACTACACACACACACCCCACACACACCTCACACCCCACACACATACATACACACACACACACCTCACACACACACACACTCACTACCTCACACACACACACACACTACACACACACACACCTACACAACACACACACACCCCTCACACACACACACCTCACACACACCCCCGCCCCCCCCCCCCACACACACACCCCCGCCCCCCCCCCCACACACCCACCCTACACCCCCCCCCCCCCCATCCACCCTACACACCCCCTCCTCCCCCTCCACACACCCACCTCACCTCACACACACTCCACACACAGCTCCCCGTACGCAATAAGATATGCAATGAAACCGTTCACATTTGTAAATCCAGATTGATCCAAGGTACAAGAGAGCTGAGGGTGTGGATCCCACACGGAGCAAACGACCCCCCCCACACACACAAGACCCCCCCCCACACACACAGACCTCCCCCCCACACACACACAGACCCCCCCCCCCCACACAGACCCCCCCCACACACACAGACCCCCCCACACACACACACACAGACCCCCCACACACACAGACCCCCCCCCCACACACACAGATCCCCCCCCCCACACACACAGACCCCACCCACACACACACACAGACCCCCCCACACCCACACAGACCCCACCCACACACACAGACCCCACCCACACACACACACAGACCCCACCCACACACACACACAGACCCCACCCACACACACACAGACCCCCCCCCACACACACAGACCCTCCCCAAACATACAGACCACCCCCCCCCCACACACAGACCCCCCCCCACACACAGACCCCCCCACACACACACAGACCCACACACACACAGACCACCCCCCCCCACACACACAGACCCCCCCACACACACAGATCCACCCCCCCCCACACACACACAGATCGCCCCCCCCACACACAGACCCCCCCCACACACACCACACAGACCCCCCCACACATACACACAGACGCCCCCCCCCTACACACACACAGACCCACACACACAGACCACCCTCCCACATACACAGACCCCCCCCACACCTACACACACACACAGAGACCCCCCACCACACACACACACATAGGTACAACAACAACAACAACACAGGAAAACTATCACACTCGAAATGAGATGTTGTAACCCCGTTTTGAATGCCGCGCGTGTAATATGTGTTATTTTAATTTTTTTTAAAATATAGTTTAGATTTTACACAGAAACACACACCACACATGTACACACACAGCCAGTCCTTGTCTGTGTCTCTGTGTTGTGGAAGCATTTCTTCGTCACAGACCTGACCTACAGTGTGTATGTGTGTGTGTGTGTGTGCGTGTGGCCAGAGTCACTGCGGGTAACGCGTGTAATCACACAACAACAACAACAACAACAACACAAAGACGAGAAGCAAAATGTGTTTCTAACACATGAGTTACACTGGCTCCCAAGTCCCCCGCGACACGGCCTTTTGTAGGAAAATTAAAACCTGTTGCAATAAGATGCGCTGGACACGCCGCTTTGAGGATCATACGTTATAAGCAAGAAATCTTTTAATCCCCCCCCCCGCCACACTCCCTCCCCCCCCCCCCCCCCCACTCCCCAAACCCACGCCTTCTCCACCCTTTATTCCCCAATATTTTCATTATCTCCCCCTCCCTCCCTCCTTTAGTTGCTAAAGGCTTTGGAAAGTGTGTGTGTGGTGGTTCTCAAGTGATGGAGATTATTCTTATTGTGTATGTTATAGTATGTATGTTTGTGGTGTGTGTGTTATATGTTTGTTATGTATGTTGTGTGTATGAAATGAGCTGATTAATAAGTGCATTGCATGTGATGTTATAGTAACCAGTCTCTGTGTCTGTCTGTCTGGCTGGGTGGGTGGGTGGCTGGCTGGATGTCTGTCTGGGTGGCTAGATGGGTGGCTGGTGTCTGTCCGGCTGGTGTGGTCTGGCTGTCGGTGGCTAGGTGTCTGTCTGGTGGCTGGGTGTCTGTCTGGTCTGCTGGGTGGGTGGTCTGACTGTCTGTGGCTGTCTGGCTGGGTTGCTGCGGTGGGTGGAGTCTGACTGTCCTGTCTGGCTGGGTTGCTGGGTGGCTGTCTGGGTGGCTGGGTGTCTGTCTGCTGGGTGGGTGGGTGTCCTGTCTGTCTGGTCTGGGTTGTCTGGCTGTTGGGTGGGTGTGTCTGACTGTCTGTCTGGCTGGTTGCTGGTGGCTGTCTGGGTGGTGGGTGTCTGGCTGGTTGCTGGGTCTGTCTGGCTGGCTGGGGTGTCTGGCTGGCTGGCTGGGTGTCTGTCTGGCTGGCTGGGTGTCTGTCTGGCTGGGGTGTCTGGCTGGCTGGCTGGGTGTCTGGCTGGCTGGTGTCTGGGCTGTCTGGCTGGCTGGCTGCTGGGTGTCTGGCTGGGTTGCTGGGTGGGTGTCTGGCTGGTGCTGGGTGTCTGTCTGGCTGGCTGGGTGTCTGTCTGGCTGGGTGGGTGTCTGGCTGGCTGGCTGGGTGGGTGTCTGGCTGTGGCTGTCTGGGTGTCTGTCTGGCTGGGTGTCTGTCTGGCTGGCTGGGTGTCTGTCTGGCTGGCTGGGTGTCTGCTGGCTGGGTGTCTGGCTGGCTGGGTGTCTGGCTGTGCTGGGGGGTGGGTGTAGTGTGGTGTGTAACGGTGCACGTTGCTCCCCTTGTAACAGATCACCACAGGGGAGTGTGGTGAGGCCGGCTTCCGCTGCCAGGTTTGCAGTAAGGATTTCCGACTCCAGCGTATGCTGAACCGGCACCTGAAATGCCACAGCCAAGTGAAGCGTCACCTCTGCACATTCTGCGGCAAAGGCTTCAACGATACCTTCGACCTCAAGAGGCACGTCAGGACTCACACAGGTCTGTGGGCTCCCTCCCTCCCTCACTCACTCACCCACTCACTCACGTCTGATTTCCTGTGTGTGTGTTGAGTGTCATGATTGCTCTAACCACTTGCGTGGCGCTCAGTGGTTAGAGCAACTCGCCTCGCAAGCTAGTTGCCTGGGTTCGATTCCAGGCAGGTGAGGACAAAACCTTGGCCTTACTCCACAGCCTTGATAATAATCCCTCAAATTTTTATTTTATTTTGTAAATTGCATTTCAAAAAATTGGTCATTTCAATCCACGACTGTTTGTGGGACACCGCTGTGCGCAATTGCCAGCTGTGTTTTGCCCACAAATATATACAGTACAGTCAATTCACTTTATACTATATTCTGTGAAGCTCTTTAAGACGTCTAGAAGATGTGAAAAGCGCTGTATCAAATGCAAGGATTACAATAACAACAACAACTTTGATTTATATAGCGGCCTCCACGCCGGATGGCGTCTGAGAGCGCTTCTCAAAGGATTCTGATTATTATTTGAGCTGGGCAGCAGTTGTGGGGTGATTCAATTGGTTTTGGGGGAAGATCTCAAACTCCGCTGTCCGCATACTGCCCTACACTGGCCTCTGCTCCACTACCAGCAGCCGTGGATTCAGCCACTACACCCTCCCTCTATCCCTCCGCCTACTCCAGAGCTGCCAACCTTCAAGGAAGATTTTCAGGAAGGTTGTAGTAATTTTTCAGGAAGGTTTGGGTTACATTTTCAGGAAGGATTTTGTTATTGCCTCTATCACTTCAGTATCAGCCGATAGTTAAGCCAGGGCTCGACATTAACAGGCATCCAGGCACCCTGGACACCTTAATTTTAGCGTTGGACACGCAAAAAAAAAGTTATGATTTACAACACACTTGGGAGCCTTGAAAAAACCTGAGGGTCCAGCTGGGCCCCGAAAATACAGGTTTAGTGTGGAGCACTGGTTAAGCTGACCTTGTATTACTCTCTTTGGAGCTCCCATGCCCATGTGTGTACCACAGTACAGCATACACACACACACACAGACAGACATAGACAGACATACACACAGATACAGACAGACATACACACAGACAGACACACATACACCAGGGCTGTGGGACTCGAGTCCTGGACTCGAGACCGGTCTCGAGGCCTCGTTTGAAGGACTCGGACTCGGCTGTGCAGGACTCGGACTCGACAGCAGGGACTCGAGGACTCGGGCTGGAGACTGCCGCGAGTCCGGCAGGTTTGAGCCGAGCTGCAGGGTTTTCTGCAGTCCGCGCAAATCCTACTCTGGCCGATGTACCAGAAATCTCGCAGCGAAAGTTTCATGTGAATGAACTGTGACGCGGTATCCCACGTGGGATACTACTTCCTGTCTATCACATGTCAATTTTCTAACACTGAAAAAAGCCTTTAAAAAGTGACCCGTTTAAATCCAATGCCCTGGATGGCCACGTGTTCCAGTTCCATTGTGTGAGCAGTAACACTGATACCTGCTGAGACTCTGCGAGTATTTTTTTGTACATTGTCTTGTGTACTAACTGTACAAGGATAGTAACCATCTGCAAGAAGATATAGACAAATTGGTAAAGTGGGCAGACACATGGCAGATGAAGTTTAATGCAGAGAAGTGTGATGTGATGCATTTTGGGAGAAGAAATGAAGGGAGGCAATATAGGCTAGATAGTTCAATTTTAAATGGTGTGAAGGAACAGAGAGACCTGGGGATTTGTGTTAGTGACTCGTTGAAGGTGGCAGGACAGGTAGACAAGGCTGTTAAGAAGGCATATGGGATACTAGGCTTTATAAATAGGGGTATAGAGTACAAAAGTCAGGAAGTGCTGACTAACCTCTATATAACTTTGGTGAGGCCTCAGCTGGAGTACTGTGTTCAATTCTGGTCACCACACTATAGAAAGGATGTGAAGACATTGGAAAGGGTACAAAGAAGATTTACTAGAATGGTGCCAGGATTGAGGGACTTCAGCTACGAGGAGAGGCTAGATAGGCTAGGGTTATTCTCTCTGGAGCAGAGAAGATTGAGGGGAGACCTAATAGAGGTTTATAAGATCATGAGGGGTTTCGACAGGGCAAATAGAGAAAAACTATTTCTACTCGTGGGCGAATCTGTGACTCGTGGTCACAGATTTAAAATAGTTTCAAAGCGAAGTAGAGGGGAGCTGAGGAGAAATGTTTTCACTCAGCGAGTTGTTCGAATCTGGAATGCATTGCCTGTAAAGGTGGTGGAGGCTGATTCGATAACAACTTTTAAAAGGGAATTAGATCTTTATTTAGGGAGAACAGGTCTATTAGGCTATGGGGAGCGGGCAGGGCAGTGGGATTGAGTTGCTCTTTTCAAAGAGCCGGCACAGACCAGATGGGCCGAATGGCCTCCTTTTGTGTCGTGAAATTCTATGAATCTATAAATCTAAAAGGGCTACCGTACTGGGCTTATATCGTGTGCTACGCACTGAAACCTCCCTGATTCTTACCTGCCCGGCGCGTACGAGCATCACATGTCTGCCGTGTCCCGAGTGATTGGGTACACGGATCATAAGGAATTCACAACAACAGGGGGGAACAAACATCACGCAAAATGTAAGTTTTGCAAATGTGTTGTAACTGAAACGTGTGGCATCACATCGAATTTCACACGCCATCTGTAGTGACGTCATAAACAAAAGTAAGTTTCGTACTCATTTACGATTAGACTACACAAAAAATTAAGTGTGTGTGGACTTTTGTCGGAACGCGTTATTCATGAATCACGATAAATTTTGTCATGTTAATAGTCTTGAAGATTTAATCTGATAAAGACTATTTTCTGAACTATGTTGGGTTCAGTCTACAGAAAAATCCATCCGGTTGGAGGAGTTGTCGCTCTCCTCCAACACAGGTGGAAGTCCCGCATATAATATACCGCTACATGCTGAAATTGGCCTTACTAGGGGTAGATCTTAGGTCTATGTAGTAGAAATATATACGGAGACAAAAATCTAGCCCCATAGAGATACGCGTAAAAAGTAGAGCGCGAGCGCCGCAAAACGTTATACTATCTCTGAAATGAGGACTCGAGACCGGTCTCGAGTCCGAGTCCAGGTCCAGGACTCGAATCCTACAGCCCTGCAGTTTTCTTCTTTGTGCGCAATGCACTGACTCGTACTCGGATCGGTCACACACCAACAACAACAACAACAAATTACATTTATAGAGCGCCTTTCACGTCGGGAGGACATCCCAAGGCGCTGCACAGGAGGCGTGTGACCCGAGCTGAGAGGGGAGTGTTTGGGAAGGGGTGAAACATGAAGGGGACGTCGAAGAGTTCGGGGTGAAACAAAAGGCACGGTCGAAGAGGAAATTCTTCAAATCGGCCTTGAAAGAGGAAAGGGAAGAAACGAGACGGAGGGATTGAGGGATGGCATTCCATAGGGTGGGAGCGGAGAAACTGAAGGCCCGGCCTCCGATGGTGGGGCGGTTCGGGCGGGGGGCTTGGAGCAGGCCAAGTCCTGTTGAACGGAGGGTCCGGGTGGGCGTGTAGGGGGAGAGTAGATCGGTTAAATAGGGCGGGGCAAGGCCGTGTAAGGCCTTGTAGGTGAGGACGAGGATCTTGAACTCGATCCTCTGGAGGATGGGGAGCCAGTGGAGACGGGCGAGGGTGGGGGTTATGTGGTCGCGGAGGCGGGAGCGGGATAATACACGGGCTGCAGAGTTTTTGATGACCTGCAGCCTGTGAATGGAGGAACTGGGGAGGCCGACGAGGAGAGAGTTTCCGTAGTCCAGCCTCGAGGTGATGTATGCGTGCACGAGTATTTCGGCAGCGCGGGGGGGTAAGATAATTGCGGAGCCTGGCAATGTTGCGCAGGTGGAAATAAGCGGTGCCGGTCAAGGCACGGATGTGGGGGAGGAAGGAGAGTTTTTGATCGAACATGATGCTGAGGTTCCTGATTGGCTTTGTGAGGTGGAGAGTAAAGCCTTGGATATTGAGGCTAGCAGCGCCCGATGTGCGGAGGCGCTGGCTTGAGCCAATCAGGGGGGCCTCGGTCTTACTCACGTTCAATTGCAAAAAGTTGTCCCTCGTCCAGAACTCGATGTCGGACAGACATGCTGTCAGAACATCGATGGTCTGGGGGTTGAGGGATGAGGCAGAAAGGTACAACTGGGTGTCGTCCGCATACATGTGGAAATTTACCCCATGTTTGCGGATGACGTCGCCCAGAGGGAGCGTGTAAAGGGTGAAAAGGAGGGGGCCTAAAACAGAGCCCTGAGGGACGCCGTGAGAAACTGTGCGGGGGTTTGAAGAAAAGCCGTTGGAAGAAACAAAGTGTAAACAGTGGGTCAGATAGAAATGGAACCAGTCAAGGACTGTGCCTTGAAGGTTGAGGTGGGAGGAAAGACGTTGGAGGAGGATGGTGTGATCGACTGTCGAACGCAGCAGACAGGTCAAAGAGGACGAGGAGGCAGAGGGAGCCCTGGTCACAGGCGGTTAGGATGTCATTTGTAACCTTAACCAGGGCAGTTTCTGTGCTATGAATTGGGCGGAAACCTGATTGGAGGGATTCAAAGAGTGAATGATTTGAAAGAGCGGAGCTGGGAGGCAACCACTCTTTCAAGGACCTTGGATAAAAACGGGAGGTTAGAGATGGGTCGATAGCTTGATGGTTGTGACGCATCAAGGGAGGGTTTCTTCAGGATAGGGGTGATGGTGGCTGTTTTAAGGGAGGTAGGGACGGTGCCTGAGGAGAAGGAAAGGTTAATGGTGTCAGAAATGAGTGGGGCTAACAAATGGAGCTGGGTGCGGAGGAGGGGGGTGGGGATGGGGTCCAATGAACACGTGGTGGGTTTCATGGAGGTAATTATTTTTGTGACTGAAAACGGGGTGGTGGGGTTGAAAGTGTGAAATGGGGGGTGAGTAGGGGTTGAGGTAATTGATGAGGACACAGAGGTGGAGTAGTGGTGGGGGGAGGAAACCGCAGAGCGGATTCTCTCTATTTTGGACTCGAGGAAGTCCAGCATCTCCTCACAACGATCGTTAGAGGAGAGGATCTGCGAAGTGAGGCGGGGGGGGGGGGGGGGGGCGGAGGAGCTGGTTGGTGGTGGCGAAGAGGAGGCGGTGGTTGTCCTTCGCTTCCAGGATTATCCTGGAGTAGAAGGCTGATTTGGCGGTGGCTAGGGCGGAGCGGTAAAATTTGATGCGGTCTAGCCAGATTTGCCGGTGGACCGTGAGGCCAGATTTGAGCCAGGTGCGTTCAACTGCTCTCACTTGGCTTTTGAGGGAGCGGAGGTGAGTTGTGTACCACGGTGATGATCGGGAATGGGAGACGGTTTTGGAGGTGAGGGGGGCCAGGGTGTCGACGGTAGTGCAGAGGGTGTTGTGGAGGGCGGTGGAGGCGGAGGATGGGTCGGTACAAAAATAATGCCATTGTGGGAGGAGGTCGGAGGTTTCTAGGGCAGAGGTGAAAGTTTGAGGGGGAATCTTCTTCCAGGGCCGATAGAAGATGGTGGTGGGTTTGGAAGTGGAGGGGGGAGGGATAGAGGTGTTGCAGGAAATGAAAAAATGGTCAGAAATGGCCTTGTCTGTGATGGTGACGCCAGAGACGTTGAGGCTTCGGGTGATCACTAGATCGAGAGGATGGCCGTGGGTGTGGGTGGCAGTGTTAATATGAAGGGAGAAATTGAAAGACGAAAGTAAAGAGGAGAATTCAGAGGAAATGGGACAGGAGGGGGTGAAATGGAGGTTGAAATCGCCAAGAATAATAAGGCGATCAGAGGAGGCACAAAGGGAGGTTAAAAGTGAAGAAAAATCTGAAATGAAAGTGGGGGAGGGTTTGGGGGCGCGATAAACTAATAGGATTTTGAAAAAATTGTGGGAGGAGTGAGAAAGGGTGAGCTGTTCAAAAGGGGGGAAGGAGCCGGAGGAATAGGGGGATAGGGCGAGGGATGACTTTGAAATGAGGGCCACACCACCGCCACGACGGTTGGGTCGAGGAACATGGTGGAATGTGTAGTTGGGTGGTGTGGCTTCAACAAGGGGGAAAGTGTCGCCTGGGGTGATCCAAGTCTCCGTCAGGGCCATGATGTCAACGTTCTCATCAAGGATGAGATCGTTGATGGCCGGGGTCTTGTTGCAGACAGAGCGGACATTTTGGAGGCCGATGCGGAAAAAACAGTTGGCCGAGGGGTGTGAGGGGGGGCTGGGATGGTCAATGGGGAGGGTGGGGATCTGAATAAGGGAGGAGAGGTTGACCCCCTGGGTTTGTGTCCGGTGAGGCTGACGGTGATGGTGGGGGACAGGGCACTTGGTGTGATTGCTATTGGACAGCCAGCGCCGAGTGCCACCGTGAGCCCGATGGAGGATTCCAATACTGGAACAAAGGGAAGCGGTGGGAGGGTCGAGCAGGGACAGTAGGCGAGGAGGGCGAAGAGAAAAAAGGGTAGAAAAGGAATAACGAAAAGTGGGGGTTGGGGGGAAAAACTTGAGGAGGGGGAGGGAAGCTCGGGTCATGGCGGCAGCCATATTGCGCACGCGGAGACCAGGAGCGAGGGTCAATGGGGCGGCATCATCCCAAGGGATGTGAGGCCGCGGCTGGGGGATGCAGAGGCGCTGCGGTCTGGAGCCTGACCAGGACTGAGGCCGAGGCTGGGGTTGTGGGTTTCAGGGCCAGTTGCCGGGGCTGCGTGGGCCCGGGCCATGGGTCGCTGGGTCGAGGCTGGAGCCAGGACCGGGGCCGTGAGTCTCGGGGCTGTGGGTTTTGGAGCCGGTCTTGGAGCCGGGGCTGCGGGTCACGGAGCTGTTGGTCGCGGGGCTGGACCCGGGGCTGTGGGTCCTGGGGCTGTGGCTGGGTCCGGGGCTGAGGGTCTTGGGGCTGTGAGTCTCGGGGCTGGAGCCAAGTCTATGGCTGTGGGTCTTGGGGCTTGGGCCGGGGCCGGGACTGTGGGTCCTGGGGCAGTGGGTCAGGTCAGGTCGAGCATTCTCTGCCATATGGACTTCTTAAAACTCTTACTGCACAGAGGCAGCTCTAGACCTGTGTGTCCCTCTCGCCGCCATCTTAATGATGGCACCAATATATAGAAGTACATGCCTAGGCAAGCAAGCTGCAGCTAGACTTTTTATTTGGAAAAAAAATGAAAAGCTCTCTCCTCAACACAAATGGGGGTTGGGGAAGAGAGAGACAGGGAGAGACATATACATACACGCATACAAACGCACAAAAGCCAACCCAATCCTTCTGTCTTCAATTGGGGTTCACACATGTGCATTTCCAGGAAAATCGTGCCAGGCAGGCCTTTTCAAAAACATTTGCCAAACAAGGTTTAGATTTATAAATCTAGATGGATTTGGAGATCATAGAATTGTACAACACAGAAGGAGGCCATTCACACCATCGCGAGACATCTAGAAGACGTGAAAAGCGCTATATCAAATGCAAGGATTATTCTTCTTCTTATTATTATTATCATGCCGTGCCATGTGAATCCTTGCCTCTCCAAATTAAAGGTTAGACTCGATTATTGCTTCTTAAAGTTTGCCCACAGTCGGATACCTTCTGGGTTGACTTTATAAATCTGCTCTAGACAGAGGAAGGGAGACAGATGAGAGTCAGTGGGAGTCAGTGGGAGAGATAAGACAGGGAGCAGAGTGACGGACAGAAAGGAAAGGAGAACGGAATTAGAAAACACACAAATGTAGGGGACTCGTAAGAGGAATTCACTGAATTCTCGTCCACCAGTTTGAATAAAAGCGTATACCACAAGCCAGCCAAGTTACTAGTTCCAAGTCAGCTTTAAACTGCAAAGTCTCTAAATTGCAGTCAGATATTTGAGCTAGAATTTTTTAGTTAGGCAAACTTATGAATTTGAAGCACTTCAAAAGACAAATTTAATAAGGCACCGGTTACTGCGGAACTACTGCTTAACTGCATGTTTGGAGAGGATTAACATCAACTTTCTAGACACTTGTTTTTCATGCCCGACCGCGTTACCTTCCTCAAATTAATGAACGCATATCACTGTCTTAGCATTTTGTGAATCTTCACTTCAGTGAATATCAGTGCAATGGCTTTATCAGACAAGTGACTGACGACTTGAGAAGTCAATATTCCTTGTACTTCAGGGACTAAAAATAGAATTTTAATTCGTTCTTGAACCAAACCATTAAGCACTTGAACTTCGGGATAATGAGTCAATTTATTGCATAAAGCCATGAAGTAAGAACCCAATCCTTGTAAATAAAGCGTAGCAAGCAATATACATCAAAAAAAGGTATAAGACTGAAATTCTGGTATGTACAAGTTGGTGATGGGCGTGAATTTTTTATATGGAGGACTCGGACATTAAAAAGTGTCAGGGACTCGGACTCGGATGACTCGACCACAGCCCTGACACACACACAGCATAATGCACACGACCACACGACCACTCCAGGAGGCTGGGCAGCACCATAGTGTCACTGCAGTCCTGCCGACAGCAGAGGGCGGTGTGAGAGCAGTGGCGGCCCCAAGGTTTGGCAGAGGTTAGAGATCAGTGGGGCGGGGGTCGGGTGGGGAGGGCTGACGTGATGACGTTTACCGGTGGCGGGGGTGACGCGGACGCCGGTCGGGACGCGCTGACGTGTGACGCCCCGTGGGAGCGGGAAGACGAGATGTCTGGTGTTTTTCACCTGCGGTTACGTGTAGTAACTGTACAGGTGGTGCCAGGGGGTATTTAGCTTAAATTATCAAATGGCAAAACATGGGAAGTTATTTATCTGGGATCGGGAGGGCGGGAGGGAGCATGTAACAGTGGGAGGCTTCCACAAACAGCGGGAGTAGTCCTCCCTCCCTTCCCTAAAGATCTTCTTGTTCAATCATGCCTCCAGTCACCTCTCCCCTGGCTTGGCGTCCTCGGCTCTGAGACACCCCCCTCCAGGCCTGGGACTGTGACGCTCTGTACGGTTTAACCGGCAGACGCCGCTGTTCACTCGTCCAGGTTCACAAACGGACACGAGCCACGAGAACAATGTATCTGATGAAACGCTAAATATTTCCGACGTGAAAGGCGCTAATGAAGTGTCAGTTGTTGCTGTTGAGAGCATGGTGGTTGTTGTTGTTGTAACCGATAATGTGTCAATTGTTAATTCTTTTGGAAGGGAGGCTTCTGAATGATAACACGTTTGAATGAACTAAAACTTTGCAAAGAAACAAAAACGTTTAGAATGAGAAGTTCTTCAAGGTGACAATGTTGTTAGTCGCTACAAGTGGCAACGAGGGATTTCATCAACTAGCCGAACTGACAGTATTTTGTTTCTCTTGTGCAGGAATTCGCCCTTATAAATGCAGCCTTTGTAACAAAGCTTTTACACAAAGATGCTCCTTGGAATCACACCTGAAGAAGATTCATGGGGTGACACAGAAATACAGTTACAAGGAACGCAGAACAAAGCTTTACGTCTGCGAGGAATGTGGGTTCACAGCCGTAAGCCAAGAGGATCTGTACCTTCACGTCAAGCAAAACCACCCCGAAAATCCATTACTGAAAAAGACTTCCAAAAAAGTGACTGCATCCCTTAGGAACAAATTCAACTCGGTCTCGTAAAGCAGAACTGATGGAAAGAAAACTCATTCAATGAATCAAAAAGAGGCTTTCTTGCCACCTGCTGGGAAAGATTAGCCTTCAGACCGCAGAAACGTCACACAATTCACAGAACAAACATTTTTTTTAAAAAGGTTAAGGATACTCTGGGATTTTTCCGAACACGTTTTATCAGCTTTATTCTTTGCAGGTGCATGTATTCTGCGAGTTTATTATTTTGGAGCATTGGTGCAGGGTATGTGTGCTGCAGAGTGAAACATAATAGTCACTGCCTCAATCTAAAGTGGAAAAAGTCAGTGCACATCAAGTAAACACCATGAACTGGCAGAATGCAGTAATAGATCTTACTTTGGTATGCAGAATTTGGAAATATTGAATAGTGAAAATTTACTTCTAAATAGGTGTAAAGCAACAGTTTTGAACCTTGTAAAAAAAAAACTTTTTTATTATTAATTCACATTCATTGTGTACCATTTGTTATCTATAAATGCTTGTTCGCTTGATAATTTATTTTTCTCTCCCATCAATTTTTCATGTGTGTGTGTGTCGTACAACATTTATATAGTGCCCTCCACGCCAGGCAGAGTCTCAGAGCGCTTTACAGAATATATTAGTAACATGGGAACCGAACCCTAATGGCCTTTATTCATGTGAGACTCTGGACAGCGAGTGATGGTAGACTGAGTCCTATTCTGTCCTCAATCAACATCTAGCCATGCTGACTATCCAGAAGGGGTCACCAAACAGCTATTGGGAGGGATGCTGATTTCAGTTTCCATTCACTAGAAGGCACAGTTTTGAATGTTGGAAAAACCCAATTTAATTTCTATCTTTTTAGCAATATTTGGGTACCTGTTATTTGGGCGGGGAGAGGTTGTGGGGGAAAGGTTTTAGAGTATGAATTTTTCATTTTATATGTAAATAGCTAAAATATAGGTAACAGTCACAATATCATTAACCTCTCCTCCCAAACATTTTACACAAGGTCACTGGTATTGTACAATTTTTAAAAATATAATATAAACATATAAAAAGAGGGAATATAAAAACATTGCAAAAGTTAATATCCCAATTTAAAACTGCCAGCATTGATTCAACAGTCGGACACTGAGTAAGCAAGAGCGGAGGGGTAAGGGGGAGAGGGAAGTTGTACAGAAACTAAAGTCTTGCCATCAACGTTGATAGGGAGAGGGTGGGAGGCACACATCGAAGATCAGTTAGTTCAGAATGCAAGAGGTGGATAGATTTATAGGTGAGAGTGAGGACCTTGGAATCATTCCAATATGAGGCAGGGAGCCATGGAGACTGGCAAAGACAGGGCGAAGGGTGTGCAGTTTGTTGGGGGTGAAGATTCAGACGTAGTTTTGGATGAGTTGCAGTTTATGCATGGTGGAGCCGGAGAAAAAAATTGTTCAAAAAGTCTTAATATGCGGGATGTAAAAAAAAAGAAAGGTGTGTTTCAGCAGCAACAAAAACTAAAAATACAAAATGAATGAGACTAAATTTAACAAGTGTGATACAATTTGTGCGAAATCTGAGATTTGTTTGACTCAATGTGCTTTCACGAAGGCAAAAAAATACATTCATACTGTTGGGAGTGGGACATGCTCCCACTCTTGACATCATTCCACAGTGATGTGATTTAAAAAAAAATCTCTGATCTCTAAAAACAAAATATAATATTTTCCATTCAAATTACTAAAGTATAAATGCATGACAATAATGGAGGTAAAGACACATGAACAGGAGGGGGTATTGAGTACTTTGCAGCAATTCCTCTGTAGTATTATAACCTGTCATCAAAAATATATTCAGAAACCCATTTCAAAAGGTACAAATGACAACAGGTTGAGCGTCCTGAATCCAGCAACCTCGGACCAAGGCTGAACCAGTTCTCATGTTTTACCGGACTTCGGAACGTGTTTCTGATGTCCGGAAATGCCCGAGCCCAGGTTTGGGTATTTCCGGACTTCGGAATGCCAGAAGCGTATCCCGAGTCTGGAAATGTCTGGGCCCGGGTTACGATATTTCCGGTTTTTGGACATCACCTTGTAGTTCTTCTCAGGGTGTCCGGATTCTGGAACATTTTACGGATTCCGGACGCTCAACCTGTATTATGGTTTCATGCAACCCAATATCCATAACCCAGTTTGGAATCGGTATTACTACTGAAGAATGTATGGTTGTTATTGGTTCATTAATTATTAAGAATTTCAAAGTTGTAGCACATTGACTTTTCTTTCCCTGTTGTCACAATGAATGTCAAGAAGACTGAGGCCCTACTGATTGGCTCGCGCCCAGCGTCTTCTTGCATCAGGCGCTGGCTGTATCAACCTCCATGGTTACGTACTCAACCTCACCAAGCCAGTCGGGAAGGTGTCTTCTTCGACCCTCAATTGTCTTTCCTCCCTCACATCCAAGCAATGACTCGCTCTGCCTTTCCCCACCTCTGCAACATTTCCAGACTCCGCCATTACCTCACCCCTAAAGCCGTTGAAACCCTCATCCATGCCTTCACTACATCCCGGCTCGATTATGCAAATGCCTTGCTGGTCAGCCTTCCCAATTCCACCCTCCACAGGCTGCAGATAATCCAGAACTCTGCAGCCCATGTCCTCTACCCTTCCAAACTCTGTGATTCCATCTCCCCCATCCTTGCCCAACTCCATTGGCTACCCATCATCCAGAGGATCCAATTCAAGATCCTGGTCCTCACATTTAAAGCCCTCCACAACCTCGCCACACCCTACATCCGTGACCTATCGACCTCTCTGTTCAACAGGCTCTGGCCTGCTCTACGTCTCCCGACCCACCTGCCCAACCATTGGCGGGCGAGCCATCAGTCACTCTGCTCCCAACCTCTGAAACTCCATCCTGAAGTCCCTCCGCCTCGCCCCCTCCCTGGTCTCCTTGAAGTCTCGCTTCAAGACGCTTCTCTTTGATGGACCCATCGGAAACTCCTTCCCACCCCCACACCCCCCCATCCTCAGCTCAGGTCTGAAGCAGTGACTGTCCAGCGCCTTGGGACGTCCTCCTGACATGAAAGGCGCTATACAAACGTAATTTTGTTGTTGTCACGCGAGAAGCAGCAAAGTTTTATGGCGAAGTTAACAATCGCTGAGTGCACTCACACAATGCTTTGAAGTGTCACCATCTCTTCAACCTCTCCTACTACCAATCTACAACTGTTTTTTATTGAAATGATGCTTGCGTTCATACTCTCCTTAAGAAAAATAAAGGGGCAAACAAACAGCAAAATTACATATATAGAGAACTTCGGGTGGATTAATTATGGCGAGCGCTTTGCCATAATTGTGGCGGTGAATTATATCAGAGCTAATAATCATCGACTCAAGAATGAGCCAGACAACAACAGCATCACGTTCGATCAAAAACGTTCCTTCCTCCCCCACATCCGTGCCTTGACCGGCACCGCTTATTTCCACCTGTGCAACATTGCCAGGCTCCGCAACTATCTTACCCCCCAAGCTGCCAAAACACTCGTGCATGCATACATCACCTCGAGGCTGGACTATGGAAACTCTCTCCTCGTCGGCCTCCCCAGTTCCTCCATTCACAGGCTGCAGGTCATCCCAAAGTCTGCAGCCCGTGTATTATCCCGCACCCGCCTCCGCGACCATATAACCCCCACCCTCGCCCGTCTCCACTGGCTCCCCATCCCCCAGAGGATCGAGTTCGAGATCCTCGTCCTCACCTTCAAGGCCTTACACGGCCTTGCCCCGCCCTATTTAACTAATCTACTCTCCCCCTAAAAGCCCACCCGGATCCTCCGTTCAGCAGGACTTGGCCTGCTCCAAGCCCCCCACCCGAACTGCCCCACCATCAGAGGCCGGGCCTTCAGTTTTTCCGCTCCCACCCTTTGGAATGCCATCCCTCAATCCCTCCGTCTTGTTTCCTCCCTTTCCTCTTTCAAGGCCGGTTTGAAGACTTTCCTCTTCGACCGTGCCTTTTGTTCCACCCCGAATTCTTCGACCTCCCCTACATGTTTCACCCCTTCCCGTACACTCCCCTCCCAGCTCGGGTCACACGACGTGAAAGGCGCAATATAAATGTAATTTTGTTTGTTGTGTTGTTGTTTTGCACATCATATTACCAGAGATACATCTCACACACATTTCACTAAAAGTGAAAAACAGCCAAACCTTTTATGGATCACTAGTGACCAGGTTTAAGATGTGTGACAGTACATTAATAGTTTGAAAAAGATTCAGAGACAAATGGCAAACACGATTGTAGGATTTTGCCCTCTAAATTACCTAAATTTATTTTGGACATTAAAGACGAAGGGGCCAACAACAACAATAAAATTATATTTTTAGAGCGCCTTTCAAGTCGGGAGAACAACAACAAATTACAACTTGTATAGCGTCCCCCAAGCAGGTTAGCATCTCAGAGAGCTTAACAATGGCGGATTCTGACTTCAAGTCGGGGGGAGTGGGAGTTGGCCGTAAGCAAGCGAAAATTTTCAAGCAGGAATTGAAAGAGGGGAGTGGTTAGGTGGTGGGATTGAGGGAGAGTGTTCCAGAGTTTTGTGATGTAATGGCTGAAAGGGTGACTTCCGATGGTGGGTCGGAGGGTGTGAGGGACGAGCAGGAGGCTGGTGTCTGTTGAGCGGAGGCGCCAGGTGGTGGATTGGGAAGTGAGGAGGTTGAAAAGGTAGGGAAGTGCCAGGAAGTATGAAGGGATTTGAACACAAGTGTGACGATCTTGAAGTCGATCCGTTTGTTGATGGGGAGGCAGTGTAGGTTGGCCAGAGTTTGGTCCGGGTCAGTATACAGGTAGCAAAGTTCTGAGTTAGCTGGATCTTTTGAATAGTGTAGCTGGGGAGACTGGTGAGGAGAGCATTTGAGTAATCCAAGCAGGAGGTGATAAAAACATACACAAGGGTTTCACTGCGTTTGAAGTAACTTACGATCGGAGGCAGGCAACCTTTTGATCAGTTGGTGTCTGATACATGACAAAACCCATCACCGTGGTTAAGTGTATCCAACCAGATTGAGATGTGAATGACCGTGTTTAAGTGTATCCAACCAGATTGAGATGTAGGTCACCGACATATTCAAGTTTCATACTGTCTGGAATGAATGGTACCCTCCCATCACCCACCTCACCATTCGTGGGTGGGTCTTCTGCCACTCTGCCCCCACTCTCTGGAACTCCATTCCACAGTCCCAGAGCCTCATCCCCTCCATTACCCCTTCAAGACCTGTCTCAAGACCTTCCTCTTTGACCACACATTCAATCACCCTCCACCCACCCATAACCTCCATCCTCCCCGATCTTGACTCCCAGCTCGGGTCCGAAACATTGATTGTCCAGCACCTTGGGATGTCCTCCTGACGTGAAAGGCGCTACACAAATGTAATTTTGTTGTTGTTTTCGAATGGAGTTCACATGTTTTTGCTGGAGAGCAATTCCTGCTTACTGAATTCCTGTGTAAATTCGCCACTGGTTGGTGAGAATTAAGGCTTTCTAACCCTGACCAGCTAAAACCGCATCGCTTCCTATGAGAGGAGTGTAAGGTAATCCTCCCTCTGCTTGTCCAATTTAGGACCAGAGATTTGGTTTGCCAGGTGAATAGAAACCAAGTGGGAAGAATCCCTGCCTCCAGTTCTGGCCTACAAATTCCTTCCAATGCGTCAGGCTAGCTGGTTTATCATTAGCATTTGCTCATCTGGCTGAGGAATCAGTGACTACTGTCACCCCTTCCCGAACACCCCCCTCCCAGCTCGGGTCACACGCCTCCTGTGCAGCGCCTTGGGACGTCCTCCCGACGTGAAAGGCGCTTTATAAGTTTAAATTGTTGTTGTTGTTGTTGTAGTGTCATAACAACAACAACAACAACAACAAAATTACACTTGTATAGCGGCTTTCACGTCGGGAGGACGTCCCAAGGCACAGAAACTGACCATTCGTTTTTAAGTGTTTTGGAGCGCTTCAATTAAAGCTATTGTTTTCAATGTTTTAACAATAATTATTATTATTTATTGTTTGAAATGTTTTGGAGCACAGGCAGCTTCGTGCTCTTGAATTTCGGACCAGATTATGAGGCAAACAGGTTTCCTTATTCCACAAAATGCTAATAATTCGGTCGATCGAATCACGACTGTGTGTGGGACACTGCTATACATGCCCAATTGGCTGCCACGTTTCACCCACAAAATATACGGTCAATTTACCTTGCGGTGTGTTCTGTGAAGCGCTTTGGGGCAGCCACAGGACTTCAGAAGCGTGATATCAAATGCAGGGATTATAAATAGACAGTATATTGTATTCAGCCCAACCAGCCCATGCCGTGAAATACCCCATTACAGTCTTCATCCTCTGTGAGATCACCTTGGCCAAGATCTTATAATCCACATTTAGCAGAGATATCGGTCTTCAATACTTTAACTCCGCCTTCTTGCCTTTCTCTTTATAAATCAAGGTGATGTTTCCTTTCCGCATCGAGTCAGCCATGGTTCCTTCCTGAAGCATACTCTCGTACACTTCCAGGAGGACCGGTCCGATCACGTCCCACAAGACTAAGTACAGTTCCACCGGGAGGACGTCGCTCCCCGGGGTCTTACCGGTCTTAAGGGAACTTACCGTCTTGGTCAGCTCTTCAATCGAGAGCGGCTGATCCAGATGTTTTCAACTCCGCTCTTCCACCACTTCAGTGAGGGCAGAGAGAAAATCCCGGGTGGCCATGCTCTCCGTGGCTTTCTCGCGATACAGGTCCTCATAGAAGGATCTTGCGACCTCCTCATGTCTTCCTGTTCTGTGCACACCGAGTCGTCTCCATCCTTCAACCTGGAAATCACAGAGCTGCCTCTGTTCTACTGCTAGAGTTATCTGTTAGCTCTCCTTCTAAACTACTACACCTCCCAGTCTCTTTTTCCCCATTCTGCCCCTTATTCCTTCTTCCCATGGTTGGACCAGAAAGGCACCTAACTAGGACAAAAAGGGAATAATCCCATCCACCCCCCAAAAAAAACTACTCTCTTTTACACCAAACTAGAAAAAATAAAAATAAATTTAATCCCTGTCCCTTTACAGTCCCCCACCAGCATACAAACCAAGAAACTGCTTTGACCCACAAGGCAGAAAGCCCGGCCACCCATGGTTGGGCAGTTTTTTTTTACATGAACAAATATGTTTATTTTTTTTAAAACATATATATTTTGTTTTTTTAAACTTTTCCCGTTACAGACCAGCAGACCCATTTTCTCCCGTGACATTCTCGCAGCAACCCTGACTCACTACCCACGCGAAAAATAAAACCAAGACATCCAAAAAAAAACATCCACCGTCTTTGTGGATGAAAATAAATAAAAAAGACCCTGTAATTCTCGACACAAAACACAAGACGCCTATTACCCACATTCCCCTTATATGTCAGGGTCTCCTCGTTTCTCTGCACTGCTGTCTTTATTTACAGGGAGCAGTTACAAAGGGGCTAATCCCAGCTCCACCATCCTTCCCTTACCGGATGGTAGGCCAAAAAACAAAAACACAAAACAAACAAAGGGAAACTACTCCGATGCTCCCCCTTTATGGGGAGAGGCTTCTACAAAAGAAACATTCACTTGGGGTCACTCTCTGGTTACAGGTCGAGCGTCCCCCCACAAGCACTGCGTTCTAAGCAGTTCTAAGCAGTGGCATTCCCCCACGCGCCCGAAACTTCCCATACTAGGTCACGCCCCACCTATCCTTGGCCTCGTCCGAGCCTATCTCCAGGGCGTCCCTGATAACATATTCCCGGACACTTACCATCGCCTTCCTGTAACAGGCCGACATTGACCTATTTCCATGTCCGGAGGTCTCTCGGTTGCAGCAGACCCATAGGCCATGCTTGACCAAGTTGATGACCCTCCAGGCACATTGTAGGTCGGTCACTTCGTGTGTCCCCGGGAAGAGGCCATACAACACCGAGTGGGCTGACAGAGGGACTCCCGGGATGAACCGCGAGAGTAGCCACTCTGTCTTGTTCCACACCTGTTTGGCAAAGGCACAATGCAGGAACAGATGTTCCTCATTCTCCTTCCCTCCACATCCCTCTCGAGGGCAACTTTCGGACTGCACTAAGCCTCTTCTAATCAGAAAGTTCTTGAATCCCAGCACTCTCTTGACCGTCATCCAGGCCACATCCTGGTGTTTGTTAGTCAGAGCTGGGGATGAAACGTTCTCCCAAATGTGACTAACGGTCGCCGGAGGATACCCTACCAGAGTTTTGTCCACCTCTCTCTCTCGGATGATGTCTAACACCGTCCGCGGTGTCAACCTGGGAATTTCAGAGGGATCAACCCGGTTCTCCGTGACCACATAACCCCCACCCTCGCCTGTCTCCATTGGCTCCCCATCCCCCAGAGGATTGAGTTCAAGATCCTCGTCTTCACCTTCAAGGCCTTACATGGCCTTGCCCCACCTTATCTATCCGACTTACTCTCCCCCTACAAGCCAGGGCCGTACGCAGGATTTTTAATGGGGGGGTGCGAATTGCTAGTGATGGGACCAACAATGGCCTGCTAGTGATGGGACCAACAAAGAGCTGTACACTTAAGCACTCTGAGATGCCGTCCGGCGTGGAGGGCACTATATAAATTGCGGGCTGCCCCCGAAGCCCCCTCGAGGCTCCGACGTTTTACACAGTTTGAGGTCTTATTTAATCGGTTCAGAAGATCCAATATGAACGGTAAATGTTTCATGCCCTTGGTGTTTAAGAGCATCATTATTTACTCAGTGTTTTTATTTTCCCAGGTAGTCCGTGTCTAAATTTTTTGGGAAGGTCGAATGTGTTCGCCGATAAAAGCAAACACGATTGTTGACTCGATGATGTACGGAATGTGAACGATAAAGTAAATTACAATCCAATTAAAACAGTACAATGACGAATGCTTGATAAATGTATGCGTATAAGAGAAAATGATCATAAACTACAGATTGACAGTAATTAATAAGTTGTTCTGCATTGTTATCCTAAGACTCAATTTATTTCGGACTGTAATGAACAATAATGTAATAATCACTGCGGATTGTATCATGGCCGATGATTGTGATGATATAGTTCTGTATTCTAGGTGAGGTATATTTACAATTCCTATTTGCGAGCCCAATACTAGCAAGGTGATGTCGAAGAACCTCGTCATGCTTCGCAATCATCTGTAGGGCTGCCAGAAAGTTTCCAGGATTACCTTTGTAATGTGTGCCGTCACTCGTAATGGTGTTACTTTCCACGACTCTTTCATTATCTCCTGCAAGTGCAATGCACTGACGTCCACAGAATAATACAGCTTCGGCAACTGTTCTTATGATATGTCGATTTCTTTCAATGTTTTTCTTCTTTTCATCGACCAAACAAATGTCTATCTTATGTTGTGGGTTCGCAACAGAGTCGCGCATTGATGCCGATCTAATCATAGAATTTACGTGATAACCATTTCGTTCATGTTCCTTCGCCTTCTCGTTTAGTTTGTAAAACATGGTAAAGGGTGTATTAACAAATGCCCCCATCCGTTTCCTCTCACTTGTTTGGACCATCAGTGCACAGTGAATGCAAAAGGCAGCATCTAATGAAGGACTGTAGACCATCCATTTATAATCTCGCAAGTATCTCATCTTGAACTGGCGCTGACAATGGTGAAGGAACCGTGACGGGAAAATCAAATCTTCAGATGGGATGAAGTGGCTTGTCAAGAGATGGTATTTATATGCAACATCAAGTTTTTCCAATTGCATTGGTCAACTCCTCAGGGCTCAGAGTAGCATTTATGATGTTTCCGATATCATTAACGAAATGAGTAGACCTATGTTGTATAATTATAAGGGGCTCGGCAACTTCAGCAGAATGCTGGACACTTACGCAAACCTTGACCAGGAGATTAGGTGACTCATGAGGTATATACCAGGCTTCTAAGAGACGCCCTGAACGTTTACTGGCGACAGCATCTGACAAATAGTGAGCTATATGGTACACTACCACACTGGTATCACAGACATTACTGCAGAGGCGTCTTAGGTTTAGCGGACATAGCTGGAGAAGCCGGGAGGAAACTGTCCATAGTGCTACTATCCTATGGGAACCATTGCACGGTCACAGAACACGAGGTAGACCGACCCTAACCTACATCGATACTCTGGAGCGCGATTGGGGTATTGGCGGGCGGGAGTTGTCAGGCTGCATGGAGAGAAGGGATCAGTGGAGAAGTGTGGTTGTCAATGCCCGAGTTCGCTCGATCAGATGACGGTGAAACTATTTTTATGCCAAATTCGTGCGACATTGATGTTTTTTCACTCTGGGTACAAAACTGAATGTGAAATAAAGTAGCACTGTTTATCTTTGCGGTCATATTTTTTTTGCACGCCAGTGGACGTCTCTAAAAGCAATTTTTAATTACAGGAATACATTTTTAATAATATAAATCAAATGTGATAATCAAGACACAACAAGAAACGTGATATTTCAGAAACACGCCTATCAAAACTTAAGTCATTTTTACTTACATTTATCAGATTAAAATACGATTTCAGCTTCCACAAAGTGGTGCTACCTTTTTATGTAGTGACTGTATACGGGATGATTTCCGATTGACACACCACGTGGAATAGGCGCTAATGCATAGGTCTACGTCCATGAGTATTTCTTTTAAAGATAGGCATTCCCGTCCAGACACATATAACTTTTTGTTGGGTTCTGAAAAGCTTTAATTTCTCAGAAGCTTGTAAACATGTTGTCATTGTTTGCTAGCATTACAGTCACACCTCTCAAAACTTGAGCAATTTTTACTTACGGTGATCAGATGAAAAGATGATTTTAGCTTCCAGCAGTGGTGCTACCCTCCTGGCTGTAATGATTTCCAAACGAGGATGGATTTGAGTCTTGGCGCGCGCCTGTGTTTATCCAGTCACGAGTCACAGACTCGCCGCGTCGTTGACTCGTCTATCGACTCGGTATGTTTTGGGTTTGACGCCGATTCTGGTGCGCGACTCGATAATTTCATATTAATACTAAAACATTCAAAGATGTGTGTTTATAATTTATACATCGTTTTTGAAGAACTGATTGTGACACGCTATAAATTTACTTGACTTGGTATTGGTATTTAAATTTGCTAAAAAATACAATTCTCTACCCCGGAAAATGTGGACCTTTTATAATTTGGAGGGGTGGGGGGGGGGTGCGTACGCACCCGTCGCACCCCCCCCCCCCTGCGTACGGGCCTGTAAACCCACCCGGACCCTCCGTTCAGCAGGACTTGGCCTGCTCCAAGCCCCCCGCCCGAACCGCCCCCACCATCGGAGGCCGGGCCTTCAGTTTCTCCGCTCCCACCCTATGGAATGCCATCCCTCAATCCCTCTCCACCTCTCAAAGCCAATCAGTGAGTCACTGATTCGCCCACCAGTGGCAATCAGAACCCTTGCGCGGGGGGGTGGGTGCTGGGGGGTCAGCTGACTAGCCCGCGTCCAGAAGCGGGTGCGCATGCGCGATACCCTTCGACTCTTCCCCCCCCCCCCACCTTTCCCTCCCTCCTTGAGTGTTGTGCTCGTGCGCGGTACCCTTCGACCCCACCTTCACTTCCCCCCCCCCCCCCCCCACTCCGCTTCTTGAGCGTTGTGCGCTTGCGCAGTACCCTGGCCGCGGGTCAGTCAGTTGTTCGGGGATGGGCGCGAGACTTTGCCGTTTGTTGTCGGTTCCAGGAGCTCGAGTCGCTTCGGTCACCACAGCCGCCTGCCCGTTAGTGATGGCGGCCTGAGCCCCCCCCCCCCCCCCACACACTGCCTGCCCCCGCTCCAGGTCAGTCACCGAACAGCCGCAGCGTCGGTCCCCACCGCGCTCGGCCGACACAGAGAGAGAGAGGGAGAGAGAGGAATAGGCCGGGGCCACGCCACAGCTAGCGGTGACTGAACAGGACCTCCCGCAACAGCAAACAAACCAGATTAGATTGACCCGGCGCCTCTCAGGTCGGGGGGGGGGCGTCCCCAGGCGCTCCAGAGGAGAAAGGGAAAGTGCGCTTGAGGGCGGCTCTGGTGACATCGGCAACAGCGGAGAGAACGAGTGGCCACACGGGGAGAGGCTGGGGGAGGGGAGGGGGGATAGCTTGGGTATCAACAACCTTGTTGTCGGTATGGGGGCAATAGCTTATATGCGAGGGGGGGGGGGGTTAGATAGCTTATATGGGGGGGGAGTTTAGATAGCTTATATGGGGGGGGGGTTTAGATAGCTTATATGGGGGGGGGGGGGGGTTTAGATAAATTATATGGGGGGGGGGTTAGATAGCTTATATGGGGGGGGGGTTTAGATAGCTTATATGGGGGGGGGGTTAGATAGCTTATATGGGGGGGGGGTTTAGATAGCTTATATGGGGGGGGGGTTTAGATAGCTTATATGGGGGGGAGTTTAGATAGCTTATATGGGGGGGGGGGTTAGATAGCTTATATGGGGGGGGGGGTTAGATAGCTTATATGGGGGGGGGGGGTTAGATAGCTAATATGGGAGGGGGGGTTAGATAGCTTATATGGGGGGGGTGTTAGATAGCTTATATGGGAGGGGGGGTTAGATAGTTAGATAGTTTATATGGGGAGGGTTAGATAGCTTATATGGGGGGATAGCTTATATGGGGGGGGGGGGTGGGACTTAGATAGCCTGTATGGGTGGGGGGGGGGGGGGGGGTGGATAGCCCCTTGTATAGGGGGATAGATACAACAACAAAATTATATTTTAACTTGTAATTGGGGGTAGATAGCGTATCGTGGGGGAACTAGCTTGTAACGAAGGCAGATAGCTTGTATAGTTGGGTGGGTGGGGGGGGATAATAATAATAATAATCATTGCATTTGATTTATTGACTCCCAGCACAGCCATTAAGGGTGTGCACAAGTGTCCATTACTATGCAAAAGTGTGACGCATACCACAGCCTGCTGAGATTTTCTTCAATTCAATGTAACAGTGGATGATAAATAAATAATCTCTATTCCCTGGTTATATCTTTGACAACATTCAGAACTTTGCATTTTTGGTCCAGCCTCATACAAGGTCCCATATGTCCATTACCTCGCCTTTGTTGAACTTCTCTGGCTCTGTCCCACGACAGATCATTTCAAGAATACAATTCACATACCCTGCCCATTCTTCCATCGGTGGTCTGGTCTTCAGCCTTTCTGCCCCTCTGGAACTCCATCCCAGAGCCCATCCGCACCTCCCCGTTACCTCCTTCAAGACCCATCTCAAGATAATGATAATCCTTGCATTTGGTATTGTGCCTCATTACGTCTTTAAGACATCTCAAAGCACTTCACAACTATATTCTTATTCTTCGACTGGGTTTGGTCATCTGTCCCTCCCACCCTCACCCCACACTTTCCACTCTTCTGATTCCAACCCCCAGCTTGTGTGCAGACAGACAATTGCCCTAATGTGAAAGGCGCTCTACAAATGCAATTTGTTGTTGTTGAACAGGCAACTGAAAATTTTTGTCCATTATGTATTTCAACTGTTGATAATTTGCAACAGATTATAATAGATGTCAAAAAAAATCTAATCTGTGAGATGGTACATTACTAGTTGGCAAATGTTTCCAACAGATTTTAATGGTATTTCCTGCCTCCCAATCATTGCTGTATGTTAATTGCGTAACTTTATTGGCTGAACGCAAGCTTTGATCATACTTGTGAAGTTTGATGTATTTTTCTGTATTGCAGGAGCTTTACAAAATAAAGGAAGATGGTAAGCAATCAAGTTGTATTGGAGTCAAAGGCAGCCCCTAAAACCTTATTGGATGAGATGCACAAACTTCGCATTTTGTGCTACTTTTGTGATGTGACGGTGCAGATAGAGCACCAGGGAAGCAAAGAAGAATTTGTCGCCCACAAAGCTGTGTTAGCTGCAGCCAGCAGTTACTTTAAAGAGCTTTTCCTTAATGAGATGGTGAACACTAAGATTACTATTGTTACCTTACATGACATACACACAGCAGACTTTGCCTCTTTTCTGGATTTTGTTTATACTGCAAAAGTGGAGGTTGAGGCTGAACGGGTACAAAGATTGCAGGAGATTGCTGAGAAATTGAAATGCAAGGAGCTAGCAGAAGTCTGTAGTCAAGTAAAATCACAAATACTTGAGTCAACTTTGATGGACTTGGGCAATTTGGCTGAATCCCATGGAACAGAAGGAATGAAAGGATCAAAACAGGATGGTGACACTGTTCCAGGTTCTTTTCAGAACACGAGGATTGTCTCAGGAGAACACAATCACAAAATCTCTGCCCAGATTAGTTCGGATAAAGAGAAAATTCATGAGGCATCTTTTAAACAGCCAGTGACTACCAGAACTAAGGGATGGGAAAAGTCAGAAAAGGAAAAGAAATTAACAAAACCTTTAAATATGAAGACTAAGCGTACCAGTGGAAGGCAAGTTGGGCGCAAAGTCTTTTTAGAGATTCCCAAAAAGAAATATACCCGTAGACTCCGAGAACAAGCAAAGGTTGATCAAGATTTGGAGGAGGAATCTGGAAAGCTGTCCTCTACAGAAGATAAAAAACAAGAAGTCAAAGATCAGGTCAAAAAAGAAGACCATGAAAAGCCCGGTGATGAAGATGAGACTATGGAGGAGGAAGATGAAGACGAGAGTGACGATAGTGGTTTTAAATTGGTTGAGGACACTAAAAAGACCCCGGATAAGAATGAAAAGAAGAAAAGAGTCCGAAATTTTCAGTGTGATAAATGTCAGAAAGGTTTCCAATATGAAAAGAGCTTCTTAAAACATATAGAGAAGAGCCATGGTATTATACCTGAAATTATTTATTGCTGTGAGATCTGTAACCAGACATTTGCTAATCGTTGCAACCTAAAAAGCCACCAAATGCATGTGCATAGTGAAGAGCTTCGTTTTCCATGTACACTCTGTGGTAAAAGGTTTAAGAGAAAAAAGTATGTGAAGCGGCATAACCTTAAGGTTCATGAGGGTGGAGAGCGTCATTTGTGCTTGCAGTGTGGCAAAGGACTAAGTTCCAAAACTGCCTTGAGGGTCCATGAAAGGATACACACCGGTGATAAGCCCTATGAGTGCACTGAATGCCATGCCAAGTTTTCTCAGCCATCTGCACTGAAGGTGCATTTGAGGTACTAAAGTACAGTATACAATTGTATTACCTTAGCAGTATGTAAATAATCACAAATGTAATGCTTATACAGTTCTTTCTCATTAATCTTCCTTATTGCAGTACAATCTGATTTATTTTAAATTACAGTATTAATGGCACACAGAACACACTATGCATCCATGTGTTTGTTCCAAATTGAATATTGTGCTTATGTATGAAGTACAGTACATGCAAGATTTCTAGACTTGCTTTGATACCTACTCCCCTCCCCAATTAAAACAAATATAAGTAAGAACTGGGGGTGGGAAGATGACCAAAGGCACGAAGAATAAGAATATAGTTGCAAAGGATTTTATACTGCTGGGCAGAGGGATTGGACAGGTTGATAGAAGGTTAGGAGGTCGCAGGGGAAGGGTGGAGCAAGGCCATGGAGGGCATTATGTAAGTGTAACATTTTGTCTTCTGAGTAACACTAAGTAATAGTTGCACTGGTTTTATCTCTAGATGTTGAATTTACTGGTCTTAGCTGAGGTAATTAATTAAAAATCCAGAGATAAAACCTGACAATACTACAATAGTTCTCAGCATTCCTATATAAAATTGCAAGTGTTTCTATTTTTGAGAACTATTTAGTGACCCAGTGCATTAGGTGAGGATGTTTGCCTATGTACCTCTCCATAATTGAATTGCTATTGAGCCTTTACAGAATAGCATCTGCTATGAGGTATAGTGTGGTGTCAATTACATGGGGAATTGCGAATCTGGGCCTTTCGGAGAGATGAAGAGTGAATTTCAAGCTGGAAATATTAGACCAGATTAAAAATTGATATTGACAAAGAATCTAAGGTTGCAGAGTACAGTAAAAGCCGATTATCCGGCACCCGCGGGGCCTGGCCAATGCCGGTTAAAGCGCCTGCCAGATATTTGGGCGGCCCGCGGCCGAAAACCCACCACAAAAAAATTAAAGTTCTTTTAACACAAACCATACACACCAGACTAAATAATAAGAGAATATTGTATTGGTACTTATGGTTAAAACTACTCTCTTGCGCTTCTCACCATTACTGGTTGAGGTTTACAGTCCAGCGATTCTTTTTTAAATGGAGGATGCCAAGCAGATGAGAAAAACGGCAGCGCGATTTTAAAGTCTTGTGACTTTAACTAGCGGCAAACCGATAGCCCTAGACTCTATTAGTGGCAAATCAAAATACTGCACTTGCGCGACAATGTGGGTTATTGGCTAGTGTTATCGGCTTGCCGCTAGTAAGGCTTTAAAGTCGCGCTCCGTTTTTTTCACCCACTTGGTGTCCTCCATTTTGAAAAGAATCACTGGACTGTAAACCCCAACCGCAGCATCATGGCTTCAAGCGCAGCATCTAACAGCAAAGGTGAGAAGCGGAAGAGAGTAGTTTTAACAATAAGTACCAATACAATATTCTATTGTTATTATTTATGCATTTACAAATGCTCCACCGTAATTGCTCCAGATAAGTTCCGGTTTATCGAATGGGGACTTTTTTTTGGCGTGCCGGTTATACGGAAGTGCCGGTTCATCGAGTCATGGATAAATAGGCTTCTACTGTAATATGTTCCTTATCAAAAGAGTTGTGCTTTCTGTTTGGGCACATACATTTCATAGATCTGGTTGTAGGCAAATAGTCGTAACAATTTATCACATTTGAGAGAGAGATTTCTTTCATATTTATCACCATGCACACTTATACATTAAATTTCTGCATTTTTTACGCAGTTTCAATTTTACTGAAACAATGCAACTGTTTAGTTGTGGTTTTAAGAGAATCTTTTAAGAATCAGCTACTACTATATAGTAATTGTTGACTGTCCAAGGTTTTAATAGGCAATTTGAAACTACTATCTGGTATACAATGCTAGTGCAGAATGGAAAAGCTTATTGGAACTGCTTCTGTAACCTAATATATAATAATAATCCTTGCATTTCATTTAGCACATTATCGCACCTTCTAAATGTCTCAAAGCGCTTCACAGAATATACACTAAAGTGAAGAGAGAACACAAAATACTACAGATGCTGGGAATCTGAAACAAAAACAGAAGTTGCTGGGGAAACTCAGCAGGTCAGGCAGCATCCATGGAGAAAGGAAAATAGTCAACGTTTCAGGTCTACAACCCTTCGCCAGAACTAAAGTGTAATGACCGTGTGTTTTTAGCAGCCAATTGTGCACAGCAATGAAACACAAACTGTTGTAGAGTGAGAGACATAGAGAGACTGAGAGACACATATATGTATAGAGTGAGACTAAGAAACAGAAAGAGAGAGACACACACAAACATTGAAAGGGAACTGAGTGAGTGTCTGAGATAATTGTGTAATGTTATTTTGGGTTATAATAAATATTACCAATGTTTTTTTCTCAAGAATTCACACTGGTGAAAAGCCATTTGCCTGTGATAAGTGTGGCGCCAGATTCACACAGAATCATATGCTGATATACCATAAGAGATCTCACACAGGTAAACAATGGTTTAGATTTCCTTTTTTAATATAAAGTAGTTGGTCATGGAGTTAAAATCCCAATAATTGTAGTTGTTAACTCATTTGTTATAATATTGGCATGCGGGGGAGTTTCAGCTCAGTACATTACTAGGAATATATTTGTATTGTTGAGGAAATTATTGCAAAAGTTGGCAGGATAAAGGGGTGGGACGGGATTGTAAAGAATACTTTAGAACTACTGTTTTTGTTACTATATTTGTCAAAAGAGGCTGCTTCCATAGTTATTTAAACGAGAACCACTCCTTCATAGATTATTGAACAGACTAACATATTCCTGTGAATTATTATTCTTTGTGGTGTGTCTGTTCATACGTAAATTAATAAACACTTTAATATATTGAGGTTCATGCCTAGCTGTTAAGCTATTTTGTTGGCTTGTAATATTCATGTATTTTTCTGTGTAATGTATACAAATTTAGTGATCTCCTTTAGCGTTCTGATGATCATTTTTTGAAGGTGGAATATCATGAGGGGGTTTGGTGGAGTTGCAATCGTTAATTTTTTTAAATTCATTCTCCAGGTGAAAGACCATTTATGTGTGAAACGTGTGGCAAGAGCTTTGCTTCAAAAGAGTACTTGAAGCATCACAACAGAATCCACACTGGATCAAAGCCATTTGTGTGTGAGATCTGCTATCGAGCCTTTGCACAAAGAAATTCCCTTCACCAACACATTAAGGTTCACACAGGTGTGATATGACTTCAGACGCTTCACTGTAATAGATTACCTCATTTGAAAAGTTTGGGTCGTTTTACCAGAGTTGAGAGATTAAGGGAATTGAGATTAATCAAGATTTTGATAGGATAAATAGAGAGAATATATCCATTGATCAGTCAGTAATCAGAGGGTGTAAATAACCATTGAAACTGCTGCACTGTGGGATTTTCATGAGAATATTAAATGTTTGGCGAAAGAACAGGAGAATATATGTAGAGGAGAATGCTGTGTGGAGGTTTGGAAACAGCAGACATGGTGGGGACCTGAAATACAGGTGTGACCTGTATTTCAAACTTTTATGAAATTAGGGAATCAAGGCATCTGAGACGTTCATAGAAAAACTACTGACCTCAGAAGAGATTGGGGTTGTTGATGTTCAGCCATCAGTTGATTGGTTTTGATTTGAATTCTATTCACCCAAGTAAATATTCTTATTATTCTGAGTTGGGAAATATTCGTGGGAGACCTCACGTTCAGGGATATTAAATCATTTATTATTTAAAATGTGGAGGAAAATATGTTGGGGTATAGTAATTTTTTTTAATTCTGATTGAGGGGAAACAAAAGGCTGCTTCTTAATATCTGTCCTTTTCAGGTGAGCGTCCTTATTGCTGTGACCAGTGTGGGAAACAGTTCACTCAGCTGAATGCTTTGCAGCGTCATCATCGCATACACACAGGAGAGAAACCGTTCATGTGCAGTGCGTGTGGGAGGACCTTTACTGATAAATCTACCCTCAGACGACACGCTTCGGTGAGGATTGCTTCAGTTGACAGTTATAGATTGATAGAAATAGATTTAAATAAAACACAGGGCAGCCCTGTTATTCAGCATCTCATTAGCATCTGGGTTTGCTTTCAACTCTGATGTCCTGTGGACTTCCAGTACATTTCTGGCTTCTAGGGTGGACCAACCTGCTTCCTTGGTTAGAGCACTCGCCTTACAAGTGTGAGACTGTGTTCGAATCCAGGCAGGTCAGGGGGGCGAAACCTTGGGCAAGTTTCCTTACTCCACACGTCTAATAATAATCCCTCTAAAAAAAACACAATACCAAAATTGGTCTTTCAATCCACGACTGTTGTGTGCAATTGGCTGTCACATTTCGCCCACAAATATAGAGTCAATTCACTTGGCAGTACCTTCTGGTAAGTGCTTTGAGACGTCCAGAAGATGTGAAAAGCGCTATATCAAATGCAACGATTATTATTTTTTTTTAATGGCTGGTTTTCAGATTGTTGGGATGTTGCTGATGTGATTTCCTCAACATGTGTGCTATACAGTTGACCATATTCCTGTATATCACCATTGCTGAGCTTTTTTAAGATGAACACCTTGATTTCAGAATGAGTTTGACGGATCGACTTTGAGCTTGATTCGAAACTGCAACCCAGCAGTCAGTCAGGTCTGGGAGCAAGCAGCTCCACGCAGACATCTTCAGGGAAGGATTGCTTGGCTTGCTTCCAACAGATAATTATTTTCTAATATTTTCTTGTGTTTCTAGAGGGTGAGCATCAATTGTGTCACTATTCTGTTGCTAATTCTTCGCCTTTTCAAATTAAAACTACAGGTTCATGACAAGAATGCCCCATGGCAATCTTTCCTCATCACCCTGGATGAGAGTGCTAAGAAAAACCACGCTCGAAGAATGGATTTGTATGCTATTGTTGATTGTGAGCCGGTTCCTTCCTCGGAAACGCAAGACGAATCAGCATCTTGTGCGGAAATAATGAGTGATCAACAGACAGCGACTCTCCATCAGACCATCCCTGGTACACATGAGCACAGTGCGTCAGGTACTTCTGACTGGAGGCCAGCTGGTCTGCCTTCTGTCACCATGGTAACTCAGGCAGCCTCTGTGGTAGCCACTCTGAACGAGCTCGCTGTGCTTCATGCCCCAACAGATTCAGTGCAGACTCACTTGCACATCTTGGCTAACGTGGAACAGCTCAATTCAGCAAACACACAAGCCCTAGTTCTCAACAGTAACGCCGGTGCTTTAACAGTGGGCAAAAGTGGGATCCCTAACACGAGCAGTGTGACTACTATTTCTGTTCCTGCATGTCTAGACATCAACAACATGTTACCACATACAGCAGAAGTGGGGCAGGTACAGAGTGAAACAACATTAACTTCACAGCTAACTGTTATGCAGAGTAATAATCTGCCAGCATTACAGAGCGCTGTAAATAGAGTGGCTGATATTCAGACTATCCAAATGTGATCTGGTATTAATCTGCTGTATTGCTTCCACTCCTGAGCTCAGGTGAATTAATTAAAAATATTAATCTTGTTTTTGAGAAAGGAATAAATCATCTACTACATCTATGGTCCTTTGGTTCTCCATGAAAGATTTACAGTTTGAAGTCGTACCATCGGCTATTGTAAACTGGAAAATCAACAGGACATTTTAAACTTATTTTAAAGTCGAGAAGGTGCATTTTAATATTTCTAAGTAGAATCATTTTGCTAGAGTTTCTAAATATCTGTGAAATGAATTTGATGCAGAAAGTGTTGCATTTTAAAGTAAATACCAAGGTTTGACTATTGGATTTTGAAGCATTAGAAGATTTTAAAAAAGATATAATGGGACCTAAAGCCCTTCAGAATGGATGATGTATTGCTAAGTTTGTGTTTATGCTGCAGCTGGAGAATGAAAGCAATCTTTGCAAAAATGGACCGTGAGGTTACACACCACTTCATTGCTCCCTAAACCTATACAGCATATACACATAGTTTGGAGAAATATGTACTGATTTTAAGTTTAAGTAATTTAAATACTGTAGTGGTAATATGTCATTCAGGCCTTCAATCTTTATTTGAACCCTGAATGTATATGCCTATATAAATTGTTCGGTATTTTAATGGAATATGCTTTATGAATTCACATGTAATTTCTACTAATAAAACAATGTGGAAAATGAAATGTTTGCATTGAACAGAATAGCAGCTTCCCCTGGATAGTACAATTACATTTATAAAGCGCCTTTCAAGTCTGGAGGACGTTCCCAAGGCTTGCATTTCATACAGCGCTTTATGTCATTGAGATCACTATTTCCACTAAATTTCGAAGACTATTTTGAATCTTTCTTCAAAAATAATTATTAAAAATGTATTACTACTGAAGTAGCAATTTATCATGTGTTGGGAATGTACAACCTAGCAAAGGGGGAAATTTATTTTGTTCTCTTTGATGCTAAATAGAGTATTTGGGTTTTGGGGTTATTTTTGCATATCTTGCATTTAGTTTCAGAATATTTAATGATTGTGAAATCGCACAACTAATTGAAAAGGTCAAATCAAAATATGTGTAGTCCATTGAAAAGAACAAATTATTTAATACTGCCTCTTACAATTTGTGAATGTTGCCATTTCAGCAATTTCAATGCTTTCTGGAACTTCCTGGCGCTGCTTCTTTTTCAAAAGAGGCATAATCAGAGCTATTATAAGAACATACGAATGCATTTAGTCCATTTGGTTGGTCCCACAGTAAAAACAGATACATAATCCTATATTGATGTTAATAGTAATGTCCCTCAATTATTCTTTGCCAGTTGGTATCTCATTTCCTCTCGGAATTGTTGCCACAATCTGCATCCATACCCTCTCTAGCAAGTTTATTCAAATATTCACTACTCTGTGTAAACTAAATTAATTTGAAATGTCGATTCACTTTCTCTCTTTAGGTTCTGTCCAAGTCTGTTGTAAGATACATCTGTATCTTTTATGATCTTTTACGATCTTCAGTGCTCAGTGCTTTGGGACTTCCTCCCTCCGTGAAAGGCGCTCTATAAATGTCATTTTGTTGTTGTTGCCTCAATAAGATCTCCTGAGCCTATTGTTCCTTAGCAGTACCATGGGACTTCTCCCGACATGAAAGGTGCTCAAATGTTGTTAGCATTCTTTGCTTATGTAGCATCTCCTCATAACAGGTGTCTAATTCAAACCAACAGTCCAGTTGCCTTTTGCGGCATCCCCTTCAATGGCAAGATATCCTTACTGTATTACTTTGACCAAAATTATACAATACTCGGACAGGCGGGACTAATGTTCTGTACAAATTAAACTAAGAGTTGTGCTCTGTCTCCTTAGGTTCTACCTCGCTCTGTTTTTATAAACCCATTATCTCTTTTCAAAAATGTTTTATTTATCAGATATGAAAATTGCCTCGCAAAAGATATTAGAAATCACCAGAGTTTAAATCTGCAATCCCAAAGATTAGCATCCTGTTTAATATATTTTTTAAAAATTGATGGTCAGTTTTCACGCATCTTTAACTATCCTGACATCACCGGGTAGCTTTGAAAATCAACCTACTTCTGCCTGTGAGCTGACTTTTTTGTGAGAGTACAATATTAGAGAGACATGAAAAAATGATATATTTCAAGAACCTTGTATTATCACTTAAAATATGGAAGCACTTTACTGACTTCTAGTTCGCAAGTGCACACCTTGGAGGCAATGTCTATATTAGCCTCTCCCAAATCATGCTGTTTAATTAATCTTTAATCGAAGGTTGATCTTTCAATCTGGGGTGGAGGCTAGGAACGTTGGCTTTTGTATGGGTATTCATTTAGAGCCAATAATGGTGCATCAGTGACAGCAGTTATGGAGAAGTCCCAGTCTGAGATTAACCTAGCCTATTAACCTAATGAAACGAATGGAGTGGAAAATGCTCCAAATGATGGGAATTGGGGTACTGTGAGGAAAGGTTCAGACCAACATTACATTCAGTGAGTCCAAAAATACTTACAAAGCATGTTCTTTTTACGCTCGATTAGCAACATTTTAATAATCCCATCTAAATTTGACGATCATTTTTGGAATCAATTTGAGAACAGGGTCATCTCTCTGTGAGTCCTGACGAAGGGTTGTAGACCCAAAACGTTGACTCGTTTTCCTTTCTCCATGGATGCTGTTTGACCTGCTGAGTTTCCCCAGCAACTTTTGTTTTTGTTTCAGATTCCCAGCATCTGTAGTATTTTGTGTTTTGTTCATCTCTCTGTGAGCATTTTTTCGCTGTAACCAAAGGTGATTCATTTTCTGGAATTGATATGTTGCAAAGTATCTTGAACTGTTAACTGAAATTTATAACAATTCAGGTGAAATTTCTGTTCACTGATTTTGCTTTCAAATCGGTCTAGCAATGCCAAACGTTGTGTTGGAATTTTCTTCATATAAATTATTTGGATTACCTATCTCCAGTAAGCAAGCCTTCCACTACTTACAGTTCAGATATGTCCATGCTTCTAATATCAAGCAAACAGCCCTATCATTATTTAGTGTAAAAAAACGCCCTTTTCCTTTGGCTCAAACATTTTCTCCCAACCTCCATTTCTCAGATGCCAATAGATTGTTTATATCAAAGCAGCTGCTTCACCAACCATTCAGCTTCCTATTGTTCATACCTCTGCCTGTTTCCATATAATAAATAAATAATAGTGGTTTTACAGCTAAATAATAAATAATCCTTGCATTTGATCCATTACCATCTCAATGCATTTTATAGTATATACTGTAAAGTGTAGTGACCGTATATTGTGAGCGAAATAAAATCACTTGAAATTAGATAATAATATGATAAATAATCCTTGCATATGATATAGATCTGATGGACCCCGCCATTTAATTGATAACGTTTGCCGAACCTTCAACAGTTCAATAGTCAAACTTTCAAACTGAATGGTTCTATAGAAATGTCTTATTCATTATACCTTAGTACCTTAAACGTGTTGCAAAATAGTGTGCATTTTTATTATGTTATTTGGAGTGGAGCAATTGAAATGTCTTAATATAGTAATGCAATATCAGTATTGAATGCCTGTGCTGCAAAACAAAAGTGCTTTTTTTATAATTTCTGGAGGACTGTGCCATATTGGTTGAACACATTTCTCCTCCAGGAACAGATTTTAAATTCAATCTGATCAGATGGAGCCTGGGGCTCGGCTGCATCAAATGGAAATGGGTTTGAGTCTCAATATACTCAGTGAACTTGAGCCTCAGAAAACAATACATTGGACAACTAAATGACATTTAAAATAACTCCTCTGGTTATTTGGCTCAATAATATCTAGGAAACTGCACTAGCACTAGTTACTGTATGAAATATATTGTATTATCAATCATTTTTATTTTCTTAAGCACCTGTTGCAATTTGCTGTGGAAAGTAAAGGTGTAAATTGATGTAATGGATGTATTTGTTTATTGTGCTTTTATTTTCACTTGTTGGCATTTTGTTGGAATACTGGTATTTAGAAACCTGTTAAAATCTCAAGCTCATTCTCTGCCGTGTTTCTTTTGGAAATTGAGTTTTTACTAGAACAAGCACTTCCAACAAAATACAATACATTTACACTTCTAAAGTGCCTTTCGAAGGTGGGGTGGGGGACAGTCCCGAAGCTCTCGATAATTTTGGCTGACACCAGAGCTGAGAGGATAGGTGATCAAAAGTACGGTCAAAGGGGTACATTTTTAAGTGAACCTTGAAAGAGGTGAGGGAACATAAGGAATAAAAACATAAATGATAGTTTATCCATTTTCAAGTAGAAAATTAGCTACTTTTTCTTTACTGCTGTCTAATCTTAGCAATTGTATCCTAATTGTAGTGTAGACTGATTCAGCATCACCAAACGTCAATACCTGCAATCCACTTGCATCGCATTTTTTCTTCACAAAGCATGCACATAACAAACAACAGACAAAGCTAAGCCGCAGCAACAGCAAAATAAAAATTTTTAGAACGGTGAGTCCTCCCACCAGAGTCCTCCCAAAACCACACAGATAAAGATGAAATGTCTGTCTGTGTCAATCTACATTCCACATTGGATCCTCTGTTTGCAAGCGTAATTGCAAAGGGTACAGCTAGAATTGTGTAAATACAGAAACCCTAATGAGTACTCTGAGGTCCCTAAGCTTCAGCTCCTGCCATTCTTCACCTAATACTCTGGAATTGGGTAACCAGGGAGACTTCGCATTCCATCCAAGACAGGAATTCCTGTGTACGTAACATGCATATGTGGAATGCTCAGCCTAGTTTTGATAACTTTCAATCTAGTTTCCACTTGTGTCAGACCCTGTCTGATCAAAATTAATAATTGTTACTGAAAGTGGAAATTTTGATTAATTAGGTACAATGAGATAAATTATTATTTGTTCAGGGCAAATTGCTAAATTAATTCACACCAAAGAGATTGCATTTTAAAAAATAAGTACGGAACTCCTTTTTAGGGCATTTCAGGATTCCTGGAAAGTGAAATTTGTCAATTTTAAAACAGTTTAGGAGTTATGAAATCTTATTTTTTTCAAACAATTTTTTTTTTTTTTTTAAATTACCATTGTTAAGAATCTGCAAGAATCTGCTAAAAAAAAATTGTTTTTAAAAATAATAAATGCCAATCATTGCTATCCAGCTGCTTCCAACATTGGACACTGTGAAACTTAAGAGATTCACTGATCACATTATGGAAACAACAACTTGGGTTTTGGCCCTCCACTTTGGACGGCATCTCAGATCGCTTCCCAATAATGGATCCCAGGGCCGAGACAGTGGGAGGGAGAAAAAGGTGACCGAAAGCGCGAGACCTGAAAGTAGGAAGAGATGGGGGTGAGAGACCGTTGCGACTGACTGTTCCGAAACTCTGAAACGTTGCCCTTAACAGCTGTTTGCTCGAAAGAATGCAATGCAGGATATACGAGTGATGAACCTTAGTTTGAAAGCAAGTGAATAACACTTCCACTGCTTGTCTGCCAGACAAATAGTATTTGGAGCAATATTCAGTATGGTCAGGCCTGGGCCTGCTACTGCCTATTGTTGTCCCAATTGCAGACTGACTTCATTTTCAAGCAGCACTCAGTCATTACAAATTTAATTTGTAATGGCTCCTCTCGTGGCGAGAAGTTGGACGCCTTGCAAGGGGTTGCGATCAGGAGGGGTGGATGAGAGGGAGGGTGACCGAAAGCAGTCAGAGGATGGTCTTGAGACGTGCCTTGAAGGAGGCAACACAGGGAGCGTGGTAAAGGGACTAGGATGGAGTTCCAAAGGTTGGAGGCAGAGGCTGAATTCCTGACTGGTGATGATGGGGGCGGGGGGGGGGGGGGGGCGATGGTGGGCGAAAGGTCGGGGACATGGATCAGGCGACAGCTCACTGAGCAGAGGGAGCGGACAGGTCCATATGGAGGTAGCAGGCAACAGAGGTAAGGAGGAAGGCCATGGAGGGTTTTGAAGGTGAGGACTTCAAACTCGTATCCTCTGGGGGAATGGGGAGCTGGGTGAAGATTTGGGTGATCGGGTCATGGAGCGTGGTGCAGGAGAGCACACAGAGCTCTGAATGATCTGCAGCTTGTGGAGGGGGAAAGAGTTGGGAAGACTGACAAACCAGGAGTTGTCGTCGTGACCTTAAAGCTTGTACTGAATGCAAGGATGAGGGTTTCGGTGACCTGAGCGGATAAGGCAGAAACATGAACGTTTTAATATAGTTTCGAAAAACACCTGTCTGCAGTGGAAAAACACTGCAGCAGAAACCACTTCGGTGGTGATATTTGCATCTGTGTATGCATATTGTTAAGAGTTCTCTTGAGTTCATACAGAAAGAACATTTGTACATGTTTATTACCAATTGCTTTGATGAATCATTGGACAGCTGTAGAATGCAGAAGTTTTAAAAAAAATGATATCCAGGCCAGTACTCCTGTTTTTTTTAAAAAAAAACAACATTGTACTGTAGTGCAGTATATTAAAGATGCAAGTTAAATAGTCAAAAACAAACTTTTTAATAGGATATTCTATTTTAATGGAGGAGTTTGTTTGAATTTCAGTAACAGACTGGCTGAAATATTGTCAAGAACGCGTATCTTCACAATGCTGAAGGTTTTGCCGGCACACCACATAATGACTCAAGCTGATCAGATTGTCTTGATGCATTAGATGTTTGAAACAATTTCTAAATACACATTAATTACATCACTGTTTTAACATTACCTATGAAGACAACAAGGTACATTCAAATTACTGAGGACAACACTTTGTAACACCAAATACACAACATGTTGGAACAGGCATATAATCCATACCACAGAATGACAATGCTTACATTTTCAAAGCTTAGCAATGGTACACAAGGTAAAATGTGTGGGGGGGGGATCTCACTACAACAACAGTGCAAAATACTCTGGTCAACCAGCACGGTAGTTACAAAGATCTTTAAAGGTGTTTAAAATCAGCTTCTTAGTTACCCTAATGCCAGTATTAATTATTATAGCCTCTCCTCACAACACGTAATGATACACAAATGCCTATGACTTTGTACTGAATACATAAAGCTTAGTGCGTCGCTGTTGCAAAAATTATATTTCAACCAAATATACATAGGATATTAACGGTTTCTTTTAAAGTAGCCAGTCGTGCTTTATGAATTAAAGTTTTCACAAGGGGGTGAATTTCAAGAATGTGCCACTTGTTAATTTACTTTTTTTTTAAGTCTTGAAGGAACGATTGGATTTCTCAGTGTTGCCCCACAAGTTGCAGATTACATCTCAACTAACATCTGCCTAATACCTGAAGTCTAGCAATAAAAATATCTTGAATTTCGGGAAAAAAAATATTGTGAATGGTTCAATGGAATACCTGGACCTAATCATGATGGGCAATTAAATGGATCCTAATCTGAGTGACACAAATAAGTATAAATCCAGTTTGTTTGCCTGCCTACTTCTGAAACAGATGCAGCTTTCCTTCCTGTAGTTTAAAATGTACACCAAGCCACTCAATGAAAAGCCTCAAACAGTATAAAAGGTGATATTTTAATGAAAATAAAATGCAATATAAAGTTGCAGATTATGATTTGCTAGGTTAGGTTACTGGAAATTGTAAAACAATAACTTTGATTTAATACAATCTCTCTGTAAATGCCTCAAAACGAGCAATGTGCTAATTTTCCTTCAAATGAATATTTAGTGTTTTATATACTCATTACCTAAAGTGAATAATCAGACTTGTTAAAATAAATTTCGGCAGCAACAAATCAAAACCGGCCAATGCAATCACTTAATCGCTTCGCAACGAACTTTGTCTGCGTTGCGATTTAATGTTTCAAGAAGTACTTGATATGAAGATGAAGTGGAGCTTTTCAAATGATTAGAACCTGGCAATAATTCTTCACAGGATCAAAATTACGTATTCAGAACTTTCACTTTCTAAATGTGCAACTTAGTGTAAAAACTCTATACAGACACAAATTACACTACTGTAACAAAAACACACTCAATTTTCAGGTTAAGCATTTAAGGTCAAATGCTTTTGGTCAAACATTTGAAGATTGTTAGAATGTTGCTCCCCAAACCTTTCACAAAAGATTAAACATTAATATCATCTACAATATAAATAAATCCCTTCATTACTAATACAGTATTGGGTGGTGATTTTGCTCAGCAATTGGACCCAGTTGACATTAACACATTAACAACTCACCCACCCCCCAAAAAAATGGTCTCTATCACGCCTGCATTTTTCCACTGTCAAAAGTTGGGAAAAATGCAAAGCTTTTAAGAATTCAAAATGCGTAAGGTTACCATTTTGAATTAGTCAATAAACAATTTTCAATTGACCACAATTTCAGTTCACATTCCAAAGGAGAATAAAAACACACTCATCAGAAAAACAACTGTACAGCCATGCATGACGGGTCCGTCAGTAAAGCTGTCCTGAATTTCACTGACACTCCTTTACAGCAGAACTAAAGGATTGCAATCCTTAATCAAACTCTTGAGCAACTTGAGAAGATATAACACAAAAATAACTTTCTCAAATGGAGAGCTAATAGAAGACTATTGTTTGCAAGTAAGCTGAAGGGAGTTCACAGCTCAACATTCAGTTTATGAAGTCTTGCAATACACTCACTGCTCATGCACCTTATTCCAACATGCAAAATGTTTGGATCCTGAATTACACCATTGTCATTGGGGAGATGTTTTCTTGACGTGCTATCAACAAAGGTCGCCTCCCTCCCTCCCTCCCTCCCTCCCTCCCTCCCTCCCAATTCAGCTCAGTCTACATATGTCACAGGACAGTTTTCCTGGCCTTGTACTACACCGCACTAACCTCATTTTTTAAAAATAAATCTCAATTTTGTGAAGCGCTACATACACAAACCCTTCATCCTACGTCAAAGTGCTACACAAGTGCAAATACACCAAAACCATCTTAAACCAAATTCAATCCAGAATATTATGCAGGAGGGTGGATCTGGTGTGAACTTGATGCATTTTTTCATTATTTCTACAGAATTAGACTGTTCACAGAGTGATTAATTTAATCATTTGCCCTCAAGACATTTTACCTCACAAAACATTTTGCACTAAAGTGCTCCACGCAACTAAATTAATTTACAGCAAACCCCTGGTTCAAGCCAACATGTTATAATATATGTGTACCCTATGTACAACCATAGCGGTAAGCTGTTCGACAGAGATCCTGGACACAGATTTAAACTGCTTCAAATATATGCAATTAATAAAACATAGAAAGTGTATGGGAATCCTCCTTTGAAAATACTACCTTTGGGACACTTTTCAGACTTGTTGTAAGCAGTCAAAAGTTCCCCAGCATTGAATATTCAGTGGATGGAACAACACCACAGAACCAGAAAAAAAACCGAAACACAGGCTTTTTCCAATTGTATCCACAATCATTCCAAGCCGAATACTTTGCACGGAATAGAAGCTATCGAATAGAAGGTTTTGTTAAAGCCAAAAAATCCCAATAAAAAAATCCTACGTTGCCCAGAAGTCATCTTCGTAACATACCAACGTTTATAGTTTAAATAATTGTATTATTGGCAATTCTGACCAATCGTGAAATTCTCCTACCCTGCCATAATATTAATAAATGATACGATTTGACTTTATAGTAAACCACCTCATGCATGTCGTCCTTTTCAGAATCTAAAGTGGTGTGACAAAACAGAAATCTTATTAATGATCAACGAAAGGAAAATCTCGCTGTTCTGGTATCTTAGAAATGCTTTGCATTGACACTACCTATAAAATTCCCAGCGTAGATTAGTAAATATAAATCGACAGTATTAAAGGAAAAACTCTCCCGAGCAGTCAGAGGGAGGAGGAACGGGTACAAATTTGGTCTTTGTAACAATATTTTGTGCCATTACACAGCCACCAGATTTAATTGGTGTGATCCCGGTCAGAGGGGCGCTCCCCGCTGCCCGATCGGTTCAAAGCGGATTGAGATGCTGGAATTATATTCAGCATCTTTTGCAAACGCGCGTTTCTTCCTGATCTGTCACTGCAGCATTTCAACAGCACCTGCTCACGCTCAGATTAGCACAGAAAGGAAATGTTTTGGTTTTTTCACCAAAACGGTTTTCAAGCAAAGTATGAAGCGATATTTCCATCTCCTCCGCAGTGCAGCAACGATCATCGGTCAGGACTGATTCCCTAACTAGGAATTAGAAAAATAGGGATAAACGTGTTGTTGAATGAGATTAACTTTGCGGATTACACGACAGAAACAAAATTGAGCTATAAACATTGAAAACAGGTATCCACAGGCCAGTACACGTAATAGCATTTGACAATTTTGGCAGGCAGGGTACTCTGTGCCTATAAACTGTTCACTTGAGATCCCCCTCTCCGTGGATGGATTTTTTGATGCGCAGCAACATAGTCGTAAGCCACTGATCCAACCGAGATATGGAATCAAATTCTTTTACCTGTAGCCAGAGAGAAGAACAGAAATAGAAGCCAATTGGAACGACAGTACCATTTTCCAGGGTGAAAACAGACCAAACAGATATGTTACTGACTAAGCTTTACTTATGGGACTGGCTTTGCATTGTGTAGGATCGTCAGCTCCGTCTATGAGTTCAAAATCCCATCGAGGTGAGAGGGTGAACAGCTAAACAACTGTACTGTACTAGAAATATTTTGGAAAGTAACAGAACTTTTAAAAAGTTATTAATTCAGATCCTTAGGAGTCACTGAACACAACCTAAGAATTAAACTAGTCACAATCCTACAAACAGTACATTTGCCAGCAGAATGCTGTTGTTTTGTGGATGAATCAGACTACACCAGATTTTCAGTATTCTCTTTTTGTTTTACTTATGCAGCTACAGACATTTTTCCATTTAGTGCCTTGGCTCACAGAGCAACAAGGACACATCTTGAACTCAGCATCTCATGATTTATCATGAATAATTCCTTGGGATTACCGCATACTTTCTTGGCTGTGCCAGTTATATCTGTTCAGAGCCAGTTCAACTCTAAGAGAGATCCTGCTTTTTTTTCCGCAGGTGTGTATTTTTAACACTGTATTTTTTTTTTAAAAAGCCATAAATGTCGGAGCGAACCACACAGGAATTCAGAGACAGAAATAGCTAGTGTAACGTCCAGTGTTAAGTCGTCAAGAGTTTATTCAGTGAACTTAACTGAATCTTTGCACACGCTACTCTGCGCCCTGATGACATATCATGGAATGTAAAAACTAAAACCAGACATACAAATCTAATCACAATTTGATGTAACTGTACTTACTGCTTCCGTATAAGCTTCACCATTTTGTTCCTCATGAGCTTCAAGCAATTTCTATCAAAAAAGCAAAAACATTTGTCTTTGAAACCAGCACAAGAATGAAAACTAGTACGAGAATGTAAATTAAAACACGACTCAGGACAGCACTAGTTTTCACACGACTTGTCCAGCTAGAGTTTTGTTTCATCAGATTGACTACATGTCTGTTTACAATGGGAAGGAGAGGAATGAAAAAGATAGGAGCTGTTTAACATCAGTCCTGTGTTTCAGAGATCCATAACCTCACCTAGCCTGTGCCTTTGACCTAAGACCGTTTGTATTTAAATTTTAAGAATTGTGGAAATTACTCGTAATGTGAAACAACATGCATTTTATTTAGCGTTTTCACACGAGCAAAATCTTGGGAGGGTTCGTGAAGACGCTGTGCTGGACCCAGAGCGAGGAGAGCTCGGTTTTTAAGGTGGCTTCTGAAGACACAGCGAACATGTGAGATGGAGGGAATTCCAGAGGATGGAATCATGGTAGGTGAAAGTATACAGGATGCACAACAGGCCCTAGTTTGCCAAGTGGAGGCACAAATGTTCAGATAAAGGAGGAAACAAACGCGAAGAATTGAAGTAAGTAGGACTTGGCGGGAGCAAGCCGAATAGGATGGTCTGCGCCTCAGTCATGTTAAGGAGAGATCCGAGTGGGAAGAGGAAAAAGGTAAGCACCAGAAAGTAACCATGAACCTTTAAATACAGTAAATTAGATTCAATATGTTTTTTTCCAGTCAAAGCAGAATTTAGTGGGGCATTGGAAAAGCTGATAATAATCCTTGCATTCGATAACGGGTCTCATCACGTCGTTGATATGCCTCAAAGCATTTCACAGGATTTATAGTAAATCGATGTATTTTGTGGGTGAGATACATCAGACGTTGGTGTGTATCTGGTCTGTATTTCAGACCCCATCCCAATCCCCAAACACAAGAGATTTTACAATTGAAATCAGGTAGTTGGACCACTCTCCGGAATCACCTTTAAAAGCTTGCATTCCCGTGAATCTGAAAACGCTGGAAACATTTCTTCGTACTTCTCCAAGGCAAGCTGCAACGAGGCAAAGAGTTCTTGTTATGGATTCTGATTAAAAACATACAATCTACGTTCAAAATAAAATTACTTTCTATCTGAATCTGTAGCAATTGTGAAGTGTTCCAGTACATTTCCTCACAGTGGCTTTTTGTCTCGCTCTAGAATAGCAAACTCAGTGTTTCACGTGCCGTTTAAAGCAAAAAGGGACTATTTTGATGCAACTTTATACTTTTGTTAGTACGACATTATACTGTATAGTACTTTTTCAGCAGCTCAAGTCACCCTTTCGTACCCTCGAACATTACACGAGTCCAATTAAAAAATAAATACATAAAAATATTACAGATGCTGGAAATCTGAAACAAAAACAAAAAAGAAGTTGCTGGGAAAACTCAGCAGGTCAGGCAGCATCCATGGAGAGAGGAAAGTGAGTCAACGTTTCGGGTCCACGACCTTTCATCAGAACTGGGGAAGGGTTCCAACGAAGGGTTGTGGACCCAAAACGTTGACTCACTTTCCTGAGAGTCCAATTTGGAGAGTCCAATTAGTTTGACACAGGTATTATACATTAATTCCTCAATCTCCCCTCCACATAAAAAAAACACATTAGAGGTAGAGTATCTGTATAATTAGTCTTCTAAAAGGCTTCATTTTTAGTAAATTATTCCTACTGTACTTTGAGAGAAACAAGCGAGTCACACTGAACCAATAGTGAAAGTTGCGGAGGCGGGTGTGTAGGATGTTTGTACGAGTCTGGCAGATGGTTGAGACAGGTTATGAGAATATTTTCTCATCTTATACCAACAAGCTTGGTTGTCACCCCGCACAATATTTTTTTAAACAAAAAAAAGGTATTTAATTCCCCAGCCGATTTTTGTGGCATTTAGTCAATCTGGTTTCACTTCTTATTTGTTTATTTTTCTGTTGAACATTCCAGCCACGGCATCAAACCCTAACCAGATCATCATCACTGTTCCTCGATAGCTCACAACCCCCTCCTCAGGAAAACATTACTGTCCCATTACTGTAATTTGCAACCTAGCGATAAATAATTCTATATCATAAAAAAATTAAAATTGCATTTGATATAGCATCTCAAAATGGCTCAAAGAGCTATAGTTTTCTATGTAGTGGCTGTATTTATAATTGAACCAGTAGCCTATTCGTACACAGCAATGTCCACAAATGGCCATTAAATAAACAACCAATTTTATCAGGGGAGAGATGGTGGATCATGACACTGAGAGAAACTCCCTCCTTTTCAAATAGTGGGATCTTTTAATGTCCACCTGAACAGCCAGACAGGACCTGTGTTTATTGTCTCATCTGAAGGACAACACCTCTGTGTTTCCCTGGCACCACACTGGAATATCAGCCAAGACTCTGAACCCAAAGTCCCAATGTGGCACTCAAACCCACAACCTTCTTTATGATTCAAGACACAACAGTGCTCCCAACTGAGCCAAACTCTCATATCATCCTAGATTCCTTCTTCCTAGACTTTTGGTTAACACTATATAACAGAAGTATTTCTAATCAAACAATCCTAAAACTTTTTAGTGGATTAAAAAAAAGGAGATGGAAAAATTAGGAGTAAAATTAACCAAATTTAAAAAAGACTAGACAGTAGATTATTTATCTTGAGTTCCTAGTTCTGGGGCTCCCTACGCGATGCACCATCCCCACGGGTTGAGACGGTAAACAGCCTCTCGTAGGGGCTCCGACATACAGTGCCACTGGCTCACTCCAGAGAGGTTCCGACAGTTTGATGGACATCAAATAATAAGGGCCAAACGTTCACTCACCTTAGCATTCAGCTCATCAACAATAAAATGGCAGAGCGCCGCTTTGAAGAAATATTCCTTTGCACTATATTTCAGCAATGGATTGTCCATGGTACTAGTCCCAACCTGCGAGATAAAAGTTAGGAGAGAACGTACGGATGGTCAGACATATACTGAACAGCAGCTTGGCAGAACGGTAGAATGTTAACAACACATAAAGGTGGCCATTGGGTTTGTACAGGTGCCAGCTCTTCCACTCAAACCATTGAGTCCAAACCCAATTCTCTTATCATCATTTATCACACAACACAATATAATTTTACATTTGTATCGCACCTTCCACATCAGGAGGATGTCCCTTCTGGTAGTTCTCATTCCAATCCTATACTCCAATTGCCTGTATCTGTTTAGCTGGCCTGTTTAGCGCAAGCGCACACACGCACACACACTGACCTGTTCATAAATTTCGATTGCCTTCTGATACTGTTCTAGTTGTGCTGCGTATGCAGCAACTTTCAGCAGACACTTGTTAGCTGAACTGAAATACAAAGCGCAAGAGAGTTTAAGAAAAACACTCTTGCAATATATTGGGTGTCATAAAAGTGGATGATTGGTAAACAAAATACCTGTTCGATTCTTCGCCTTTATAGTAATCTGCAGCTTGTTCGAAATGAGCAACAGCCTATGAAATTCCAAAGAAACATGTTACAACCCCGTGCAAGACTCCCACTCTTAACCCACCCGGGCAGTTTGTCGATATTTCTTCATTTTCCATAGCAATATGAAACATTTGTACCCCAAAACTCCAGAGGCAAACACCTAGTATATTTTTTCGCGCAATCGAAAATCAGAATGCAAACAGTAAACAGCAATTCTATCAGTGAATAGCAATTTTATCCCTGGATGAACCCCAGCAAAATAGTTAATTTTGTACATTATTTAAATATAAATGTGCGTGGAGATCATTTGCATTCCACCATTTACATATCTAAACTATAGTCTCATCCTGCAATATTCCATCTGAATCACCTGTAAATCTCGATGCATTGTGAAATAAATGCACTGGACGCGTCTCCCAATTAACCAGGAGTTGGTAGTGCCCATCACCACCAGTTTTCTAACGAGACTTTTAGTTCAGACTCCCCTGACTCTGACGCAACATTCTGTACAACACTAACTCCCACAACCAAAATCATATCCATTGCTATTGCTTGCTGTTGCCAATGAGGTGTTTTCAAGTTAATATTGTGAATGTGTATGGGTTTACAATGTTCTCACTCGAAGACCAAGATAAGAACAAGACCACTTAGCCCATCTAACCCAATCCTCTTCCAAAGGGCTTCTGTCTTGTTGACGTTTATATCTGGACCCAATTCATATCTTGGGTTAAAGCTATGCACAGAGACTTCCTCAACCCCAAATTCAGTGCAAGGATTATTAGAATTATTATTATAATCTTCCTCTGATGTTCTTCCACTATGCTAATGTGCTGTCCTTCCCTACACTGAGCAGGGGCATATACATTATCGTGGTTGTGAAGTATTTGCTAGGTATGGCTTGTACCCAGCACAGCATCCTCTCAACACTGCTCTGAGACAAGATAATTAGCGGTATGTTTTATGAAGCAGAGGAATAATTCCTCTTGGGGAGAAGTCCACACATCTGATCCACGAAGCTCGTAAATGCTCTACTTTGAAGCCCCGTTTGAAGCTTCTCCATTTGATGTATTCTCATTTCATGGTTCTCTTAACATCAAATAGGACCTTGTAACATCTACATTGCTTCGCTTTTATGAAGACCTGGGTTTCCCAGTGCCTTGAGGCGTCCTCCCGATGTGAAAGGCGCTATACTAATGTTGTTGTTGGGTTATTTACCCCCTTTGCCTTATTTGCCTCCAATCCAAAACACATTCAGTTGCACCAACCTCTCCTCGTAGAAAGCAATACGAGATCATAATTGCTGCTTCTCTCTGAACTCTTCACCAAACACTGCAGCATCTTTTTCAAAAGTACTTTGAGAGAAATCATTAGAGCCAGCATTTTATTTTAGTAAACTGACTACAAATTGCCTTAAACTAAGCAATTTCAATTGTCTTGCACAAGTACAAGACAGCGGTGATACAATACAACATTGCATTTGTGTAGCACCTTTCATGTCCAAAGGATGTCTCAAGGCACTGGACAGTCAGAGATTTAGACTCGAGCAGGGGTGTTGGGTTTGGGGAGGGTAAGGGGAGGATGGGATGGTGGCTGCAGGTGTGGTCGAAGAGTAGGGTCTTGAGGAGGCAAAGGAGGGCGTGAGAAAACACTGCACCATAAACAAAAGAACCTCAAGGTGTGAAAGAATAAATAATAATAATAAATAAAATTTAGAAACTCTTAGTACAATACCTTTTCAATGTCCACCAGCTCTGATTCATAAACTTCCGCAATTGTAATGTGATGCTTCGCTGCAATTGTAAATCTTCCCTGCAAACATAAAACAAAAGTGTTTTCATCAAGCATTGCTTTGCTGAGTAAGTTCTTAAGAGTTTACAGAAAAAAAACTGCCCCTGTATCTATTGTACTGCACTTATCAATTACTTTAATGAGCTGCTTACCATATCAGTGTAAATGTCGATGGCTGCATTTAAACAGCTGATGGCCTCTGTGGTTGAGAGACAAATATAAACACGTCAGAAAAGGCATTCTTCAATCTTTAGCTAATCACTTGCTCTTAGTTCATTCAGTCAGTCAGTCACTTTACAACAGACCAGAGATGTGGTTCGGGGTCACATGACAATATCAGTCAGTCAGAATGATCACCTGTACAAGGCAGGTCAGCGCAGAATGTTAGTCGCGGCAGACACTCCAGAACTGTACAGATGTGTCAGCCTAGAGGCTAGACTATGAGCTCAGTGTCTCTGTCAAAGGACTCACCACCTTCAAACCCAGTGGGAGACGGTTAACAACTGAGACAGGCGAACTCCTCCATTAAAAAAAAAGAGCAATATCCCCTGTAATGTACAGGTGTGAATTTGACAGATTACTGGCAGTGTTATTATAATCTTAATTAATTTACCACTTAACCGAGTGATATTAAGCTATGCTACTACTTAAACAACAGAATCCTAAAAGTATGAAGCTGAACTGCGTGGCGATAGAATTAATGTCAAACAGTCTCAAAGTGCTCCACAGGGTTTTCTAGAAAACCGCAGTGACTGAGCAATTAGAGGCAAATCACCCACTACTCCTAAGAAGTGGCTGCGTTACAAGGCGAGTGGAGAAAGTAACACTCTGAGGGAGGAGATAGATCATTTATTTGACGTTATCGTGGAGTATCAATGGATTCTCAGGTGGAAACATCTGTACAACAGCAACAGCAACAATCCGAGGCAGGTTTACACATCTTACCCTGTGGATCGGCTTTCTTGAATGCGTTTCCGGCGTCCACAAAACTGGTGGCTGCATCGTGCTTGCTCTGTAGCTGTAGGTGGAGCCTGGCTGCTTGGCAAAACGCATTCCCTGCGGCTATTTCATTTGGAAAGAAAGGCAGTAAAATGTACTGTACTGTAAATTCCGAGGGAACAAATACATCTTCCGATGGGGCCCATTAAGAACATTCTCACTGGTGTAAGGTTATGTACATCAAACAGCAGAGTTAATACAGCAACGGACAGTTATGGCCGAAGTTGTAGGGTGCGTGCATTTCTCATCTGAGCTTTCGCAGATCTGGCAAATCGACCACTGAATCAGCAGTTGCACAGCCCTGCCTGCTGCAGTGGACAGGAAGCCTTGGTTAAGGACAAAGGAGGACATTTCAGTTGCTCTGGTGTGAAAGGTGGCATCGTCAGAGCAGATGCAGTAGAAGCACTGAGTATCACACACCTATTCTCTCTGGTCTACCTGGTTTGTTGCACTCCCCCGCCCCACTTTGTTTTGCATTATTAACACTCTTTCTCCCCATTTTGTTCCACCCCCCCCTTGTATTGCATCATTTATACCTCTTTAACCCATTATCTCCAGCCCTCTACCCTATTTTCTCCTTTGTCTTCCTTGCCCTGCGTCTCCCTCTCTGTTAGTCCTTAAAAGCCTCTCCCTCCCAATATGCCCCAGTTCTAACAAAGGATCATGGCCCCAAAATGTTAACTCGCTTTCCTCTCTCCATAGATGCTGCCTGACCCGCTGAATGTTCCCAGCAAATTCTGTTTTTCTTTCAGATTTCCAGCATCTGCAGTACATGTATTTTGCATTGTAACTAGGATATTTACACATTAAGACACCCAATTGCAGTTGAAACCTTAGGTTAATTCATTCTGAATAATCCCCCCAAAAGTAAACAATTAAAATGACTTAAATTGGAATGAAAACTAGATTCAAACTGCAGAGCCTTTATCTTAATGTGTGCACCCATGCACATGGGGAAAAGAGAATAAGTGCTACAACATCTGCACCACCGGGTCTGGCCGTCCCCCCAAATCCTCTGTTCCACCCTCGGTGGCCGTCCCTTCAGCCATCATGCCCCGAGGCTCTGGAACTCCCTTCCTCACTCTCTTCACCTCGCCCCCCTCTCTTCCCAGTTTCAGGTCACAGCTGAAGACCTTTCTCTTCGACCGCGTCTTTGGTCACCTTTCTACCCCTGCCCCTGGCTCGGTCCCGGAATCTGCTATTGTGAAGCGCTCTGAGACGCCGTCCGACGTGGGGGGGGGCGCTATATAAATCAATGTTGTTGTTGCACCGGGGCTGAGGTGACGGCTGTTGAGAATTTGCATTCAGTAGGAAATATATCTCACATCTCAAAATGAAATGAATTCATACAGAAGGCAAGCGTCAGAATGGTTGTTCAGCAGAGCTTTACACAACAGAGTCTAAAATGAGATCAAATGGATCCAGTTTGTAGAAGTGAGCCAAACCAACAGGGGAGCCAGTGACCAGTCATTTCTTCTTAAAATTCCAGATTTAACCTCCAATGCTGGTTTCAGAAAACAACATCTGTGGTATTGCATAACAAACATTAAGTGTTGCACCATAATCCCTACATCTCTTCGCCAAATGCCTATAGCTTTCATGAATTACTGAATCAATCAGTAATTCACAAGTACGAATTCGTCACTTTGTTCAATCTTTTGATCATACTTCTCCCCCACATCCCTTTCGGCTCTCACCCTAACTCGGGTGTCCATCCGATAATGTAAACCTCTTTGAGACATCCTCCGGACGTTGAAAGGCGCAATATAAATCTGAATTGTATTGCAAGATTAGGTGGAGATCTTACATCAATTTTGCAAGGGTGCTGTTTTGATTTAGATGGTGATAGAGGCTACTTGAGCAGAAGAAACATATCTAAGAAAGAGAGCTTATCCAGTGTGCTTTCCTCCCACTCTCTTCATAAGAGCATAAGAAATACCAGATGATAAAAGACCAATTAGTAAGTACTGTATTAGTAAGTATTCATCTTATTTGCCTTCCACCTGGCAGTTGCATGCATCCATTCATGTCCCAAACTACTTATGTGCTATATCCCATAATGTTGTTTCCTAAAAAAAAATCATCTAATCTGGGTTTAAAAGAATCAACATCTCCTGCTTCAACTGTCTCCCTAAGGAGCCTGTTCCATGGGTTCATTATTCGCTCGCTGAAATTGTTTTTGCGTAGATTCATTCTGAATTTGCCGTCCCTTCAATCGTAGGCCGTATCCTCTGCTATCACTATTCTGGACAGTTATCATGATCTATACTGTCTATCCCTTTTAGCATCTTAAAGACAGAATTATGTCGCCCCTCAATTTTCTTCTACCAGTGTGAATATGCCCAGTTTACTTAGTCACTCCTCATGGTCCTGTCCTTCCAATCCCTCAATCGTTTTGGTTGCTCTCGATTCTGATCTGTATCTTCTAGATTTCTCCAATACCCTTTTTGTGCTCAGTGACTAGATCTATACAGTACTCTTAAGTATGGTCTCACCAATGATTTATACAGGAATAAGCAGTAATTTAGATTGGCAAGACCTTCTCTGCATCAACCCATATCATCTATGATTTTATTTCTGTCTATATGTATATATTGCATAGTTTTATGCAATATATAGGTTTAGGGTTTATATAGAGGCATAGATTTTTTTTTTTTAGCTTGGATTTATGTCACAATTCATTTAAAAGGCATAATACAAAATACGTTTGCTGTACATTACCCACCAGCAAGTGAAAAATGTAGGTAGCCTGGCTTTTAATAACCTCAGATAGTTCCACATGTGAATACTCCAAATCTGATAGTTAATCCTTTAATGCCTTCTCATCCGTTTTGCAGCATTACTGCGACATCCTTCAACTTCAAGGTTTATTTTTATTTACTGACTAACTGCATTTGGCTTCACTTTCCATATCAACTCTTTTCGAGGCCAGATATCATACATACATGAATGCTCATAAATGGACCACAATCAAACAAGGGCTTTCACCACAGGAAGCAGTCAGCAGACTTTTAAAAACTGCATTATCCCACAATCTGTCTTTTGGTTGAGATCAGATATGGTCAGATAAAATAGCTCCAACCAGAAAATCAACACCATGAAATATATTGAGTGGTATATTTCAACCACTGTTAATCTTACAAAACACTGTGACATCCCATTCAGAGATACCCGTGTACTGTAATGTACTTCCTTTCACAGTTATGTTGTTCCTTTCAGCTCAGCAATCTGCAATGTTAACACTGCACTACTTAGTTTGTCTGTGCGATTCATCACACAGTAGATTCAGAACTACCTGCAGATCTGGCAGACTGTACGTGGGCTGACAAAACACAGCCACTGACCACCGGTGCATATCCCTGCCCTGAATCAGTTTCACAGATAGCCAACGTACAGAAAAATATATATAGGATATCTCTGCAGCAGATGTAGGAGGAGGCGGGACCAGAATATAAATACTGTAGAAAAAAACATCTGTTAAAAAATACAAAGATTGCTAAATTAAATACAGAGCAAACACACTGATAGATCATGATCTCAGTACGCCCATTCGTAGGGTGTTGTCGATATCGATTAAGGTGCAGGACGATAACAACTTGCGTTTATATAGTGCCCCTCACCCAGGATAGAGTGCTTGAGAGTGCTTGAGATAAGTGAATGTGTGTTTGCGCACGTTAAAACATTATAATCTAATATTACTAACAAAAATCTCTGCTGTTCAATTCAAGTGAAGGGATTGGAAACGGCCCTGAGATCGCACTTGAGGGGTAAACATCAGCAAACTTTGATCGGACATTTCCTCGCCTATTAACCTCATGATTGCATTTGATCGAACGACAACCTAGAGTTTAGGCAGGTAACTTACCGGTCCAGTTTTTGGCCATTTTAAACATGTTTGCAGCTCTGGCAAACATCTCACAAGCCTCTTCCACTCTTGAGTTCCCTCTGTTATAAAACACAACAATGAAAAGCGTGCTGAACAGTCAATATTTATATAGGTTTTTTTCCCCCCAAACCAGCTTTGTCTACACAGGCGCGTTCTTAAATCACACCTCGCAACCAGCACAGGAAGTGAAAAAATGAGGCAAAGTCGGGGTAAACACACCAGCTCACCCTCTCCCTCCCTGTGCTATAATGCACTATTTTGCAGCTGTGTTTGCGAGATGCAACTCAGCATGAGTCTCCTGTAACTGTCTATGGAGTTCACCTTGCTGCTTAATACTTAATATTAGGCACATCATACAATGCAGATAGATAATAATAATCTTTGCATTTGATACAGCGATTTTCATGTCTTCTAGACGTCTCAAAGCTCTTCACAGAATATACTGTAAAGTGAATTGACTGTATATTTGTGGGAGAAATACGACCGCCAATTGAGCACAGCAGTGTCCCACAAACAGTCGTGGATTGAAATGACCAATTTTTTTGGGGGGAGGGATTATTATTAGGCATGTGAAGGAAGGAAACTTGCCCAAGGTTTCGCCCTGCCTGGAACTGAACCCAGGTCTCTCGCTTGTAAGGCGTGTGCTCTAACCACTGAGCTACAGGACTCCACATATCCAAAAGGGAGTGAGCCACAGGGAGGAAAGAGCAGATAAATGAGCCTGGAATGACTGCTCTGTAAAAGAGCCAGCACAGACACAATGGGCCATATGGCTTTATGTCCTGTAAGTTAAGACACACATGTGGCTATGAAATGCAGGTTTAGGACAAACACCAGGATGAATTTCTGAACATAGTGGATAATTAGCAGCTGGAACAGATGAATAGGAAGGCGAATAACAGAAAACTGAACACCTTTAAGAAACATTATACAAGAAGCTGGTAGGTTGGGTAATTGGAAAGGAGATCAATTGGGTTGAAAGCCTTTTTTTTATCTTTACCTCTCCTATAATTTTGTACGTTCTTCCAATTTTCAAGACTACAGTCATAGCTTCAGGATGGTGTGTACTTTCACTCTGCCCTGATTTTCTGCCACCCACAATGCGTTTACGTCTAAAACATTGATAGCTGTCTGCAATATGTTGAATCAAGCTCTGAGACAGAATGTGGTAGATTATTACGCCACACTTATGAACAAGGGGAATTAGAGGCTTTTATATTAAAAAAACACACACCTACAGAACCTTTAATTACTTGCAACTCAAACTCCTTTAGGATGCAAAAGTGCAGAATTAAACACCTCAATATTGTATTCTGCTGATAAGGATTATTTATATTCATTGGAGCATTTGCCCGGATCAATGTAAGATGACAATAACGCAAGATCACTTTAAACAGATTATTTAAATAAAAGTTCAGTGGGAGCAAGCCTGCAGAGAAGCAGATTATGAAAATAATCATCATTTCCCATAAAATGTCAGGGTTAAGCTTATTTCATGCTTTGTTTTATTTCATTCCTAGTCCATTATTATGTAACATGTTTGCAGTTGTCTTGAACTGCTGAAAGATCTCTTCCAGAACCAAATGTTCGACTTGTCGTTCTTCAAAGCTTGTAAAAAGGAGGGAATTAGTTTTATTTTTACTTGGGAGGTCATAAGAAAGGGCAGAATGAGAAAAGGCCATTTTCCCATCATTCTCATTTCTTCTGCAGACTACAAACGTCACCTAGCATGGATCTCGATCAATCTATTTCTCAAGCTATTCCAATACCTATTCATGACATTCACACCTTTGCTCATCAAACCTGGTCTCCTTCCTTTCCTGACATTAAGGGAAGGTGCCCAAAGCCTTGCACAATATCTCAAATAATAATAATCCTTGCATTTGATATAGCACTTTCCACGTCTTATCGACGTCCCCAAAGCGCTTCACAGAATATACTCTAAAGTGAATTGACTGTATATATTTGTAGGCGAATCGCGGCAGCCAATTGCGCACAGCAGTGTCCCCCACAAACAGTCGTGGATTGAAATGACCAATTTTTTTTATTATTGTGGTGTTTTTGGAGGGATTATTATTAGGCGTGTGGAGTAAGGAAACTTGCCCAAGGTTTCGCCCTGACCTGCCTGGATTCGAACACAGGTCTCCCCAGCTTGCAAGATAAGTGCTCTAACCACTGAGCCACAGGAGCTCCACCATGACCTCAAAAAAGTTGGGGGGAGAGAAGATGCAAGATGGAGGGACTGAGGGAGAGCATTCCAGAGTCTCAGGGTGCAGTGGCTTTAACTGAAATATTTCAATGCATATTTCACATAGTGAAATAAGACCTCTGTCTTATTATATGTAACATTAGGTCTCTGGTGGTAGAGGGGACAGACAACTGGGAGTAAGGTTATTTATTTTTATTGATTTCAGAGCTCATTTAATGTTGATCGGCAGTTTGGGTTTATCTGAATGAAGGATCAAATGTAGTAGACAAAAAAATATCTTATGGAGTCCTATTTTAAAATTGTTGCATGAACTGTACTTTGGAAAATGTAAGTCACTAGAAAAACTAATATTGGCATTTTTTCATACAGTCCACAGTACAGTGATTAGCAGTTGTGCTTTTTTTTCACCTCAGCATCTAATTTTAATATCAATTAATGTAAAAAGGTGGAGCCTTTAGGCACTGGATCAGAGAGGTTCATTCTAGATGATTATCAAATTATTTTGGCCAAGTCTCACTGTGCTGGCAAATGTGCAACACATCGCAGACAACAATTTTAACATTCAAGTCTACAACAGGAATTTAAACGTATTCAATCACAAGGCAGTAAAAAAAAACATAAGGCCATAACACACACTCTGAACCACACACTGGTATAGCCGCATTCAAACAAAAACTTCTCCGACACCTGTACACTACCCAAAACGGAATAAATAGTCTTCAGAATTAGAAATAAACCATCAATAAGTACCCCATTTGTTGCAGAAGATTCAACGTCCTTCTGTTCGCAGTTGTTGTTTTGCTGCCATCAAATTAAAGCTGTCAATTGTCATACATTTGTGACAATTGGACAGCTTTAATTTAAAATATATAATGACACTGTTGAAGGATAACCAATATAATTTTGCCTGAATATATGAAGCTTTCAGTAATGTGTAGAAATGTGTACAGTATTTGAAAACATGCAGCCAATGTACTTTAAAGATCACATTTTTATCAGCGAAATAAATCCCTCAACAGTGCACCTCATCTGCTGCTCAAATGTTTAACGCTCTGGGTAAAGTGAGAATTGAAAATTCTTTCTTAACCTGGGGTTATTCTTTCTTTATATATATATATTAAAAAAATGTCAAATTTCCAGTCGTATTTTCAACAGCCTGCGGATGCATTCTCTCAATGTCAACAACCTCCCAAGGAAAGATGGTAAGAAAATGAACAACAAGACCGCAGTTCTGTGCAGCTGTCTGCAATCTGCAGCTAGCTGGACTTGGGTGGGTTGCCCTGATCCCAAAATGCAGAGCTGGGCAGTGTGCTAAAGGCCCTATTGGTGTGTGTGCACTAGTGCAGCACACACACACACACACTGTAATAATCTCTGATGTGTCAGACAGCATTGCATTGTGAACTGCACACGCAGCCACTGAACGCAGACTCTGCTGCCACTGACTGCTTTTAATCCCTTCTCGTTGCATTTCTATCCTCTGGCTGCAACTCGTTTACGTAACCCCTACCTTTACAAGGAGAAGAAGAAGAAGAAGAAAAATAATAAGCCCCCCAAATAAATAAAAGCCCCCCCCCCCCCCAAGAAAGGTCACATACCCACACACCAGTCTCAATGCCCACTCTTCCATTCAATGCAAATTGAACGACAAATCTATCTATAGCAAAGCAGAGATTACATAACCTTTGTAATCACATTAATATTGATATTTCAGCATTACTGCCCCCACCCCCACCCCCCTCGAAGACTCCAATGAAAAGATGGCAGCCAAAAGACTGCAGCACTGCTGTTGGAAAAGATGGGAATAATTAAATAATAATTAAAATTCACCTCGGAAAAAAAAATTGCTGCTTTAATAGAAACACACTGTAGAAAACACTGTGTAAAATTACATTGGGGGTATTTTAGAGGAGGGAGGGAGGGGGAGAGAGAGAGATGTGGGGGGGGGGGAGAGAGATGGGGGGGAGAGAGATGGGGAGGGGAGAGAGGAGTGAGTGGGTGGGGGGGGGGAGGGAAAGAGGGGGGAGTGGGAGGGAGAGAGATGGGGGGGGAGAGAGGAGTGGGGGGGCGGAGGGAAAGAGAGATGGGTGGGGGGGGGGGGAGGAGGAAGAGAGGTGGGGGGGAGAGTGGGTGGGAGGGAGGGAGGAGTGGGGAGGGAGGGAAAGAGCTGGGTGGGGAGGGAGAGAGATGGGTGGGGGGGGAGAGGGAGGTGGGGGGGGAGAGGGAGAGAGAAGTGAGTGGGGGTGGGAGGGAGAGAGGTGGGGATGGGAGGGAGAGAGGTGGGGGTGGGAGGGAGAGAGGTGGGGGGGAGAGACAGAGAGGTGGGTGGGAGGGAGAGAGGTGGGGGGGGGAGAGACAGAGAGGTGGGTGGGGTGGGGGGGGGGGGGTGAGGGAGAGAGGTGGGGGGAGAGACAGAGAGATGGGTGGGGTGGGGGGGGGGGTGAGGGAGTGAGGTGGGGGTTGGGGGGGGAGAGACAGAGAGATGGGTGGGGGGGGGGGGGTGAGGGAGAGAGGTGGGGGGGGAGAGACAGAGAGATGGGTGGGGTGGGGGGGTGAGGGAGAGAGGTGGGAGAGACAGAGAGATGGGTGGGGCGGGGGGTGAGGGAGAGAGGTGGGGGTTGGGGGGGAGAGACAGAGAGATGGGTGGGTGGGGGTGAGGGAGGGAGGGGGGGGGAGAAGTGAGTAGGGGGGGGGGGAGAAGTGAGTAGGGGGGGGGGGAGAAGTGAGTAGGGGGGGGGTGAGGGAGGGAGGCGGGGGAGAAGTGAGTAGGGGGGGGAGGGAGGGAGGGGGGGGGTGAGGGAGGGAGGCGGGGGAGAAGTGAGTAGGGGGGGGAGGGAGGGAGGGGGGGGGTGAGGGAGAGAGGTGGGGAGTAGGGGGGGTGGGTGGGTGGGGGGGGGGTGAGGGAGAGAGGTGGGTGGGTGGGTGGGGGGGGGTGAGGGAGAGAGGTGGGTGGGGGGGGGAGGGACGGGGGAGAGAGGTGGGTGGGGGGGGGAGGGACGGGGGAGAGAGGTAGGTGGGTGGGTGGGGGGGGTGAGGGAGAGAGGTGGGGGGGGGGTGAGGGAGAGAGGTGGGTGGGTGGGGGGGGGGTGAGGGAGAGAGGTGGGGGGGGGGTGAGGGAGAGAGGTGGGTGGGTGGGGGGGGGGTGAGGGAGAGAGGTGGGGGGGGGTGAGGGAGAGAGGTGGGTGGGTGGGGGGGGGGTGAGGGAGAGAGGTGGGTGGGTGGGGGGGGTGAGGGAGGTGGGGGGGGGGGGTGAGGGAGAGAGGTGGGTGGGTGGGGGGGGGGTGAGGGAGAGAGGTGGGTGGGTGGGGGGGGGGTGAGGGAGAGAGGTGGGTGGGTGGGGGGGGGGTGAGGGAGAGAGGTGGGTGGGTGGGGGGGGGGCGGGGTGAGGGAGAGAGGTGGGGGGGGGGTGAGGGAGAGAGGTGGGGGGGGGTGAGGGAGAGAGGTGGGGGGGGGGCTGAGGGAGAGAGGTGGGGGGGGGGTGAGGGAGAGAGGTGGGTGGGAGGGGGGGGGGTGAGGGAGAGAGGTGGGTGGGTGGTGGGGGGGGTGAGGGAGAGAGGTGGGGGGTGGGGGGGGGGGGGGTGAGGGAGAGAGGTGGGGGGGTGGGGGGGGGGGGGTGGGGGGGGGGGGGTGAGGGAGAGAGGTGGGTGGGTGGTGGGGGGGGTGAGGGAGAGAGGTGGGGGGTGGGGGGGGGGGGGGGTGAGGGAGAGGTGGGGGGGTGGGTGGGGGGGGGTGAGGGAGAGAGGTGGGGGGGTGGGGGGGGGGGGTGAGGGAGAGAGGTGGGTGGGTGGGGGGTGAGGGAGAGAGGTGGGTGGGTGGGTGGGTGGGGGGGGGGGGGGGTGAGGGAGAGAGGTGGGGGGGGGGGGGTGAGGGAGAGAGGTGGGGGGGGGTGGGAGTCACAGAGATGACAGTGTAACTCTGAGAGTCAGTGAGTCAGTCAGTGGGTGGGGTGGGGGGGGGGGGGGGGAGCCCAGGACTGTGGTGACCAGGGATGGTCCTCCCCCCACCCCCCCCACCCCCCCAGTGCCCCCCCCCCACCCCCTCTTACCCGAACAAGCCCCCCAGGAACGAGTGGGAGGATTTCACCTTCTTCTCGGCTTCAGCCATCAGCTGCATGGCTTCCTTCTCTTTCCCGGAGTTGTCCATGGCGATCGGGCTTTCTTCCCCACCCGCCCCCCCCCCCTCTCCCCACCTCCTCCCCCTCTACCCCTCTCCCTCTCCCTCTCTCTCTCAGTCTCTATCTCCTTCTCACTCTCTGACTCAGTCTCTATCAGTCTCTATCTCCTTCTCCCTCTGATTCCCTCTCTCTCTCTATCAGTCTCTATCTCCTTCTCCCTCTCTCTCTCTCTATCAGTCTCTATCTCCTTCTCTCTCTCTCTATCAGTCTCTATCTCCTTCTCTGTCTGTCTCTCCCTCTCCCTCTCTCTCTGTCTGTCTCACATAAACAGTTAAACTCCTCGCCAACCAGCTGGGAGCTCTCTCTCCCACTCCCGCCCTCCTACTTCCCGGGCTGCTTCCCGCGCAGCCCTCTGGGACTTGTAGTCTTCCCGCGGTGCCCCGCGCCGACCCGCTGAGTCCGGGAGACTACATATCCCAGAACACCCCGCGCCCCCCTCCTGACGCACGGTGGCTCCGGGGCCCGCCCACACCAGCTGCTGGAGATGGATTGACATCAATAATCCCTGTGTTTGATAATATAATATCAAATATAATATAATATCAAACTAATATAATATCCCTGTGCCTTATAATATAAGAATATGATATAAAAGTAATATAATAATTTAATAATATAATCATATGATATAATAATATAATACAAATAATATAATAATATGAAAATAATACAATAATCCTTGCATTTGATATTACACGGCTGGACTACGGAAATTCTCTCCTAGTCGGCCTCCCCAGTTCCTCCATTCACAGGCTGCAGGCCATCCAAAACTCTGCAGCCCGTGTACTATCCCGCAGCCGCCTCCGCGACCACATAACCCCCCACCCTCGCCCGTCTCCACTGGCTCCCCATCCTCCAGAGGATCGAGTTCAAGATCCTCGTCCTCACCTACAAGGCCTTACACGGCCTTGCCCCATCCTACCTAACCGATCTACTCTCCCCCTACACGCCCACCCGGACCCTCCGTTCAACAGGACTTGGCCTGCTCCAAGCCCCCCGCCCGAACCGCCCCACCATCGGAGGCCGGGCCTTCAGTTTCTCCGCTCCCACCCTATGGAATGCCATCCCTCAATCCCTCCGTTTCGTCTCTTCCCTTTCCTCTTTCAAGGCCGGTTTGAAGACTTTCCTCTTCGATCGTGCCTTTTGTTCCACCTTGAACTCTTTTACCTCCCCTTCGTGTCTCACCCCTTCCCAAACACTCCCCTCTCAGCTTGGGTCACACGCCTCCTGTTTAGCGCCTTGGGACGTCCTCCCGACGTGAAAGGCGCTCTATAAATGTAATTTGTTGTTGTTGTTGTTATAATAATAATAATATAACAATATAATAATCATCATCCTTGCATTTGATATTATGCCTCATAATAATAATATAGTAATAATATAATATAATAATCCTTGCATTTGATATTACGCCTTATAATAATATATAATATAATAATAATAATCCTTGGATTTGATATTATGCCACATAATAATATAATAATACAATAATATAATAACAACAATAATCCTTGCATTTGATATTATGCCTTATTGTAATAATATAATGATAATATAATAACCCTTGCATTTGATATTACACCTTATCATACTATAATAACAGCAACAACAACAAATTACATTTACAGAGCGCCTTTCACGTCGGGAGGACGTCCCAAGGCGCTGCACAGGAGGCGTGTGACCCGAGCTGGGAGGGGAGTGTTTGGGAAGGGGTGAAACACGAAGGGGAGGTAAAAGAGTTTGGGGTGGAACAAAAGGCACGATCGAAGAGGAAAGTCTTCAAACCGGCCTTGAAAGAGGAAAGGGAAGAGACGAAACGGAGGGATTGAGGGATTGCATTCCAAAGGGTGGGAGCGGAGAAACTGAAGGCCCGGCCTCCGATGGTGGGGCAGTTCGGGCGGGGGGCTTGGAATAGGCCAAGTCCTGTTGAACGGAGGGTCCGGGTGGGCGTGTAGGGGGAGAGTAGATCGGTTAAATAGGGCGGGGCAAGGCCGTGTAAGGCCTTGTAGGTGAGGACGAGGATCTTGAACTCGATCCTCTGGAGGATGGGGAGCCAGTGGAGACGGGCGAGGGTGGGGGTTATGTGGTCGCGGAGGCGGGTGCGGGATAGTACACGGGCTGCAGAGTTTTGGATGGCCTGCAGCCTGTGAATGAAGGAACTGGGTAGGCCGACTAGGAGAGAATTTCCGTAGTCCAGTCGTGAGGTGATGTATGCATGCACGAGTGTTTCGGCAGCGCGGGGGGTAAGATAGTTGCGGAGCCTGGCAATGTTGCGCAGGTGGAAATAGGCGGTGCCGGTCAAGGCGCGGATGTGGGGGTGGAAGGAAAGTTTTTGATCGAACATGATGCCGAGGTTCCTGATTGGCTTTGTGAGGTGGAGAGTGCAGCCTTGGATGTTGAGGCTGGCAGCGCCCGATGTGCGGAGGCGCTGGCTTGAGCCAATCAGGAGGGCCTCGGTCTTACTCACGTTCAATTGCAAAAAGTTGTCCCTCGTCCACGACTCGATGTCGGACAGACATGCTGTCAGAACATCGATCGTCTGGGAGTTGAGGGATGAGGCAGAAAGGTACAACTGGGTGTCGTCCGCATACATGTGGAAATTTACCCCATGTTTGCGGATGACGTCGCCCAGAGGGAACGTGTAAAGGGTGAAAAGGAGGGGGCCTAAAACAGAGCCCCGAGGGACGCCGTGAGAAACTGTGCGGTGATTTGAAGAAAAACCATTGGAATAATATAATAATAATATAATAATATAATAATAAAATAATATAATAATAATATAATAACCCTTGCATTTGATATTATGCCTTATAATAATAATAATTAATAATAAAATAATAGTCTAATAATCTAATAAAATAATAATAATATAATAATCCTTGCATTTGATATTGTGCCATATAATAATATAATAATAATCCTTACATTTGATATTACGCCTTATAATAATAATCTGCATTTGATATTACGCCTTATAATAATATGCCATATAATAATAATATAATAATAATCCTTGCATTTGATATTGTACCTTATCACATCTTCACGGTGCATCACAGAATACACTGTCAACAACCACAAAATTACACTTGTATAGAACCTTTATAATAATAATAATCCTTGCATTTGATATAGTGGCTTTTCACATCTTATCAATGTCTCAAAGTGCTTCACAGAATATATTGTCGAGTGAATTGACTGTCTGGAGGACATCCCAAAGCACTGGACAATAATAACAATAACAACAACAACAAAGATTATTATGAATAATTATTAATAATAATCTTTGAATACACAAAATACACACTATACTTGTGGCCCTTGGTAAACCCTTGGTAGGGTCTATCTCAGTAAAAGTATTAGTAAGTACTGTACTTGCTGCTCATTGTTCAAAATCCACAGCAGGTTAGATCAACAACAACAAAATTACATTTGTATCACGCCTTTCACGTCCGGACGACATCCTAAAAACACTGGACAATTAGTGTGTTTCAGATTCGGGAAAATTGAAGGGCAGGGGTGGAAGCAGGGAGATCGGAGCCACGGTTGAAGAGGAAGGTCTTGATGTGGGTCTTGAAGGGGGTTCAAGGAAGGGAATGAGCTGGAAGGACTATGGGATAGAGTTCCAGAGGGTGGTGGTAGAGGCTCACTGACCAATGGTTGTGTGGATGAGAAAGGGGATGTGAAGCAGGCCAGAACCCACTGAGTGAAGGAGGCAGATTGGAGGGATTTGAAAGGTCGAAGAGGAAGGTGGGGCATGGACTTGTATGGGCTTTGAAGGAGAGGACCAGCATCTTGAACTGATGGAGCTGATGGAACTCTTGAAGCCATTGGAGTTGGGCAAGAATGGGAGTCTAACATCAACAACAACAAAACTGCATTTGTACAGCACCTTTCAAGTCAGGAGGACGTCCCAAGGTGCTGGACAGTCATTGTTTTAGACCCGAGCTGGGATCGGGGACGGGGAGGGTGGAGGGTGAAGGGAAAGGGCTGGATCAGGAGTCTGCCTCAGATGCTAGTCTGCCTCTTATTGGTTCCACAATAACCTCTGGATCTGAGGGTTTTAATTGCACGCAATTTGTGACTACCATTGACGTGCTTAAGATTATCCAAACTAGACTGAGAGGTCCACATACGTATGTGTGCGCCTACACATGGGAATATCCCTCAGCTGGAATAGATTGTAGGAATACCTTGATAAACAAGATCCCATGACTAATATTTGCAAAGAGATGGGAGTGATTTGGCTGATAATCCCCAGATGAAGTCATTAACTCTATGGCTGTTTATGGGACACAGGTGTGTGCGAATAGGCCACTGTGTTTGTCCACAAATATAGAATCTTTATGGCAATTAGCTGTGAAAAGCTTGTGACATCATAGGTACTAACCTCCTGTTATGATCCAGTCACCTGAATCCAATAATAATGATAATAAACCTTGTATTTGATATAGTGCATTAGCACGTCAATGAGACATTAAAGTGGATACACTGAATTGGATTGACTGTGTATTTTGTAGACGAAATGCAGCAGCCAATTGCACGCAGCAATGTCCCATAAACACCCATGGACCAATATCACAGCTAGGGATTATTATTGTCAATACAAGAACAACAATAACTTGTATTTATATAGTGCCATTCACGCAGGATAGCGTCCCAGAGAGCTTGACAATGGTGGAGACTGACTCCAAGCCGGGGGTGGGGGGGTGGTGGGGTGGGGGGCTGCCCGTACGTACGATCAAAAGGAAGGGCTTTAGGAGGGATTTAAAAGTGAGGAGGAAAGTGCCATACTATTATTATTAATAATAATGTTATTAAGATTAATATTGCACCTTTAGGAGGATGCCTCCAAGTCCTATTTATTACTTCCAGTTCTCCCAGTCCCTGTAGGTGAAGCAAAACAACAACAACAAAATTACACTTGTATAGCAAGGAAGTTTGAGTCACTCAATTCACTATGAAGATGCTAATGAACTATTATTTGATTATAACCATTAAAGGAAAGACCCAGTGAAGAAAGAGATGGACTTTAAAAAAAATTGGAATGCAGTACTAATGCAAAGATGTTTTTAGCAGTTGTCACTAGATTCATTAACATATTGGTACCAATCACTGTTGAACAACACGATTTAAGGGTTAGGCTCAATTGATCTCCTTAACTTGCTTCCATCACTGCCAACACAAATCTTCAACCGTAAGTAATTAGAATCAAGCATTATGTCAATCAACATGCTTTCTCCAGACTTAAGTTTGGAAAATCACCATTTATATTGGAGGTTTCAAATGGAGATAATACAATTATTTCACGATTCACTGAAATCCAGATTTTTTTCCAAATGGCTGCAGTTCAATCAGACAAAATTACCTTTTACTGAAATTGTTGATTATTGATGGTGGAATTGGAAGACTTGAGCCATTGAGTCTCAGTGATATTTATTTTGGTCACTCTAATTGCAAAATAAAGTTGCTTAAAAAAGGAGATGCCGTTTCAAGAGAGTAAAAACTTCAAAAGTCAGAACATGAAGGAATCATTTATGAAGGCAACATTCTGCTTTACCCATACAAGACAGGACAGGTGGATTATTGAGTTATGTCAGTGCTTTGGCTAAACTTATCAATCACTCACAAAATGAAAACAACAACAAAATTACATTTGTATAGTGCCTTTCATGTCAGGAGGACGTCCAAAAGCGTTGGACAGTCACTGTTTCAGACCTAGTTGAGGTCGGGATTAATGAGGGATTAATAAGAAGGGAAAAGAGGGGATTTGACGTGACCAATGGGAGTGTCAAAGAGGACGGTCTTGGGGAGGGCCTTGAAGGAGGCTAGGGAGGGGGTGAGGTGGAGGGACTGCTGGATGGAATTCCAGAGGTTAGAGGCAGAGTGGCTGAAGGCTCCGTCCATTGATGGTGAGGTGGGAGGGTTAGGGTATGTGGAGTATGCTGGAGCCCACTGAGTGGAGCGAGCAGACAGGTTGATAGGGGGTTAGGAGATCACAGAGGTAGAGTGGGGTGAGGCCATGGCGGGCTTTGAAGGTGAGGACCAGGATCTTGAATTAAATCCTCTGGGTGATGGGGAGCCAATAGAGTTGGGCGGGAATGGGGGAGATGGGGTCACAGAGCTTGAAGCGGTAGAGGACATGGGCCGCAGAGTTCTGGATGACCTGCAGCCTATGGAGGGAGGAATTTGGAAGCTTATATAACAGGCAATCACAGGATAAAACAGGTCAAAGACCTTTAACCCCAACATCAATGAGGTGTATATGACCACAGTGGTGTGACCCAACAAGTCTCACAGGTAATAGAGCAGTGGGGGCCAATCTATGACTTGCGGGTTGGAAGTGGACCATCAAGAAGTATCCCACAGAACATTCACACTGGTCTAGTATCTAGTCTAGGTCTGTCTGATTAGAACAACGGTGTGTTTCCAGTTTTTCCGGATTGAATATTTCTTGAATTATGGTATAAATCAAGAAAATTCATATTGTTAACTGACCCAAAAATGTTGGCTAGCCACCACTGCAGTAGAGGGCTGATGCATTTAAGGCCAGAGCTATTCCTTTCATATGAAAGGCGAAGTGGTTTAGCTCAGTGTTGACGACACAGTAAGAAGCATTTCTTTAAGTCGAAGATGTCATGGAGTGTACCTCAGGGTTCTGTCCTCGTTCCCCTTCTCTTCACCCTCTACAAGCTTGATGGCATCGTCCGCAGACATGAGGTAGATTTCCACATATACGCGCGTAACACCCAACTCTACCTCTATGCCTCCACTCCACATAATTCCAGGACTACTGGTGTCCTGACAGACTACCTGTCAGACATCAAGTCCTGGATGAGAGACAATTTCTTTACAGCTGAATGTCAGCAAGACCAAGGCCCTCCTGATTGGCTAGCATCAGCGCCTCTGCTACTCAGGCTCTGGCAATATCAACATCCATGGATGCACACTCCATTAACCAAGTCAGTCAGGAAACCGCGTGTCTTGTTTGACCCCAAATTGTCCTTCCTCCCCCATATTCGTGCCATGACCAGCACCGCCTTCCACCACCTCCGCAACATTGTGGAGGTGGTGGAAGGCCACCGCCTCACCCCTCAGGTCGCAGAAACCCTCTCTTCGCCTTGCTCCCTCCCTTCTTCAAGACAGGTCTCAAGATCCTCCTTTTTGCCTGTGCTCGGATCCTGACTGTCCAGCATCTTGGGACATCCTCCCGATGTGAAAGGCTCTCTACAAATGTAATTTTGTTGTTGTTGTTGGAATAGGCTACCAGGATTGGACATTGGACTCATTTAAGGAACAACTTGGTGCTATGATGATAGGTGCGATGATAAGATCAAATTGACACATCTTATTCAAACAAATCTCTCCTGTGATGTTTCTCCAGTCGCAGTTGCAAATTAGTTAACACCATTATGGAAATTAATATATAATATAATGTGGGGTTGCCTTTGGAGACAAAAGGTGGGTCTTCAAATCGACCAAAATATAACCTTCTCTTGTGATCTAGACTTTGTGGGATTTATAAAATGATAATATTGTGGGACACTGCTGTCTGCAATTTCGCCCATAAATTATAATTATAATCCTTGCATTTGATATAGCATCCTATCATTCCTTTGAGCTGTCTCAAAGCGCTTCACAGAATATATTGTAAAGTGAATTGACTGTGTATTTTGTGGACTACATGCACACTTCCAATCCAGAGGATGTCCTTATTGCTTTGCTGTTAGGGTAGGGCACACTTCCAATCACACACAGCAATGTCCCACTGGTACAAACCAATACACGGACTGTTCTCCCAACGTAAATGTTGTTATATAATAAATGTGAATTTGTTGTTGCTGATGTGTTTTTTTTGCCACCAGATGGCACAAGAAGCTCTTGTCATTGAGATGAAATATCCCACCGGGTAACGCAAGTGACGGATTGAAAAATAATTGTTTTGAATGTACTCCCGGAACCACTTCCTTTCACTGAAATGTAAAATGTCACATTTAAGATAAATTCGCTCTGTGAATTATTTTGGCCCTGAAAGATTATCATTTTTTAATCTGGAACCTTAAAAAAAACCTTGTGGTTAGTGAAATTGAATGATGTCTTATTGAAAGATTAAATGACGGAAATCACTCATTTAATTTCTATTGATTTCATATATTTTCATGCATTTTGATCCCCTTTTGTGGTCTTCTTTCGGGTGGTGTTCTGGGACCGTACGGTCCAGAGGATGTCCTTTTTGCTTTGCTGGTAGGGCACACGCTATGGCTCTACGTGACACTGTGTCCATTATTCCTATCAGCCTCCCATCGTTGCACAGCTCCATTGGCTCCCCATCCCCTAGCCAACTGAGTGAAAGATCCTTGTTCTCATGGACTGTACTTTGTTGTGACCTCCTTCAACCATAATGATCTATCCAATCCCTTCACTCAGCAAACTCAGCAGCCTGCTTCATGTTTCCCCACTCACAGCCAATTTTCCAGAGTTCGATTAAATGTGGTGAGACAGAATTTGACAGATACACGGAGGGAGGTATATGTGGACTGCGCTTTATTTTCAACTTTATTTGAATTAAGTTGAATTGGAAGAAGTAACATTTCCAATGATACAACGGCCGAAATACTTCTAGAGAATTTACTGTTTCTCAGTAAAATCCCAGACGAACTACCTTTAACTCAGTGTTTTAAAACACCCACTTCTTTCTGCCAGATTATATGGAATCTTCCAGAAAATTGAAATGGTGCAGTAAGGTGTATTAGTGGTACTGTGTAAGGTGCAATAATAAGGCTCAGAAAGAGTCAATTAAATTAAAATTAAACTTTGCGATCTCTTGATCTCCCAGTTAATTCACATTTCATATTTAAACAACCTCGTGGTTTCATCATCACACAAAACTAGACCCCACTAATGGTTACAGTGATTATGAATTCAACACGGAAGTGAATCTCGCATCATTCTACAGAATTCAATTTGTAGCTAATGTCTGCCTTCATTGCTGTTAATAATTTCTGGAAAGCATTAGATGCAGGTTGGCAATAGACCAAGCTTGGAAATTCCAGAGCGTGTGTTGGGGTACCGCTGGAGTTGAGTGGGAAGAATCCTTGCGTCCAGTGAAATCCTTGAAGTCCACTATGTTTCAAAGATACTGAGCGCTAATCTTGTTCTGCTGGATGGTGGAGGCCACAGGGCTGAGAGATGCTGTTGAAGTAACGTTTGGTGAGTGACTGTAGTGCATTCTGCCCACAGTACCAACTGTGAGAGTGGAAGTGAACCTTGACTTGAGTGGCCAGGATACTGCTCAAGTGAATTGTTTTCGGCTCATGGCGAGGGTTCTATCAAACTCTGACTCAAGCCTTGAAGATGGTGGAGAGGCTTTGAGGAATCAGAGGATGAACCATTCTTTGGAAACTACCTTACACTATGTGACCTCAGAGTGGACATTAGAGAAGACTGACTGCCCCCAATGATTTTTTCTCAGTTGAATGATAAAATACCTTTGGTATTTCTGACTACTCATTTTTGAATAAGAATCTAATCATTCTAGAATTGCCGATTATAACGGTAAATTACTATGTTTACTCAGATTAGACATTGTTTTGCTCTGCATCGATCCTGGGAAGAACTTATTTCAACATGACCTAAATACAGAGTGAAGTTCAAATTTCTTATCTCTGGCTTATGAAAGGTAGATGTTTTTAAGTAGTCTGCGATCTGCAGCACCAAATGTTGATGACCGTTTTGATGTGTAAATACTGTAGTTGAGAATAGCAGGATGTGGACAAATCAGCATAGATTGTAAAGAAAATACTGTACTGGGCAAAGTTGTTTGTTTTATAACATTTAAACACCTTCCTTAAATTAAGTTGAAAGTCCAAATATTTGCAGAACTTAACTACAGTATAAAAAGTGAAGTAGTAATTTTGGTGAAAGCCTAGTGAATGTTTATCTATAAATACTCAGTCATCTGACTTCCTGCAACTGAATTTGCTGCAAATAGTAAATTCAGATGGAAAATAATTTTGGAAACTGGTTTTTAAATCCAGAGAAATTGAAGTCACTACAGTTTTCAATATCTCCTGTGAAGCACTTTGAGGCATCCACCTGAGGCAAGATTTGCTGTATCAAAGGTATTATTATTATTATTATTATTGGATAGAAATAATAACAATGAAAAAAAGTGCAATATGGATTCACTAAAAAGTTGAAAGGCTTTGGTTATAAAGTGTGACTTGAGAAGTTAGGACTTTTTCAGCTGAGTGAATTATTGTGGTTTGGGGGAGGAGGAGGGGGGAAGGTGGGGCTGACAGAGCTTTTTAATTTATGAAGGGTGATTATACAATAACTAATAATAGTAAAGAAATGCATGCAGATCACAAGAACAGCGGTGAGAGGAAAGATTAGAAAAATGTTCTTTACACAGTGGAAAGTAGGAATGTAGAATTCTCTACGCCTAACCATCGTTGAAGCAAACTCCATAAATTACTTTCAATGAGAATTAGATGCATGCTTGACTAGGACAAATATGAAAGATTATTAAGAGAGAAATTGGGAGGAGTGTTAAAGAATACGGAAGCAAGAAGGAGAATGAGATTACTTTCCAACAACAACTTGCATTTACATAACTCCGTTTATACAGGCGAGTATCTCAGAGCGTAGACGGGCTTTTTGGTGGCTTGTTGCCCCAACAACAACTTGTATTTATAATGCACCCACTCTCTGGGGTAGTGTGTCGGGAGTGCTGAAATGTGTTGACCAACAAAGGCATGATGGACTGAATATCCTGTTTCTGTGCTGCGTTCTATTGTTCTATCATTCCAACTAGCAGATACAAGTAGCAGTGAAGCCTTTGACCTAATCAGTTATCTCTTGACTCTTATCTCGAAACTGCAGCGATACGGCTGCCTTGGTAAATAAACGCCCTTTCACTGAGGAAGGCCCATTATTTTAAATGCTTTTAATCATTCTCAATGGTTGGATGGAACTGATTGGAAATACTCACTAGAGTCTCAGATAAAAACAAAGATGTGTGACAGGGCTGAATGGCAGACGTCACTTCCAAAGCCTTTTGGAGTAAAAAGTGTTAGCTGCACTGTAAAACATTTTCTGTGTAATGTAATGCAATCTATCAATATACATTGATATAACACCTTTCACGTCGAGAGAAGACAACCGTTTGAGCAAGCTCAAAGTTGAACCCAGCCCATAGGAATGAAATAACATTGTGCTAACTCAATGTGTGGGCTCGAGGACCTGCTGGGTTAAAAATATTCAAAGTTTCCAACAGTGTGTGTAACTGGTTCAGTTGGTAGCACTCAAGCTTCCAAGTCAGAATATTGCTGGTTCCAAGCCCCACAACGGGACTCGAAACCCATATTGTCTAAGATGAAAGTCCCTCCAATGAGTGCTGGGTCGTGCTGCGTTGATGTGAGAGATGGGAAATTTCTATTTGAGAACAGGTATTTTGGTTTGCTAGAAACCAATGCTTGATTTTTGACGTGGTTATAAAGAAGCAATTTGTAAATTCGGTATTGCAATTGTGCAGGGCAACACATAAGTAGACATTACAGTATTTCTAAATGTCATTGGTTGTTGTTTGTTAATCTATTTTCTGAACTTTTTAATTCAGAACATATGGTATTTAATTTAGTGGTCAACGCGCTAAAACAGGAAACAACAATATCGTTCTGTTTGCAGACGATCTACCTTGCAATTTCAGCAGCTCTGTACCACACGCAATACATTCTGTTAAAGGAGCGAAATGAGTAAAATCCCCATACCACGTGTCAACCACTTCCATTTCGCTTTGTTCCTTCGCGGTTAGTCGTTTGACAGTGGGCTGAAATTGACTGTGTAGAAACATGTGTGGCACATCCCTACAGCCAAACGACTGTACTATAATCTCTGAGTGAATTGTAAAGATTTTAGAAATTTAGAACAAGAAGATGTATGTTTTGAGTTGTAAATTTCAAAGGGAAATTTCAAAGGGATATACCAGATAGTTTCCTTTGCACGGATGGTAGTTAATAACTGGAACAAGTCGCCGGGAGAAGTGGTGGATGCCAAGACTCTAGACTCACGTGAAATTAGTCACAGCTTGATGGTGTGATGGGAGGAGACAGTAGCGAGGGTGTTTTGGAGGGTATGAGAATGCATGGGCCTCCTTCATCCAAACCGATCTTGTGATCTTGTGAAGGGATACTTGAACGCATACCTGAAGACTTTTCCATCAAGGTGACTAGATACAATAACAATAGAAATGTACGTTTATGGAGTGCCAGAAGATGCCTCACGGTGCTTTACAGGCTAACTGGGCATCACCACTTGCTGATGGAGGCGGAAGCTGAGGAGGATTTATAATCTGCATAGGTTGCTGTTTGTAAAGTTTCCCATTTAATAATAATAGCAAAAGAAGCCATAGGGTGAGGATACGAGGTCGCGATACAGAACTACATTGCGAGATCGGCAAAAGGAGCTGTAAGGAAGTCGCAAACAAGCCTCCAGCTTCGCGTGAAACAAACTATATAAATGCAAATTTGTATTGTATTATAATAATAATCCTTGCATTTCATATAGCGCTTTTCACATCCTCTAGCCGTCTCAAAACGCTTCACAGAATATGCTGTAAAGTGAATTGACAGTATATTTGTTGGGGAAACATGGCAGCCAATTACACACATCAGTGTCCCACAAACAGTCGTGGATTGAAAACGACCAATTAAATCCTATTGTTATTTCTGATACCTGAGCACAGAGCAAGAGTAATACTAAAGTTATGCCCTACTTCTGCACCCTTCGACAGTGAATTACAACAGACCTGAGTGGTTAGAAAAGAGGAAGGAACAGGAAAAAAACATACAAAAAGTGGTTGCCAAGAAAGCTTTCTTATCACAGTTTTTAGTTTCTTGTCAGCTAGCATCACCAGATAATCAGTAAATACTGCACTCTTACCAATGTTTCAAGCTCCAGTGATGAGGTGACGAGATGTGTACTGTAGTAAACAAATTATGTCATGAATTTGAACTGGGAGGTAGGACCTGGGCATTTGGGAGTTGGGGTTCTGGGATTTGAGGTTCTGTCTTAATAATAAAAATAATAATCCTCACATTTGATATACTGCCTTATTACTTCATTGATCTCTCAAGGTGCTTCACAGTATTTACCATGAAGTGTAGTGGTTATGCATTTGTAGGTGAATCAGTAGTCATTTGATGCAGAACCATGTCCCACAAAAAGCCAAGAAGTGAATGATCAATGCTCTTCATGCGATTGTTGATCAGGACATCGGGAGAAAACTCCCTCCTCTTTTTGAATCGTGCCACGGGATCTTTAATATCCACCCGAACACACAGCCTGGACCTTGATCTAATGTTGCATCCGAATATGCATATGTGTGACAATAGAGTCACCCTCAGCACTGCACCAAAGTCTCAGTTTTGGACAGTAAGTTTAAAGGAATTAGGAAACACTGACATTTCACCCTTGGTTTAAGCTTGGGGTCATGTTGTCTTAAATTTTTAGCTTATTTTTACTCATGTAGTCATGTGCACAGTTTGCCAAAAAACATTTCAGGGTCTTGTGTAACACTACATTCCCACACTATGTTAGTATCAGTTTAGTGTATGAGGCCATTAGATGGAAGTAAGCAAAACCCATTGTGGGATTTCAAAAGAGGTCACAACTACAGCCACACAGGTTTACATAAACTGATGCTGTAGATTACGCGCTATGCGGCTGAAACATTGCAATTTGAGGGCATTTTTCAAAAATACCATACTCATTTACACTAGTAACTTTTTGACAAGTACCATTTGGTGGTTTTGATCAATTTACTGAGGCACCGGTATATAGCTATGAAGGTGGTAATTTCACTCGTTGGTCATCTCAATTTGTATTTGGGAGATGATATTCAATTTCCAGTGCCCTTGACGTTATATGGTTACTATTTCAATGCGTGGATGGCCATAAAGGTTTGATGGTAATATGACAATGAAATGATTCATAAAACTTTCACAGTGTACTAGCCCACCAAAAGTTAAAAAAAAACAGTCTTAAAATGATGGCTCAGACACGTTAAAAGGAGGTGGGTCGAAGGGACAAAGAATACATGCTGAATACTTTCTAGAAATTTGTCATGGTTTCAGGTACACCACACACAATCACTCTCCAGATTACACTGTATTTGCGCACACAATCATAGCCATACTTCACGTCCAAATCCCCACTAATACCTCAAAACTATCCTTGACCCCTGCGCCAGTGGGCAACTTATCTAAAGTCACTGTCTGACAGCTTGTCTGCGAGAGTAGCACAAGAGGGGTCCCAGTAATCGAATGGCCCTGGATACAAAATTTGAACAAAGATCTCAACACCGTAGCTTTCCACTGGGGTTTAGATTAAGCGTTGAGATAACCTTATCTAAAAACATGTGCACACATGTGCACAAGTATCCGCTATAGTGTAATATACAACAAATTGGAGGGAGAGTCCATTCTATAGATGTTGGGGGAGGAAACACAAATGGGACCATATTTAACATCTTGCTAATGATTGGCAACTCCAATAATTCCCAGCACTTCACTGAAATGCCAGTCAAGACTACTTCAACCCACAACCTTCTGACTCAGAGGTGAGAATGATACCAATTGAATTGGGCTAACATAACTGACTCATTGTATGCAGTGTATTCAGTGTACCTCCCCGCCTTCGTCACTTCCCCGGTGGACTATTCCAATGTCCCCTTCGTTGGTCTCCCCAACTCCACCATAACGCGAAGCCTAATTAATTTGAACTCAACCACCCGGTTACTCACCCGCGTAAAACTCTATATCTCCATCGCACAAGTTCTCGTCAGGCACACTGGTTTCCAGTCACCAAACAGATCGATTTCAAGATCCTTTCACGGGTTTTCAACTCACTTAATTCCTACCCATCTGACTTGCACACACTCCACCTGCCTCAGCTCAGCTGTATCTGAACTCCTGTTAGCCACCATGCCCCCAGAATTCTGGATCTCTCTCCCTCAATCCCCATTGGAACTCTCTCCCTCATTCCTCCACACTTTTGAATCCCACCTAAAGACCTTCCGTTTTGATTGTGCTGTGATCACCTCTCCCCTTCCCTCACTCCCGGCTCGTTGTCAGACTCCGCCAATGTGAAGTGTTCCAGGACCCTGCCCTGCGTGATGGGCATTATATAAATGCAAGTTGTTGTTGTTGTATGTAGGGCTATTTCACTTCTCCCATTTACATTAATTTCCTGGTGTTGCATTTCACAATCATTGTTTCTTTTTCAACTTCCTGCAAAAGACAAACTTCTGCACTATTGCAAGGCTTCCCATTAAATGTTTGTTCCCCTTGGAAACTGTGAAATGTCAAAAATAATTACAAAATATTTGTTATTTTGGATGGTGTGGGGGTGGGGGGAGGGAAGATGAGGAAAGATTGTTTCGTCAGTAATTCACCTGCACAAAAGATCCTGGCATCACTGGAAGAACTGCGCTGTTAACATTTCTTCAACCACCTTTCCTAGCCTGGCCTCAACCATCCTTTTTTGTAACTCAATTAACTACAACGACAATTTGCTGTGGTAAATATGGCACCCTTCACATGAGATAGTGTGTCACATCACTCACCAGTGGTGAAGCTCGACACTAAGCCCAGGAGAAAGGAGAGGTGACCATAGGCGTGGTTGAAATGGGAGGTTTTCAGGTGTGATCTGAAGGAGGGCAAAGACTGGGCAGGTGGAGAGATGGAGGCAGGGAGTTCCATGGTTTCAGGGTACAGTGGCATATTTTTGCCCCAAACCAAAGGACCTGAACGGAATTCAATACCATTTTGTATGCAAAGTTAATTGGGCAACTTCGCACCCACCTTCTCCAGATAGCTTTCAATGTCTTCTCAGTACAGGGACAGTGGGTGTCCAGCATTCAGAGAGGCAGGGAGGCTTGCATCCCTCACAAAAGGTCCATTGATCAATTGAGAAATCTTCCCCTTGCGTTACAGTTCCCACCTAAAATTCATAAAATTTTCAAAATTAGCTCTAACTTTTAGTTAAATAATAATTTCTCAATGTGCCTTGTTAGCTGTGCAAGGATAGGAGTTCCTTTTGAAATGGCCTTCAAAAAAATAATGAGTCTTTTTCTTTCCCCTTTTTATAAAACAAAAGTCTTACATTGATTTTTTAAGGGACAGAAATGCTCAGACGAGCAGTTTGATCACTTCACTATCTCCTGATGATAATCCACCCTGTTTACACATATTACTGCTAAAATTATGAATGGCTGGACCCAAGGTGACAGCAATCCGTCAATGCATCTGAGATAAATTTAGACGTGATCTGATATATACAGTAAATTTCAGTCACTGATTTTCCAAAACTGATTGCAACCGTATTTCTCATCACTGTGTTAGGGAAAATCCCTGCCTACTCCCACTCAGTGTGGTTAGAAATGAGGTTAGTCTGTGCATAATTGACTGCCACGTTTCGCCCACAAATGTACAGTCAATTCACTTTATAGTACATTCTGTGAAGTGCTTTGAAACGTTGATAAAATGTGAAAAGCGCTATATCAAATGCAAGGATTCTTCTTCTTCTTCTTCTTCTTCTTCTTATTATTATTATCATTATTATCATTATTATTGTTGTTGTTGTTGCTGTTGTTGTTATTATTATTATAATTATTATTAATCAGCATTGAGATTCATTCCATTCCCTTGTGAAGGATTTAGGCCACCAAATCTTTCATTCCTCAATGATTCATCGAGTGAGAAAAATATCAACAGACCGTCATGTTCAAACCAGACCATCACAGATTTAATCCCCTTCTGTACACCCTGCACGATCTTGCTCCCCCATACCTCTCCAACCTCTTAACTCCATATCAGCCTGTCCGCTCCCTCTGCTCAGCAGACACTTGCCTGCTTTAGGTCACCCACACTTCCCTCTTTACCGTTGGTGGTCGGGCATTCAGAATCTTTGTTCCCACACTCTGGAACTCTATCCCACAATCCCTTGACCTCACCACCCTCCCGTGCCTTCTTCAAGTCCCATCTAAAGATCTTCCTTTTCGACCTTGACCCTCGGACACTCTCCCATCTTCAACCCTCCTGATCTCCAGCTCTCCTGAATCCCACTCCCATCAAGGAATTGGAGTAACAGTTTAAACTATGTGATTCCACGACCTACAATGGGTCTTGAGCCCACAACTTTCTGACTCGGAGATGAGAGCGCAGAACTGACACATATTTACTGAATAAACGCAAATCAGCAAGAAATTGTAGTGGTTAGAAATGTTGCAATATCTCCATTTCCTTTATAATTTATGTACTACAGTATCTGCTGAGTTTGATAAATATTCACGTGTGAGTGGATGGAACCACACACACAAATATCAGTCTCTATGAGTACACTGAGGTCTAGTTTAATTTATGCTAGTTTTTTTTAGAACATTGTGTCCTTTACCCCCTTGCCCTTCTCACATACATCATACACCTCTCCCTGTCCACTGGCACTGTTTCCACCCCCTTTTAAAATTAGCCTTCCTCAATCTTACCATTTAAAAAAAAACCTGGATCCATTCCTGCTCTCAAATTACTGCCCCATCTCCAACCTTCCTTTCCAATGTTCTGAGTAGTCGCTTCCCAGCTTTGCTCCTTCCTCTACCTCTACTCCCTTTATGAACTCCTGTAATCGGGTGTCCATGCTGTCTATAGCATAGAAATAGCCAAAGAGCCAAGTGACATTTTGTCCATCTGTGACCAGGGCTCCCATTGCTTCCTTGACCTCTCTGCTGCCTTCAATACCGTTGACCACTCCATCCTCCTCCACTGCCTCTCTCTCCTCTCACCTCAACCTTTATGGTTCTGTCCTTGGATTGTACCTCTCACACCATCTCCTCTTCATCTCCACAAATGGCTTCTCCTCTAGCTCCTGCAATGTTTACTGCGACATTCTTCATGTCCTTGGTCCCCTCCTCTTCACCATCTATTCGCAACCCGTTGGTGACATCATTTGCAACTTCCATATGAGATGACGACCAACTCTATCTCTCTGCCTCTACCCTTGACTCCAAGCACACGTCTGTCCTGACAGAATGTCTGTCAGGCATCAGGCCTCGATTTATAAATAACAAGTGCACTTTCAAAAGCTTCTGCAATCCATCCAAGCGATTGTAGTGTTCTCATATCTGTTAATCATTCACCACTGGAACACTTAAAGAGTCCAGTTTGATGCTACAGCTTGTTGGAGGTTCTGTCTTTCAGATGAAACGTTGAACTGAAGTCCTGCCTCATTTGAAAGGTGAAAAGGTTTCTCCCACTTCTGTCCGTACCAATCCCAAAGATTTGCTTGGTGTTCACCTTAGTGTTGTTCGTGGGACTTTGGTGGCACAAATGGTTGCTAAATTTGCTTTCGCAACTAGTCATGGCACTTTACAGTACAGTATTTATTGTGAACGAGATCTTCTCAGTAATGTCACAGTAATATCCCACACCATAACCGTGAACTCCGTGATTAATTTCACCTGGGAGATTGTTGGCCAGGACAACAAGGAGAATCTCCCTTCTTTTTTCAAACAAAATGTTCACCTACAATTACACCTGTTAAATTTCGGTTATGAAAAGCAACAGATAATTTTTTTTCTGTCAAAAATGCTAAATAATAATTGATAGTAATCCTTGCATTTGATGTAGCACCTTGTTATGTTGTCAAGATGTCTTAAAGCGCTTCCAATCAAATACTATGCCATTGTGAACCGACTGACATTCTGCGTTGCTGCAGAAATCATTAACTGGGTTATTCTTTGCCTCACCAGTCGCTCATCATTATTTTTATGATACAATATAAAAAAATTAACTTCCTCTTGAAACCCATAGCTCAAAGCTGCATAGTTGTAAAACCGCAGTATTGCAGGTGGGCAGGAAACACACTGACGTACAATGCTAAGACAGCAACTGACTCAGATAATTGTCCTCCAAAAGAATCGATGGTTAGTTTAATTTAAATATAACCGAATGCAGTCTAGACGTTACTAAGTAGGACAGGCTCACATTTCCAATATCTACCTTGATTGTCATGCAACAACAACAACATACAAATTGCACTTGTATAGCGCCTTTCACGTCGGGAGGACGTCCCAAAACGCTGAACAGTCATGTGGGGATCCGAGCGGGGGTGTGGAGGGAGGGTTGGGGTAGGGGGAAGGGGAAGGAGAGTGGGAGAGGGGGAAGAGTTAGTGGGGGAGACAAAGGTGCGGTCGAAGAGGAAGGTCTTGAGACCGGCCTTGAAGGAGGAAAGGGAGGAAGCGAGGCGGAGGGGCTGCGGGGTGGAATTCCACAGTGTGGGAGCAGAGAGGCTGAAAGCCCGGCCGCCGATGGTTGGGCGATTAGGGCGGTGGACGTGGAGCAGGCCTGAGTCTGCTGAACGGAGGGTGCGGGCGGCTGATAGGGAGACAGTAGGTCAGAGAGATAGGCGGGGGCAAGGCCGTGAATGGCCTTGAAGGTGAGGACGAGGATCTTGAATTGGATCCTCTGGGTGACGGGGAGCCAGTGGAGACGGGCGAGAGTGGGAGTGATGTGGTCGCGAAGCCTGGTACAGGAGAGAACACGAGCTGCAGAGTTCTGAATGATCTGCAGCCTGTGAAGGGAGGAGCTGGGGAGGCCGAGGAGGAGAGAGTTCCCGTAGTCGAGCCTGGAAGTGATAAAGGCGTGGAAGAGGGTTTTGGCGGTGTGAGGGGTGAAGCAAGTGGCGGAGTCTGGCAATGTTGCGGAGGTGATGGAAGGTTGTGCTGGTCATGGAGTGGATATAAGGGAGGAAGGACAGTTCCGGGTTGAACAAGACACCCAGATTCCTGACTGGCTTCAAGAGGTGGAGAGAGCAGCCTTGAATGCTGATGTTGTCAGTGCATGAGGTGCGGAGGCGCTGACTTGAGCCAATCAGGAGGGTCTCCATCTTGTTGACGTTGAGCTGTAGGAAATTTACCCTCGTCCAGGACTCAATGTCAGACAGACATGCAGTCAGAACGCCAGTAGTCCTGGAGTCGAGTGTGGACGCAGAAAGGTAGCGTTGGGCATCATCCGCATACATGTGGAAATTTACCCCATGTCTACGGATGATATCGCCCAAGGGGAGCATATAGAGGGTGAAGAGCAGGGGAGCAAGGACAGAGTCTTAGGGAACGCTGCATGTGACTGTTCGGGGGCTGGAGGAAAAGTCGTTGAGGAGACGAATTCAAGGTGGTGGGAGAGATAGGACCAGTACCAATCAAGGACAGAGTCTTGCAGGTTGAGGAGGGTGGAGAGGCGGTGGAGGAGGATTGTGTGGTCAACGGTATCGAAGGCAGTGGATAGGTCGAGGAGGATGAGGAGGCAGAGGGAGCCCTGTGACCTTGACCAGGGCAGTTTCTGTGCTGTGGGAGGGACGGAAACCCAATTGGAGGGGTTCGAGGAGTGAGTGTTGTGTGAGGAATGAGCGGAGCTGGGAGACAACCACTCTTTCAAGGACCTTGGGAAGGAAGGGGAGATTGGTGGTGGGCCGGTAGCTAGATAGGTAGCTGAGACGCATCGAGGGAAGGCTTTTTTAGGATGGGGGTGATGGTGGTGGTTTTGAAGGGAGTGGGAACGGTGCCGGATGAGAGGGACAGGTTGATGGTGTTGGTGCTTAGAGGGGCTAGGAGGTGGAGCTGGGTGGTGAGGAGAGGGGTGGGGATGGGATCAAGGGAGCACGTGGTGAACTTCATCGAGGCAATGGTCTCAATGACGGAGGATGGGGAGATGGGGTCGAAGGTGTGGAAGGAGAGATGGGTAGGAGACAGGGTGTGGGGGCTGCAGCAGCAGTAGCTGCTCAATCTCTGCACTTCAACACATGGAACTAATTCTTAATGGGTTGCGAGGGCGAGGTTTTGGGCAGGTGGCCTGTGGTAACACAGTCAGGCATGTCTCAATGAATAACCAGTACCTCCCAGTGATTATCTCTCATCTGGGTTTGTTGGATATCTGATGTCCAACCAGTGATTGTCCTCCCAAGGTAAGCAAGGTCTGGTTAGAGTTGAGCTGGCTTCCAACGTGATATCTCTGGCAATGGAACATCAGAATTGAGTAATACTCTCTGGTGTTCTTGTTAGTTTGTATCCTGAGCCGAATGGGTCTGCAGTCTTTCGAGGCCTTGCGGAAGACAGGCCATCCAGCCTTGTTCAGCGACAAGACTTGAAGCATCAGAACAGTCACTGGGGGCAGGAATGTTTGCCACAAGCAAATTTTTTATAATCCTGCACATTAAAACCTTAGTGGGTAGAGTGCTCCGAGCTGGATAAGCAGCAGGAGGCATGCCAGAAAGTGCCCTCAATGCCAAGCACTGTGCAATTAGCTGGTTAAACTCCATAAAGTTTATATGCCACGTGAAATAGTCTGAAATAGTCCATGAAATTCCACCTTCTTAGACTTTGAGAAAATTTGCTACAAAATTGTACAGGTTTGTGGAAAATTCTTCAATTTATTGTCAATTAGGAAGTCACTCTTAATAATAATAATGCTAGCATTTGATATAGCGCCTTATCACAGCTTTGAGATTTCTCAAAGCGTCTTCACAGAATGTATTGTAAAGTGAATTGGCCGTATATATTTGTGGGCGAAATGTGGCAGCCAATTGTGCACTGCAGTGTCCCACAAACAGTCGTGGATTGAAATGACCCCAATGTATGTTTTTTTTTACCTGCACAGTCTAGACAACATTAAAGGCGTTATATCAAATAGATCACAAGTCCACAGATGCTCTCTTATCCACCATGTCAGCGACCGCCTCAAAAAAAGAAATGAGTTTAGTCAGACATGACCTACCCTTCACAACTCCATGAATCACAAACAGTCCGCCTTTGATTAGATCGAAGTGCTCAGTCATTCTGTTCCTGATGAGAGATTCCAGTAACTTCGCCATGACTGAAGTTAAGCTGACAGATCTGTAGTTTTCTGCTTTTTCCCTCCCTCCCTTTTTAAATAATGGAGTAACATTTGCAATTCTTCAATCCAAAGGCACAATTCCCAAATATAGAGAGCTTTGGAAAATTATCACTATCAAATTGCACCTGCAATCTCCTTTCCTATCTCTTTTAATACCCACAGGTGGAATCTGTAAGGTCCTGGTCTATCTTTAGTCCCATTATTTTCTCTGTTACCATTTTTCAATTGTATTGAATCCATTAAGTACCTTCTCTTTAGCTTATTTTCAGGTTCCCTTGTAACCTCCGGTGTTTTGTCCTCTCCTCTACTGTGAAAACAGAAGCAAAGTATTCATTCAATAGGCTTACCATTTCCTTATTCTCCATTATAATCTCACCTACATCTGTGTTTAATGGGCCCATGTTCCCCTTTACCACTGTCTTTCCGCACTTCAGGCACAAGCAGCATCAACCTCCATGGATGCCCACACCAACACACCAACCAGTCAGAAACCCAGGTGTCTTGTTGGATCCTCAATTGTCTTTTCTCCTGCACAGCCCCGCCATGACCCGCTCTGCCTTCCCTCACCTCTGCATTGCCCGGCTCCGCCACTATCTCACCCTTACGGCCTTCAGGCTCCTGAAACTCTCATTCATGCCTTCTTCACATCCAGGCTCGACCACGCCAATACCCTGCTTATCAGCACCTCAATTCCTTGTTCCATGGGCTGCAGATCATCCAGAACTCTGCAGCCAGTGTCCTCTCCCGTACCAGGGTCTGCGACACTATAATCCCCATTCTCGTCCCAATTCAACTGGCTTCCTATCACTCAGTGGTTTCAATTCAAGATCCTGGTCATCATCTTGAAAGCCCTTCATAGGCTTGCCCCACCCTACCATTAGGACCTCCTAACCCCTAGCCCCCTCTGCTCAGTGAGCTCTGGCCTGCTCCACGTCCTCCGACACACCCCTCCCACCATCGGCGGGTGAGCCTTCAGCCACTCTGCCCCCCAACCTCTGGAACTCCATCCCGCAGTCCCTCCACCTCACCCCCTCCCTGGCTTCCTTCAAGTCCCGCCTCAAGACCCTCCTCTTCGACTGTGCCATCGGTCACGTCCCATCCCATCCCTCCATCCTCCCCCATCCCGATCCCAGCTCGGGTCCAAAAAACTCCAGCGCCTTGAGACGTCCCTCTGACGGTAATGGCACCAAGCAAATATAATTTTGTTGTTGTTAATATATTTATAAAAACTTTTACTCTTGCCCCTGATATCCTTTGCAAGTTTTTTCTCATAGCAGTAAGTAGGAATAGATCAAATGAATACATCTGGTTATTCATGTTGACGGGTGCACAAATGTATTACTAACCTTGGCTTCACCAAATCATTGCTATTATCACTTGTCATAATATTAATCCTTACATTTCATATAGCACCTCTCGCATTGGGAGGATATACTGTAAAGTCTAGTGGTTTGTGGAGAAATCTTTAACCAGCTGCAGGGCAGTTTCAAAACCGCTGCTATATCGCAATAGCCAGTCAGCCCAGTTCACAACAATAATAATAATAATAATAGCTATTAGAAGCCATGGAAGTAAAAACAGGGGAACATTTTGGCTTCTCAAATAATTCACTGACAAAGCAAAATCGAGCACCCAAAGGCTGCTGTGGTATATTGTCGGGGCTGAGCAGAGGTTTAATTATGTGGGAAGGTGCATTAAAGGGTGAAAGTAGGACATGTGTTTGTACAACACTGCTGATCTTAGCTGCACGCATCTTATCATATCACTTATTGTTGAAATTAACACCTTACACCACAACGATTGAGCTCAGCAGTGAAATTGGTGTCTCTAGCACTGGACTGACTGATGCTTTACACACACACACACACACACCAAGAAATTTCCACACAAACATTAGAAAGCAATTCTTTGCTGAGGAGGTAATTGACGATTTGAACAAGTTACCAGGAATATTTGGTTGAGGCCAGACTACCGGAGGCATTTAAGAAACAATTTAACCCTGTGATGGGAGTACTGCAAGCAACAACAACAATTTGTTTTCTATTTTAATAATAATATTTGTATTCTTTGCATTATTGTGTTTGTCTACAAAGTACACAGTCACTACACTTTGCAATAAATTCCGTGGCGCGACTTGAGACATCACTGTAAGGTGTACAGACGATGGGTTTTGTACGTGAATATACAAAGGAAAGAAATAGTGCTTTCTTTGTGTATTAGCACATGCTGATGGGCAATTTAAAAAGACACCAATAATTTTATAATATTTTTTCTGACTTGGGGAGAGGTATGTATGAGCCAGGAAGTCTGTGGCATTTTCAGCACATTTTTATATGTCACTTACATCGTGGCATTACGCTTGCAAGTCTTGAAAGGATGTTTACCAAATGCCTTCTTTTTCTACACAGACTGTCCTTTTTTAAAAAATGTTTTTGAATACTCTAACGTCGTTGCATTCCAGCTAATTCGCAGGAAGCAGCCTGTTCAACACTACCTCAGCAATTCTCACAATTGGTGGAGAGAATTGCGTGGTTTCACCACAAGAAAGTGTCCATGAGACCAAGGACTACACAGACTTGTTTCCTGATAGCTAAACTTTGCTGCCTACGCAAGTCATCAAAAAGCACAGCAACAGCAGAAAGGTCCGAGGCTCTCTGATCGTATTGGGTTCGGTGACGGAATACACGGCGATCGTTCAGTGAAGAGGTTATTGACATTGTATGGGGGGAAAAAATATTATTTGGTAAGTATCGAATGCCTACTGTGTCATACAGTTCTGAATGAAGGTCATTTATATTGGATAGGGAAGGGGTTTGAACAGAGATGTGGGAAGGACAGCGCACAACTTGCACATACTGTATAAAAGTGATTGTTGTTCGTTAGGAAGTTGAGAATGGGATGTGGTGATATCGATTGATATTGATTGATATTGTGGTGATATTAATCTATTTTCTTAGATTAGCCCTTTTCCCATATGAGTGCGCACGAAATCAGAAGGCAAAAGTGCTTCGTAGCTTAATAGGCTTTTTTGCTGATGTCATTTCTACGGGTTATTTTGCAATATACGCAGTGTAAGAAAATATCTATTCAATCCACGCAGATTATATCTTCAGATCTCCGTAATAGCTCAGGTTTGTAACAGATCGACTAGATATCACTGCAAACGAACTTGTGTGGCAGGTTGGCTTGCCAATGCCCCTGCAACGTCATGCCACCTCATTCTAGCATTTGCATACACTGGGACTCAACGCCATACCTTGAGCTGTAATTGAAATTGTATATCTTCAGAGTCATTCAAATCCATTACTCCTGATAGCTAATCTTTTCAAGAGAAAGGGCCTCCGTGTTGAGTTATCAGGAGTGACGAATTAGGTGTATATATATACATATATATATATATATATATATATATATATATAGATAGATAAATATATGTAGATAAATATATATACAGTATATATAATAATAGTCGTTTGTCTTCTGGATGTCTCAAAGTCTGAATATACTGTAAAGTGAATTGACGGTATATTTGTGGGTGAAACACGGCAGCCAATTGTGCACAGCAGTGTCCCACAAACATTCGTGGATTGATAAGACCAATTTGTTGTTGTTTTTTCTGATAGATTATTATCAGGCATGTGGAGTAAAGAAACTTGCCCATGGTTTCGCCCTGACTGGAAACCAGTCTTACTAGTCTCTCGCCAGTAAGGTGAGTGCTGTAATCACTGAGCTACAGGACTCCACATAAATACATAAATAAATGCCATCAGGATACTGACAGCACAATTACCTTAGTGACAGTGACAAACTAAGCCAGGGTCAAGTTCTCAAGGGTTTACTGTGTTACACATAGCCAGGGGATAAATGACTAAGGTAGAATCCTCTTGGTGAACTATGTCTACAGTTAGTTGCTTTACGTTTGCAGAGGCTGTAATAATTAGTTAGAATTCCCATTATTTAACGTATACAATCAAACTAAAGCTGCTGATTGAGGTGCAGTCAAGCGAGATACTGGCTGCTGAGCACAGTTGAAAGCGCTTCAGTTTTCAGTCTGACTGTGGCTGCTTCAAAAGGAATCAACTAAACCAAGGTGTCAAACCCATGGTTAAAAATGAGGTTCAGGGTTTATCAGCTTGTTCACCAACCCTTAAAGCACACGTTAAGAGAAGACACCTCAAGAGGACTTTTATCGCTGTATGAAATCTTAAACGGGATTGAAAAAAGGAGATATCTCAATATTTTAGGATGTATGTTTTTGGTTTTGTGGAGGGTTAAACAATGACTGTAACAGCTGGTCAGGAAAGGTGGAAAAAAGACCAGGTCACTGAACTCATTTAAAATATCAAGAGAAAAAATAATAATCCTCATTTCAAATAATAATAATCTTTTTAAAAAAGCAATTTGAAACAGTGATGGAGGGATGAGATTGAATGGGCCAATGGGACTTTTTCATCCAGACCAATCTTGTGATCTTGTGTGCACTTATGAACCAAATAGATTTGCAGCAGGAAATTTACAAGGTTTTTAGTTCACAAATATAATACCAAAAGCTAACATGTGGCCTCAAATTTCAGTACTGTATTGTCCTGCTGTTGTTCATGGCCAAAGGCTCAGGTTTGCTTTCTTAAGTATTTTTTTTTAAAAAATGTTCAACACTAACATCACATCACTTTGCTGGACTTTTCCTTTTTCTTCTGCTTTAATTCAATCGTATTATTTCCACGGTAAACTCAGAGTACCTTTTGTGTAATTCTATTTTATATTTTTTAAAGGCTAATATTTTACTTTCCATTCACATCAAGTTGACCTGAATGATTGGTTATACGGGTTTGTTATCATGCGATCATCTACATACACAGTATTATCACGATCCAACATCTCAGCTCAGTCAGTGACACCTTTGCATCTGGGTTAGAAGACTGAACTAAAGATCACGACTTAACCCCCCCCCAAGCTGGGCTAACTCTTGCATTTGTCTGCTGGAGAAGTGATACATTATCAGGGAATGTGATCTTTGGAATGGTCCTTAAATCCACCTGTTTGGGTGAACATCAAAGGCTCGAGATGAAAGATTCAATTTCAAAACAGAAAATAACTACAACCTGTCTCTCCGGATATTTATCTCACAATCTTATGGCACAAAATGGCTGCCACATCGCTTTCACACACACAGTCACTGTGCTTAATAATAATTGCTAGTGAAATCTTTGCAATGAGTTAAGATCCTAATGAATGCAAATTATTTCTTCCCAAGATTTTTGTTGTATCTTTACATCCTATCTTTAAGCTTGGTATGTAAATGTTTCAACATCCAAGTTTCGCCTTACAAGAGAGAGAGACCCGCGTTCAATTCAAGTCATTGGTGAAACCATGGCCAAGTTTCCTTACCACCTCATGCTCGATAATAATCTGTCAAAAATAAAACAGTCATTTCACTCCACAACTGCTCCGGGCAATTGGCTGCCGCGTTTTGCCCACCAAGTCAATTCACTTCAAGGTATATTCTGTGATGTGCTTTGGGACATCTAGAAGATGTGATAAGGCACTATATTAATTGCAAGGATTATTATTATTATTGTTTTTGTGCCTTACCGTTCTTTTCAGGCTCTTGTGAGTGAAACTGATTTGATGTGGTGTTGCTCTGTATGTCTGCCCTGTATTTGTAAGTTGAACTTCTTGTGCTATATATTTCAAGTGTATAGTACAGTACAGTATTTATGTTTGAGGGACAGATACACAACAACAGCAACTTTCAATTTATATAGTGCCCTCACTCCACGCCGGACGGCGTCTCAGAGCGCTTCACAATAGCAGATCCAGGGACTGAGCCAGGGACAGGGGCAGAAAGATGACCAAAGGCGCGGTCGAAGAGCAAGGTCTTCAGCTGTGACCTGAAACTGGGAAGAGAGGGGGCGAGGTGAAGGGAGTGAGGAAGGGAGTTCCAGAGCCTCGGGGTGTAGTGGCTGAAGGTACGGCCGCCGAGAGTGGAGCGGAGTATTCGGGGGACATGGAGGAGGCCAGACCCAATGGAGCGAAGGCAATGAGAGCTGGTTTGAGGACAGAGGAGGTCAGAGATGTAGGGGAGGGGCAGAGGAGTGGAGGGATTTGGACACAGGACACAGCTGTAGGATACGATGATTTTCCTGGGTATTAATCAGCCCGAGATGCTATCCCATGTGAAGAGCGCTATTACAACTGTAAGTTGTTGTTAAGAAGCGATTGAACGGCACTACACTCGTTCCCAACTCTGTCCAGCGACAGCAAAATCCCTTCATCTTATAAGACGTGTGACCAAACAATTCTCCGTCACCAATTTGAGCTCCTGCGGCAGAGGAACTTTCTCCAGCCCATTCGTGAAGGATCAAACAGAGAGGTGGATTTGTGGTCCACTGGCAGCAGCTGCAGGGAGGGAGAGCTTCAGCCTACACTGACCTCACTCTCAGCACCCTGGAAGTGAAATTGGCTTCACTACAGGCATATCTGTTTGCCGTTGTCTCTCAAACGTGAGGATCTCAGATTAAACAGCTGGCAATCCTGGTGCACAAAATTGAGCTATGGTTTCTAGGAGAAGTGGCCGGCACGTGGCGAGTCTTGTCAGTCTTTGTAAGGTTTCCCTCACCACATTCTGGAAAAGATGTTCATCAAACATCTGAAGCTTGGAACAGCAGCTGCTTGAAAGACGTCACCTAGAAATTGTGTTCACGGGTTTAGATATCCAGGGCTTGGCATCCACTTTTATTAGTTTTGCAGAGACGTGGGAGGCATAGGAACAAGAGGAGGCCATTAAACCAATTTTGTCAATTTAGCCCATTAGAAAGTTTATTAGATTTTGGCAGATATTTTTGATCCCAACATCCTTCCTATTTGCTATATCCCTCTACTACCCAAGTCTTTGTCAATTGCTTTTACACATCCCTCTTGATTCCACCTCTACAGATTTCTAAGGCAGAGCTTTCCATGTCATCACAGACTTCTGTGTGATAAGATCGTGGTCTAATTGTTTTAGTTATAAACTAAAGGATTTTAAAGTTTACGCCCACGGTACCAGATACTCTTTACCAAAGGAAAAAAATTATCCATTATTCAACCTGCAAGTTTCTTTCATTATTCTAAATGCGCCAATCAAATCAAATAAGCTGTAAACCTGCTCTGTGTTAAAGTAGTCAAGCTCTCCTTGGAGCTGAGTTACCTACAGGGTGATTTGCCCCCAATCAAATATCACGATCGAGTCAATCCTCTGGCTGTCTCTGTAGTCCTATTTCCAAGAGCGCTGGCGATGACAGACCAAACAGCCTGGCTCATCAACAGGGCTAGTCAATGGGGGGCAATGTTTCTTTTCAATTCAACTCCTGTTAACCCCCCCCAAGCGAAAGTCATGATAATTAAACACTCTTAACTAGCCAAACAGTGGAAACTTGCCAGACTGTCCACAATAGCAAGGGATGTAGTTTTAGTTGGTTAGAGTCCAGTAATAGTAACACAACAAACAGTTGGGGGAGGGGATAGTCCCCAAGTCTTCCAACATGTGCCTGATACTCTCCTAAATTAGCTAAGTGGGATGTGTCCCTCTTGGGAGAGAGGTTGAGCATTTGATGCCAAACACACAGGAATTCCCATTTTGTAGGTCACATACATACGTGGAACTTTCAGTCTGGTTGCTGCAGATGTTAGACTTTATTCAACCCGGAGTTCCCTCCAGCTGATTCCCACTCTCACCTCGATCAACATCCATCTCAGTATCTACTTCTTTGTTTGTGCTTTTCGTGATCTTTTGCCTCTCTACCCAGCTTGGCTCCCATCTCCAGTTTGGGTGGCCAGCCAGTGGTATACTAATAATAATATAATAATATAATAATAATAATAGTCCTTGCATTTTGATATACTGTAGCGCTTTTCACGTCTTCCAGATCAGTGGCTCTCAACCTTTTTCAGTAATGTACCGTTGTTAATTTTCAACATTATCATATACCCCCACCCAACCACATACACACACACTGTACCCACCCTCATTCCACTTGCATTTTATGACCAAGCTTTTCTTATATAACAAAATAACTAGCGACATACAAAACGAGGGGAATAACAATTAAATATACAATATGAAAGGCTATAAAACGCTAAATAAGAGAGCTAAATAAATCAATATACCGTCACCTGTACCCCCTGGGGTACATGTACCTTTGGGGGAGAACCACTGTTCTAGACGTCCCAAAGTGCTTCACAGAATATACTGTAAAGTGAATTGACTAAATTCGTGGGCCAAAATTGGCAGCCAATTGTGCACAGCAGTGTCCCACAAACAGTTGTGGGTTGAAATGACCAATTTTAGTATCCTGTTTTTTTTTGAGAGATTATTATCAGGTGTGTGGAATAAGGAAAGGTTTCGCCCCACCTGACATTCTGGATTTGAACACAGGTCTCACGCATGTAAGGCGAGTGCTCTAACCACTGAGCTACAGGACTCAACAAAAAAGTTTGGTTATCTTTTGCCTCTCTACCCAGCTTAGCTTCCATTGCCAGTTTGGGTGCCCAGCAATGTCAAGCACTTTGAGACATCTGCCTGATGAAAGTAAATGTAAATTGTATTATTGCATTGACAGATTCCCATTATGAGCACGCAATAAGTAGAGTTAAAACGTCTTGACCTCATTGTAACTCAAAGCAATGAAATAAATATTTGCACGCCATTGTGGTTTCCACTGGTACGTAATAAGCAAATGTTCAAGGGAGTTTTAAGAAAGTTCCCTTTACAATGCATATTGTTTCCATTCTGCGTACTTTCTGGTCCTGTGTGTGTGTGTGTGTGTTTCTATTTACTGACATAATCTCCCTCTCTGTTTATCAGCAACCTTTTGTTCGTTTACAGCTTCCCACCCCTTCAGACCATAGGCTATGTGTAGCACACTCTCAGATTTATTTTTAGTTCTTATGTGTCACTTTCTTCTGTCTCTGTAAAACACTTTGAGACATCTGTCTCTTGTAAACCTCTCTTTACAAGAGAGGTTTAGATGATGAACATCCTTCATCTGATCTCATCCTTCCAGGATACCCACCCATCCTGAAACCTGCTACGCATTTCTGCCATGGCCACTGCACCCAGTCAGCCTCGCAACCTATCACTGTCAAAAGTAATTTGTACTCCAAGTTAGACCAAACGTTACACTTAATGGAGTGTATGTTAACAAGCGTGTGTCAATCAGTGGGATCCTGGCTCAACTCAACAGACATATTAGCCCATGTTAAATTGGTGTTAGGCAGGCAGGCCAGCTAAGTACAGAACTGAATTGTGACGGAATCAGGGGAGGGAGGGAAGGTTCACTCCATGTCTTATTTTGCCCACACAGTTATAACCGTTTTGCAATATATTCTGTGAAGTACTCTGAGGCTTCTCACCTGTGAGGCTTCTTTATCTCACGGTGAACGAACTTTGTGGGTGAAATATGGCGGCCAATTGTGCATAGCAGTGTCCCGCAAACAGTTGTGGGTTGAGAGACCAGTTTGTTTCTAAATACTATCACCCTCAGGATACATGGTGCCATTTGGTTTGTGAGCTGCTGTCATAATCCCACTTACAGTTACTGTAAATCCTGTGCAATGCTCCATTGAATGCATATAAAATCTGTACTTGTTTCCTTTGTTTGTTTTTGCTGCTGTGCTGATGTGTAGTTGTGTCCTATCTGAGAATGTCAAGTGCCTGGGGCGTCATCCTGGCGTGAAAGGCACTATACAAATGTCATTTTGTTGTTTGTTGTTGTTGTTGATACATTTTGGATTGCAATGTTGTGTTGTCCAAATCCCCCTGACAGCACAAATACAATTTATTTATCAGCACAGTCTTGTTCGTTCCTGTACAATACAAGTTACAATGCCACTTACATTAAATATGGCACATTTCACATTGGGAGAATGTCTCCAAGCGCTTTCCGCAGCTGGCTGGGCATCGGAGCTGTGGGTTGGGGTGGTGGGTGGAGATGGGGCTCGATGGGACAAAGGAGATGGAGTGAGGGAGGAAAAAGTGACCCAAAGGTCAGCCTTGAGGTGAGCTTTGAAAGTCGGGAGGCTGGGTCTGAGATGGAAGAAGTTCCGCAGAGTGGTGGGGGAGACGGGAATGGCTGAGAGCTTGCTCACTGTAGATTAAGTTTCTGACACAGTAGAAGTGAAGGAGGGTGGTGTTTCCCTGAGTGAAGGAAGTGGCTGGGTCAGTTGCATTTGTAGGAGGTCATAGAGGTAGGTAGGATGTGGTAAACTAAGATGGAGTGGAAGGGAGGGTGGTGTGTAGGAGAAGGTGCATGATCTAAATCTAAATGGAAATAATTGCACTTGTCTTTACCAGCTGTGCACCTCATCCAAGGTATTGCTATGATTTATCAAAAAATAATTTTCTTACGTGTGATACAGTGGCTGTCCTGAAAAAATGCTTCGTAGATAAACACAGCAATCAATCCATCTACAGCAAGGAGCAAGAAACTATGTTGGCTAAGACACCAGGAGAAACTCCTTTTTCTTTCCAAACAGAATTACAGCATCTTTAACATCTATCTGATCAGCAGATCAGACCTGGATTTAACAATTCCTCTGTGTGTTTGTCTATGGAGATTTATTATATTACAGATTTACTAGAAAAAGACTGTGCATTTTTCAAATATTGTTCACATTTAAGGCAGCTTTATACGTGAACTAAGCTTTTGTAACATAAAATAAATATTTTCCACGGGTAAGTTTATACTGTACTAAACAATCTCTGGAAAGGTACCATATAAATTGTTGTTGTTGTTGGATTAAATGATCTTTTTCTGGAGATTTTATTACAAGATATCTTTAGCAACTGATCCCCATATCAATTAAACCTCATTAATTGCCACAAGTCTGATATTGGGCAGATTTGGTCTTTCTGTGGCAGTTTCTTTACATTATCTAGTCAGGCGAAATACCTGTGTATTTTCAGTTTGAAACTATTTCACAAATTTACTTTCATCTTAAAACTGTACATGCAAAATGATGCAGAAATAATTGGTTACAGTTTTACTTGAGCTCACTGCGAAGCTCTGGTTTCTGATCAAACAGTTACAGCCGAGTTGTAGAGCTTTTTGCAAGTAGGCTATCGAAACCGTGTTCTAAGTAGATACATTATGTGTCATACCAAATGTTTAAAAATGCAAACAGAACCAGCTTTTCTATTCCTCCTCTCTTTCATTGTACATTCTTAGTGGTTAGAGAACTCGCCTCCCAAGTGAGAAATCTGGGATTGATTCCAGGCAGGTCAGGGGGAAACCCTTGGGCAAGTTTCCTTACTGCAACACGCCTGATAATAATCCTTGAAGAGATACAAAAAATTGTTCACTGCAATCCACGACTGTTTGTGGGGGACACTGCTGTGCGCAATTGGCTGCCGCGTGTCGCCTATAAAATATACAGTCAATTCACTTTACACTATATTCTGTGAAGCGCTTTGAGACGTCTAGAAGATTCACAAGTGTACTTCACTGTAAATGAAGTGACTGTGTATATGTGGGTGAAATGCGGCAGCCAATTGAGCATAGAAGTGTCCCACAAACAGTCGTGGATTGAAATGACCAATTTCTTATTGTTTTTCTTTTTGAGGGATTATTATCAGGCGTGTGGAATAAGGAAACTTGCCCAAGGTTTCACCCTGCCTGGAATTGAACCCAGGTCTCTTGTTTGCAAGGCGAATGCTCTAACCACTGACCTACAGAACTTTATAACTGATTCTTTCCTAATCTTTTGACCAGCTGCTCATAGTTCAACTTTACCAATTTGGCTGTTGTGTTGCCAACAAATATGCAGTTACTTTGAGATGACAGTTATTTGAGATGTCTTGACTATATATATATACATACTATACAATAATAATCTTTGCATTTTATATAGTGCCTTATCATGCTATTGAGATGTCTCAATGCGCTTCACAGAATATATTCTAAAGTGGATTGATGGTGTATTTTGTGGGTGAAACGCACCAGCCAATCGCACACAGCAGCATTCCACAAACAGTTCTGCTTTGAGGGTTGCTTATTTTGAGAGGTGGGGGAGGGATGATTACCTCTGGAAAGCAATACATCGATTGACTAACAACTGGATTCCTAGATACTGCGAGGTAAATGGAGGCGAAAGGTATTTGATAAAGCAGAGGTTTCGTAAAAGCAAAAGAGCATGCGCATCCCATTTATATAATAATAATAATCCTTGCATTTGATATAGCGTTTTTCACATCTTATCGACGTCCCAAAGTGCTTCACAGAATATACTGTAAAGTGAATTGACTGTATATATTTGTGGGCGAATCACAGCAGCCAATTGCACAAATAATACAAATTCTGAAGTGTCTCAGACAAATTCTGAAGTGTCTCAGACTCATGGCCCGGTCACGTTCTGAACCATCACTCCGCAGAAGGTGCTGAGGCGATTTAACGCGTCAGACGGATGCTATAATTCCTGCTGATGGAATTGAGAGTGAAACGATGGCGTTGAAGATCAGGAAATTTTAAAAGACTGTCATTCTGGACGTGGGCAAACAGACTGTAAGTTATTACATTCAAGAAAAACTGTGGGGGGTATTTGTTCATCTCAGGAATCTAAAGTAGGTTAACACTACCAATTGCACTCAGCAGAATTAGATGATAGCTTTCGTTAGCTTTGCCTCAAGTCTCTATTTTACCTTTGAAGTGATCTGACCTTTAACGAGGTGATGCATTTGGGTTTCTTTTTGATTCCTACGATGTAATGTTTAACCACAAGACTCCAGTGATAAGTCACAGTGCTGTGGAAGACCTGATAAACCTACTCTATGTTACTTCAACCCCGCCAACCTCTTGCACACTTTGAGATCCAGTGTTTCTTCTTTACTTGCAGAGTTTGGAAACATTTCCAACTTTGAATGTTCACGGCGGTATTTCCTTCGGGGAAAACGATCTCTTCAATTAACAACCGTCCCAAACCGAGGAAGTGAAGTGTTTGGGAATCATCTACTTCTCCAGGTCCTTTTCGTGGTCTGCATCTAATCCCGCTCCAACGTGGAGGTCTGGCTCGATACCAATAAACAGAAGAACATCAAACACCACCTTCCAATCGACAGCGCCGAGCAAACATCTATCAGGTATCACAGTGTATCTCTTCATTCAACTAGTTGACTTCTGTACATTTGATTGTGGTAGTTTCTGAATTCATAGTGCAGGTTAGCTGGTTAAACAGTGAACATCGAATCTAAGACCACACTGGTCACCCCAAATAATTACGCTTGTGTGTTAATGTAGCACTTTATCATTTCAAAATGTCTCAATGTATTTCACAGTAGTTTTTGCTGTTACGTGTTGTGAGTGTGTGTTTGTATTCCTATTCACTGATTCAATACGTATCTGCAAACTTCAGGACGTCACCTCCAGAAACGTAACACGTCCCCAACACTGCATTGGAGTGTTAGTCTAGACCAGTGGTATTGGCCAATTATGATTTGTCAACAAAATAAATGTTCTTAATTGAATATAGTCAATATTTCTTGACTGTAATGCTCTGCCATTATCTGCAACAGCAAAAAAAATTACATTTGTGTTTGTATTTGATGTTGGACCTGAGCTGGGGGTGGGACCAGGGAAAGCGGAGAGCGGGGGGAAAGGAGGGTGACCAATGGCATGGTTGAACAGGAGAGTCTTAAGGCCACTCTTGAAGGAGGTGAGGGAGGGCGTGAGGTGGAGGGATCATGGGATGGAGCTCCAAAGGGTAGGATCAGAGTGTCAAAAAGTCTGACTGCCAACAGAGGGAGAGGTAGATGGATGTAAGGCCAAGGAGGACTTTGAAGGAGAGGATCAGGATCTTAAACTGTATCCTCTGTGTGATGGGAAGCCAGTGCAGTCAGGCAAGGATGGAGGATGATAGGGTCACAGAGCCTAGTGCGGAAGAGGACATAGACTGCAGAGTTCAGGATGATCTGCAACCTATGGAGGGAGAAGGTGAGGAGGTTGACCAGCAGCGAGTTTGAGCAGTCAAGCCAGGATGTTGTGCGTGTATGAGCATCTCGGCGGCTTGCAGTGTGAGACAGTGGCAGAGCCGGGTGAGGTTACGGAGGTGGCGGAAGGCAGGGTGAGACTTGGCACCGATTGGGGTGGGAAAGGATAGTTCAAGGTCAATCAAGACGCTGAGGCTCTGGACTGGCTTAGTAAGGTGGAGTGTGCGTCCATGGATGGTGATACTGGCAGAGCCTGAGGTGGGGTGTGGGGGGGGGCAGGGGGGGCATTGACGTGAGACAATCGGGAGGGCTTTGGTCTTGTTGATGTTCAACTACAGAAAGTTAGCTCTCAACCAGGACTTGATGTCAGACAGTCATTCTGTCAAAGCAGCCGTGGTCCTGGAATCAAAAATGGTGGCAGAGAGATAGAGTTGGGTGTCATCCACGTACATATGGAAATCAAACGCTCTGGGATAAATACAAATTGTTGTTGGTTGGTGTTGGTGATTTATGCTATAAATCAATAAATATTTAAACACGGATTTACCCAGACTCGCGGGCCACATATTTGCCACCTACTGGCTTCGACTCTGCGCGATCCAATCCTGATGTGAGGGTTGAATCCATGACCTTCTGACTCACTGGTGAGACCGCTGTGAACTTTCCCGAGGTCAGTGGGTAGCTCGCTGCACACCGAGTCGCTCATTATTTCTTAAAAACTGACCTCAGACTTCTCAGGTTTGAATTTTGCAGAGTATAAACTATTCTACATGGATTTGAGGGGAGGCAGCACTATTTGTTTGTCAGTCGTCATTAACTGTAGCTTTGCGTCTTATACGTTTTCTTATTAAATTAGCATTTGTTCTCATGAGTGAATCATAAATAAAGCTATCTAGTGAGTGCAGTTTCTCTTTGTTTCCACTAGAATCGAAACTTCCAGTACCGGACATCATTTAGCGATGATTGGAGTGCGTTCGGTTTTCTCACTATCCAGGCTTTCTACTCCTCCTCATTTATTATATCTAAAGCATCAATGCATATGGGTCAGCCTTGGCTCTTCAGAGCCAGAAGGTTGTGGCTTCAAGCCTCAGAGAGTCACGGCTGAACCCAGTGAGTCAGCTGTGGGGTAATGCTACATCGTTGAAGGTGGTGACCTTCGGCTGAGGTGTTAAACCCACCTGTTCGGGTAGCTGTTAAAATCCCACAGCAACATTCAAAAAGAAAAGGATATTATTCCCAGTGTCCTGGCCAACATCTCCACCCCCCCCCCCCCCCCCCCCCACCCACATCCCCACCCTCCCCCCATATATGAAACTGGTCATCGGTTTGTGGGTCTTTGCTGTGCACTGTCTTGCAAAATACACAGTCATTTACACTTTAGAGTAAAAACCATATGAAGCGTTTTGAAAGGTGATGTACGTACATGGCAATGGAAATGGCGATCGAGTCAACCCTCTGTGGCGTTCTTGGTAATCCAGGGTGCTGCTGAGCTAGCCAGCCAGGTTGACTAACCAGCAAGACAAGGATAGACAGATCATGGGTACCCTGGATCAAGGATTATTCCCATTCAGCTTTTGTTAAATGCTGCCTAGCAAAGGCCTAAAGGTTAGAGAGCTCCAAGCTAGACCAACTATTGGAAATTGCCAGATAGTGCCTGCAGTTGTAAGCTAACTGCTTAAATTCCAGTAATAACCCCAACCCATACATTGGGATCTTTTAAGCCTTGTATCTCACCAGCCTATGCCCTAATACTTTCCCAAATTAGGTACACTCCTCTAGGGAGAGAGCCTGCATACTCTATTCAAGATACAGGAATTATTCCTCCATGTCGATGGCATTCATAATTGGATCTTTCAGTCCCGTTTGCGCACTATTAAAACATATTCTCGCTCCCACTCCATCTCTGTAAAGCGACTTGAGACATTTAAATGACACGAGAAGTTGTTGTTGTTGTCCTCCATCGCATTGTGCGTAGTATTTCTTACGGGGCTCTTATTTAGATTGAATCGTAAAAGGAGAAGTTTTAATTGTGTGATTTATGCACAGTCCTTAAAAGTACAATGACTTTATTTAGCATTCAAATTCCCTACATATTCAATGGTACCGCGAGGATCGGTTAAACATTTTCATACCCAGCTGCACAGTGAGGGTTAAACATCTAATTTGATGCCGATCGCCTTCATTTGACCATAAGACTAAAAGTGTTTGAAAGGCGTGTGAACGCACTGCTGTTCGATGAAAGGAGGAAGTGGTTTTTAGATGTATAACTTCCAGTTCTCTCAGAAAACTGGAAGCCAGTTACGTTTGTCAACCAAACCGAACAGGGTGATGTACACCAGAAAAGAATGAATCCACTGCTTATTCGCGTGATAATACAGTACTGTAATAATAATAATAATACTACACATTTGCAGAAAATCTCTTTGGACACTGTTTGGAGATATGAGAGATCTGAAAATTCCAATAGTCTTAGCTATACTGTAATTAATTGTCTTGGAATTGCCGATCGTGCAGATTTCTGATGGTGCCAAAGGTTATCTGTTGCATTTGCCTTTAAAAACAGTCACAACACTTCAAGTTACAGTCCTATGTACAGAAGTGCGCATTTCAAACATCACCGTTTTATTTTGTTATGTTTTTCAAAAGAACATTAGGTTCGTACAAAGCCTTGAATTAGAACTGGTACCAATCTGTATTGCATGACAAAACTACACGACAAGATTGTTATTTTAAATTCACACCATGGAAGCAGCCTACAAAACTACATCTGTGAAGTCCAACGCGAAAGAAGGATGCGACAGGGTGTGCACTCTAATGCATTCCAGGTGACAGTTAACACAGGAAGCGAGTCCGCAAAATATCCACCTGAAAAGGTGACAGACTGCGGGTTAGTGTTAAAGCCATACATTACAAACTGCAATGCTGGCATTGAAGTGGTAATTTTCAAATGGCAATAACATAGTTGGTGGACGTTGAGACAAAACTTATCAGGTTCAGATAAGGGCGATTAAATATTCAACATTTCCTGTTGGGTTTCTTAATATTTCTCATAACACCTATTTCATCTGAGTCAGAAAGGTGTGGGCCTTTAAACTCACATATTCTGGGCTGATATCAGTGCTGTGAACGTGCTGGATTTTCGGAGATGCCGGTCTTTGGATGAGATGGTAAACTGAGTTTCCTTCTGCCTGCTTAGGTGGACACAGCTGCAGCCTGGCATTGACACTTGGAACGGTAGATCAGTCAGACACCCACCGGGAATTACGTCTGGCAGCTCAAGGTTCATCTCACTCATTTACAGGTAAACCCTATTTTAACCTTGGTTCTTGAAAAGTGCGACTTTAAGCGAAACAATGTGAACTAAGCAAACACATTTTCCCCACAAGAACGAATGTAAAAACAGGAGTAAGGTTCTTTTGGACATTTTTCATCAACTTTTCTAAAAAAAAATTATACTCATTCCCTGACTGCCTGCCCAGCTCGTTCGCAACACTCCCTCCCTCCCTCCCTCCCTCCCTCCCTCCCTCCCTCCCTCCCTCCCTCCCTCCCTCCCTCCCTCCCTCCCTCCCTCCCTCCCTCCCTCCCTCCCTCCCTCCCTCCCTCCCTCCCTCCCTCCCTCCCTCCCTCCCTCCCTCCCTCCCTCCCTCCCTCCCTCCCTCCCTCCCTCCCTCCCTCCCTCCCTCCCTCCCTCCCTGCCTGCCTGCCGGCCTGCCCAGCTCACTCGCTCTCTGCCAGTCTCTCTCGCTGCCAGCCTGGCTCTCTTTCTCTCTCTCTCTCTCTCTCTCTCTGCCGGCCTGGCTCTCTCCCAGGTCCCAGCGCCACCGTGCCCCCTTTCCACCCACTGGCGAACAACGTAATAGCGAACGTCGCAACGTTAAGCGAATATACGTTCCCGGTGTATCGGCGACGTAATAACAAAAAAACTTTAACAGATGCGATGGTAAGTGTGGTCTACCTCTGCATCGCACACCAAAACTCTGCTCTTCTGCTCGCTAAGCAGGATTTCCTTTTTAGGATTTATGTTCTGAAATATTGCAAATTACTGTATTATTAGTTTCTTTGGTCAACCAGATTGATTTTGACATGGACCGATTTCCCCTTCTGAGTCCCGTTGATGAGCCAGGCTGACTGGTCCGTCATCAGCAGTGTCCTGGATTTCATCGCAAATTATATCCTAAGATTTTAACGTTATGATGTTCCTTTGCAATGGGTTGTATTTAACATTGTACTTTGAAATTACAGATCACGAGATCGTGGAATAATAGCAGTGCCCTGAACACCGGGTGAGAAAAAGAATTTTTCTGCTCAATTAAACCCAGGTATGAATATATCATTTATCTGTAGATGTAATGCCTCTTGGTCTCTCATATTTTGTGTCCTTTCTTGGAACTTTATTTATTGATAGTTATAGAAAACTTTTATTAGCGAAATATAAAACATTTGATAGCATCAATAAGGAGAAATTATTTCCACTGGTCCATGACTAGAGCTCACCATAATTGGCAAACTAACAAATAGGGGAGTTTAAGAGATTTGTTTGATGCACAGTGTAGTTAGGATAACCCTGCTGGGTGCCATGAATGAGGCAGAATCAATTTTGCTTACAAAAGGGAACAAGATAGATATCTTGCAGAGAAGTGAACTGAAATGGTGTGAGGAAAGGGGTTAAATGGGACGGAAAGGATTGTTCTTTTTAAAAAAAGCAGCACAGACCCCCTTTGTGGGGTGGGGGTGTGGCGGAGTGGGAGCAGAAAGTTTACAGAGACCTGAAATTTCACCCAACCTTTGCCTGTCACACCATTTTGTCTTCAAATTTAAGATCGAGCAGCATTTTGAAAGTTAATTCAGTCTCCATCAGGAAGATGAATCCTTTTAGGAACAGCTGAAAAATGGCCTCCAAATTAAGACCGGATTGAAGAACTTTATGTACAATTTTAAATTTGAAGAAGGGCTGTATCTAGGGCTGTATTCTCTAGAATACAGAAGAATTAGGGTGGATCTTATTGAAACATATAAGATTCTTAAAGGGCTAGATAAAGTAGACACCGAGGGACTGTTTCCACTGGTAGGAGAATCTATAACCAGAGGTCACAGTCTTAAAATTAAGGGTCAGCCTTTTAGAACAGAGTTGAAGAAACATTTCTTCACTCAGAGGGTAGTGAATTTATGGAATTCACTACCCCAGAAGGCTGTAGATGCTCAGTCCTTGAACATTTTCAAGGCTGAGACTGATAGGTTTTTGAAAAATAGAGGGATTAGGGAATATGGGGATAGGGCAGGTAATCAAAGTTAGGTGAGAAGATCAGCCATGATCTTATTGAATGGCGGAGCAGGCTCGAGGGGCCGAATGGCCTATTCCTGCTCCTAATTCTTATGTTCTTATGTTCTAAGACAACCCAGTCATTCAGGTTAAGCCTTGGTGGATTTTTAGGACCTCTGCTGATGTCTGGCAATGCCATGTGAACAGATCTCATGTTGATGTTTTTTTTTACCGATTTACTAATGATACTTATTTGTTTCTTTCCAGGTTGTAAAAAAACAGACATAATGAATTATTCTGAAGAATATGATGATTGGAACTATACTTATTTTGATTATGGTGAGGTGGGATCACTTTGCAGAATGCATGATGTGAGGAACTTTGTATCAGTATTTATTCCCATCTTGTATATCTTCATCTTTGTGATGGGCCTAATTGGCAATGGTTTGGTGGTGATAACATATGCATTTTATAAGAAGATTAAGTCCATGACAGATGTATATCTTCTGAATTTGGCCCTCGCCGATATAATGTTCATAGTTACCCTACCCTTTTTGGCTGTGTATGAGACAAATGAATGGATCTTTGGTAAAGCTGCATGCACACTCCTTAAGGGAATGTATAGCATCAACGTGTATATTGGCATGTTGCTGTTGGCTGTTATTAGTATTGACCGATATATTGCTATTGTCCATGCTACTAAGTCCTTCAGCTACAAAGGGAAGGCACTGCTTTATGGAAAAATCATTTGTGCAGCCACCTGGATACTGGTGTTTGCTGTCTGCTTGCCTGATATAATACATTATGAAACGTACATATTTTCCATCAGTGAAAAGGTAGTATGTGAGGTCAGATACCCCAAGGAATGGTCAAAACTAGGCAAACTGATTGCTCCGTCAATACAGTTATCATTAGGCTTTTTTGGACCCCTGTTGGTCATGTTCTTCTGCTATGCCCAGATAATCCATACTCTTCTCCGAGTCAGAAGCTTGCAGAGGCACAAAGCAGTCCGGGTTGTATTGGCGGTGGTAGCAGCCTTTGTTGTTTGTCAAGTGCCATTCAACATTACCACGCTAATTGAAACTGTCTATAAAAACATGAACAAAAACATGAGCTGTGAATTAAAAAAACGCCTGAGCCTTGTAAAAATTGTGACCAAATGCTTAGCCTTTTTCCACTGTTGCCTGAACCCTGTCCTCTATGCCTTTATTGGGGTTAAATTCAGGTTTTATTTTGCAAAGATTGTCCAGGATGTTTGGTGCTTAAGCAAAAAGTACATCACATTCCGATATACCCAGTCCAGACGTACCAGTGAGGCATTCATGTCAAGACGCACGTCTGAATTTGAATTGGACAACCATTCATCTTTCACTATGTGATTATCACTTACTATTGTTATATGTGATTGCCAGCTATTTTCGTATGATCTTTCTATCTAATATTCAATCTCCTAAAATGTGGTCAGCATATTCTGCATCATCTTCTCTGTGCATGAATATGTAAGGCTTAGATATGGAGTACATAAAGTACAGAACGGAAAAAAGGACTTATTCAATCAATCAATCCATCCATCCATCCATCCATCGATCAATAATTACATTTAGATAGTGCCTTTCACGTCGGGAGGACGTCCCAAGGCACTAGGGATCAGGTAGGGATCAGAGCAGGGGTGGAAGGGAGGGGTCGGGGGAAAGAGAGTAGGAAAATTGACTGTATATTTGTGGGCGAAATTCTCTTCATATGGCAATTTTCTCCAATATTGAACTCCACCCAGACTCCAGGTAAAGATCGAAGAAGTTGAAACGCCCAAAAATGTTTTTGCTTCAACAAATGTGGTCAAGGAAATCTCACAACATTGACTTTCCATCCTCTCACAGGACAGTGTTTTAGCTCACCACATTAATCCAATTTTGCAATCCACAACTCTAACCTGTAGCATTCCACAGCAAATTTGCAATAAGTTTCAACAGCCGAGAAAGGGAGCTTTCTTGAATGCCTCATATTGAAAGCACCATCTCCTATCACAAACACCCTCAGATTAATGCATTTGAATTGTCTTCTTCACAGTCCATTCATACATTACACAACAAAGCAGGCATCCAGGATTCATGTAAAACAGTCTGTTATGATTGCCTATCATTGGCTCTGTGTGTAGCACAATACAACAACAACAGCAACAAATGACACTTGTATAGCGCCTTTCACGTCGGGAGGATGTCCCAAGCTGCTGAACAGTTAGTTCGAGACCTGAGCACGGTGCGGTGGGGGTGCCTTGAAGGAGGAAAGGGAGGAAGCGAGGCGGTGGGCTGCGGGATGGAGTTCCACAGTGTGAGAGCAGAGAGGCTGAAAGCCCGGCCACCGATGGTTGGGTGGTTAGGGCGGTGGACACGGAGCAGGCCTAAGTCTGCTGAACGCAGCCTATGCCCGCAGCCTATCTGCGGGCGTAGGCTGATAGGGAGACAGTAGGTCAGAGAGATAGGCGGGGGCAAGGCCGTGAATGGCCTTGAAGGTGAGGACGAGGATCTTGAATTGGATCCTCTGGGTGACAGGGAGTCAGTGGAGACGGGCGAGGGTGGGAGTGATGTGGTCGCGAAGCCTGGTGTTGGAGAGAACACGAGCTGCAGAGTTTTGAATGATCTGCAGCCTGTGAAGGGAGGAGCTGGGGAGGCCGACGAGGAGAGAGTTCCCATAATCAAGCCTAGATGAGATGAAAGCATGAATGAGAGAGTTTCGGCAGCGTGGGGGGGAGTGAGTTAATGGCAGAATGTGCCTTAGCTGTACAATGACACAGTACATAGCATACCTGAATACAACAATCTGATTTTCTGGTTTATACATATTCCCAAATATTCACATAAATATTCAACTGTGCACAGTTAAGCATAGTATTTGTGTTATCTGGCTCGTTAAACTAATAGTGCTTCAATTTTTTTTTAAAAAAACATACAGCTCAGAAGGTGATGCATTAGTTACAATTGAAAAGATTTTTGGCTTGTCACTGCAGAAAATATGTCGTGGACTAATTGGTGTAGAATGATAAAACCAAGAAATTGCACAGGATTTTCCTATAATATACGAAAACGTCAAAACATCACGTGTAGATTAAGAAAACATTCCCCATTTGCTCTAATTCATTCAGAATCTCCACCCTACTATCTTCCAATTACAGTATCAAGCTGTTTCTTAAATGAGTCCAGTGTTCTGCCCTCAACACCCTCATAAATGTCACCGAAAGCATCTTTCTAGCGTAAATGTGCTATCTTGTTGCAGATGCATAAACTAGAGAATAGCGTTTATTTTAATTTTGCCAAGTTTGTAAATAGAGTTGTGCTATAGTGCCACTGAAGCTGTTTGAGATGTCGCTATATAAATGTAAATTGTACTATATTGAATTATCTGTATTAAAGCTAAGAATTAATAATGTGCATTAAAGTCACTTCTCCATTGTTATTATCAGAGTGCAAGCTTTGTTTGCAGTGCCTGTGATAGCTCTGTTCAGGGGTGCATAAGATGCTGGCAATTCCAGGAGCTGGTCACAAAATTACCAATACTCTTTGAAAGGACCTTTATATTTCCAGTCCTCGCTGAGTTTCTGATTATTTGAAGACAGCTATTGCAAATACATTGAAGGTAACAGTCGGTATCCTGCGTCTTTTTCTTAGTGAGTGGTGAAATGCTGTGTGCATTGAGGAGCAGGTGTGTTTTCAGTCCTTCACAGGCTCAGATATCCCATCGTGGTGAGTAGCTGAGAATGAAGGATAACAGTCCACTCACAAAAGATGAGATGACTCAAAGGAGAAGCTGTCTTCAAACTACTCTTCCAGTGTTTGCTTAGACTAGAGCAACGTTGGTGGAGGCCTGAGAACATGTCTGGAGCTCAATTGCCTTTGATTCACGTACAGAATAATTGAAGAGGAGAGAGATGGTGGACAAAACTCCTTCAAATATTCTTCCTCTCAGGCGATGTCAAACCGCACACATATTTTCCCACTGCAATATCCAAAGCAAGCTGCTGAAATTCTAATTTATTTTGCGTTTGAGTCAAAATGTCATTGCTGATGTAAACTTATACACTTTAACAATGAATGGTATTTTCCAACCTCATGTATTGTCTGTTCCCAAATATTGCTGCATTGTGTGTTTGCTACAATATTGCTACAAATAAAGGCTTGGAAGACAATATTGATTTTGTATCATCTGTTTACTTTCACAGAAGAAACTGGTAGATAAGTTGGTTTGGTACCCAATATAGGGTTCACTGTAAAAGTGCAGGTGTTAGTTCAGTGGAACGGTAATCATACACAATAGTAATCTTACCGTGGCTATATGTTTTCTCTCTTCATTCCTCTAATAAAGCAAAATAATTTGCCGAGAGTTTCTTCACAGCCATTGAGGTGTAAAGGAAACTCCAAAGCTGATCATTGGTAGATAAAGTTAATTACAGATAAGAGCAAGGAACCACATATAGGAAGTAAAGACAGGAGGCACACAACAACCACAACACCATTGTAGAATCTTGAATTGGATCCTCTGGGTGATGAGGAGCCAATGTTGTCAGGTGAGGATGGGGGAGATGAGTTTCACAAAGCTTGGAGCACTAAAGGACACAGGTCGTAGAGTTCTGGATTATCCGCAACCTATGGAGGGAGGAATTGGGAAGGCTGACAAGCAGGGCATTCGCGTAGTCGAGCCGGGATGTGATGAAGGCGTGAATGAGGGAGCTTCTTAGATGAGAAACAGTTTGCCAAGGGCATAGTTGGAAGAAACCCAGTAATGGATCTTTGGTTCATCACTCACCATATCCCAGCAGCAATAAACAAATGCGAAGCGGTAAGAAAGAAGGCAAAGAGGAGGCGAAGACAACATTACCAAATCGTTGGGAGTTCAGATCTGTGGACCATGTTCTAGCGGGGCTGGCCTCAACAATGATAACTTGTATGCATATAGCGCCCCTCATGCAAGGTAGCGATCCTAGATTGCTTATGGTTGACGAGACAGACATAGCTTTCAGAAGAGACATTTCCCAAAGAGAAGCGAGTCTCCCATCCCACCTCCCAAATCAAATACAGTCGTTCTATTCCCAGCTGTTTGCCAGACATTGCTGTGTGCATACTTGGCTGTCCATTTTACCGACAAAATACACAGTTACTACACATTATGGTACATTTGGAATCCTTGTAGCTCAGTGGTGAGAGCGCTCGCTTTGCAAACAAGAAAACCTGGGTTCGATGCCAGGCAGGACAAAACCTTGGGCAAGTCTCCTTACTCCACACACGCCTAATAATAATCCCTCAATAAAGCAATAATAAATTGGCCATTTGCAATCCACGACTGTTTGTGGGGAGATGCTGCTCTGCGCAATTGGCTGCTGTGTTTCACCCACTTATATATATCTATACAATTCACGTTACAGTATACCCCGTGAAGCGCTTTGAGACACAGTCCAGAAGATGTGAAAAGCGCTATATCAAAAAGGCAAGGATTGTTAAAATTGTCATCCTAAAATCTTTGAGATATCTTCCTGACAAATATTTCGCCCACAAATACACAGTTAATTTTCCTACTCTCCTTCCCCCCCCCCCCCCCCCCGCACCCGCTCTGATCCCTACCTGACTGTTCAGCGCCTTGGGACGTCCTCCCGACCTGAAAGGTGCTATATAAATGTAATTATTAATTGATTAATTGATTGATTGATTGATTGATTGGTTGATTGATTGATTGATTGGTTGATTGATTGATTGATTGACATGGAGGACACTGAATCAAATACAAGGCACACGATTCATCAGAGATGCTGAGCCGCTTGTCATATATTAAAAGGGGGTGAAATTCACTCCCTAAAAACATGTTGGGGTTAAAGCCTGGGGGGGGGGGGCAACCTCTGTTTATTTTGCAAACAGAGTTTCCTGTTAAACCACATGCGTTACTGTCAACGCCAGAGGAAAGAGAGAGAGAGGGAGGGTTACATGAAAGGTGCTATTTTCTCTGCACTCATTAATAAATCCCTGTCCCTCCCTCCCTGCACTGTCTGTCCTGGCGTCGTCTGCAGCGTCCTAGTCTCTTAGCGACGAGAGAGAAAATGCTTGGAGTTGAGAAACCTCTAGTTGGGGGAGACTGGAGAACCACAGCAACAGAGACACAGCCTAATACAGCAGCTAGAGACACACAGAGAGAGGAGAGGAGAGAGGACCCACTGGGATGTGAGTGAGTGAGTGAGTGAGTGAATCAGCTGCATTTTTACACTACACACAGAAAAAAAACCCTGATAACCTGTCCTCACTCAGTCACTAACTCTCTGCCACAAAGTGGGGTGGGGGGGATGAATGCTAATGGTAACTTCAGGACTTCCTTGGTTGGAGTTATGAAACTGATTTTTTTTAAAAACTGGACTGAGATTTGTTCCAGCTCTGTGCTAAGGGGGTTGGAGGGTTGTGTGCAAATCCTATGCACATTTTAAAAAAACATACTGTTAATCATAATAATAATCCCAAATTTACTCACTTTTCGGATATCAACGTGTTTCCCATATAGTAATACAATAATAACAATCCTTGCATTTGATATAGCGGCTTTTCACATCTTATCGACGTCCCAAAGTGCTTCACAGAATATACTGTAAAGTGAATTGACTGTATGTATTTGTGGGCGAAACGCGGCAGCCAATTGCGCAGCGTCCCCCACCCACAGCAGTCATGGATTGAAATGACCAATTTTATTAATGTGTTTTTTTTTGAGGGATTATTATTAGGCGTGTGTGTTTAGTAAGGAAACTTGCCTATGGTTTCGCCTTGACCTGCCTGGATTGGAACACAGGTCTCACTCTTGTAAGGCGAGCGCTCTAACCACTGAGCTACGGGAGTTCCTATTTCCAGCCATGGTTTTGTCACTCACCAGCTATCATTTTATTCCTAAATTATTGGTGGGATGAACCGAACTTTGAACTATTCCCCCAAATCTACTTCCTGATGAAATGAGAAATAATGATAGAGAGTTTGTACAATTGTACGGCTAAAGATAGTCTTTGTAAATATGTTAGGAACCATAGTTAAGAATACTTTCAGGTGCACTTGGCTACATTGACGACATACAAGAAAAATTGCTGTTTTTGCTGCCGCACAAATTTTACAATTGAGATTGTTTAATAAATTAGGATTAGAAAATTGCCAATGATTCATTGCCAAAGCCGCGTTCGGGCGTTAAATCCACTGATTTTAGAGACAGGTAAACATTATATAGCGCCTTTCACATCGGGAGGACGTCCCAAGGCGCTGAACAGTCAGGGAGGGACCAGAGCAGGGGGGGAGGGGTCGGGGCAGGGGGAAGGAGAGTAGGAGAATTGACTGTATATTTGTGGGCGAAACGCGGCAGCCAAATTGCGGACAGCAGTGTCCCACAAACAGTCATGGAAGTGGAGTTGGGGGAGAAAGAGGGTAAGGGGGGAGACGCAAAGTGGAAATGTGAAAACATCCGAATGCTTCAAGCAAAAATAGGACAGTTGTGTTGTCCCAACAAGTATTCAGCTCAGTAGTAGTTTAATACAATGTGATTGCATTGTTTTCAAATGCTTGTTCGTGTCTCCTTAGCAATGTAGTGACCAGATTTAAGATATCAATGAAGGTGAACTGAACTCTTAACGCAAAACATAGTGGCAATATACATGTAACATAATCCGGTATCGGCTCATTTAATAGCTCTCTCACCTCCGAGTGGAAGGTCTGTGGGCTCAGGCCCCGCTTTAAAGTTAGCATAGTCTGGATTGGCTTTCCAGTGCAGTGGTGGGGGTACGCTGCATTGTTAAGGTGCCATCCTCCAGACGAGATGTTGAACTAATGGTCCGTTCAGATGTGAAAGATCTCAAGGCTCTATTCAAAAAAAAAAGAAAAGGGGGTTTCTCCCAGTGTTTCCAGGCCAAGAATCCCCCCTAATAAAATGGTTCCTGGCTGTTTTGTGGGACATTGCTGTGCGGAAATATTTTCTGCATGTTTGGCTGTATAATACGCAGTAAATCCTGCGAAGTGCTTTGGGTTGTCCTCCTGACATGAAAGCTGGTACATCCCATTGCAAAGATCGTTTATAACGGATTGCAGTCCTACCTTTACAGTTTAGCTCAAGATTCTCCAATGGGTCAGAGCTGTTGGATTAAGTGACTACGTGACAAGCTATAGACAGTGATTGAGAATGCCCCAGCGTGAGTGAAGAAGATTGGGCTGCAAAATGAGCTAAAATGTCATCAGATCCACCGAAGGATAACGAGCATATTTCCCAATGGGCTACACACACGCCTCATTTATCTGCTGTCTTGGAACCCACAGTTAACAGCAGCCTTGACTCTGGCAGCTTTCTCGCTGTGCGGGGAACGAAGGATGGTGATGATGATCTGTTGACGAGATACTTTGTGCCAAAGCATCATTCTGTAAGCAGCAGTGTGGGAAGCCAAGATCTCGGCTACGGGGAGCTAAACGGCACAACTCAGGATTGCAAGCACATCCTGGTCGCAGGAAATCCTGCCTCGTTTCCAGTCTTGTCAAGCGGCTACCCAAACCAGGTGGGACAGGGTGACGTCGACAAGGCAAAGGGACCCTTAGATCCTTCACTCTACAATGAGCTCAATCAACAGTCTGTGTGTTACAGAAACTGGCATCAGGTAAATAGTTACTGTGTAAAAGTTTTGCCATGTCAAATGTCTGCGAATACTTATATGTCCATAATAATACTGGGTATCTCAGAAATAGCAAGTTGGATGCGTTTGAGTTGATTTACGGTTGTCAGTTTCTAGGCTGAGTTCCTGGTGGCCTTTACTCAATCAAATCTCCATTCATTCAAGGTCAATAAAATGAGTATTATGTCCCAAATTATATCCTCCTCAGTGGGGGAAGGAAACAGAATCTGTCAAGGCTTGAACTGAATCTGAGGTTTTATTGTACTGTCAGTATCCCAGCCGCTACACATGCAAATATTAACTAACGTGTAACTCAGTGCATTCTAGACATACTTCGGGCAACTGGTCCTGTATGAAGGCATGTAAGTACGCAGAGACATTGATTGAGGGGTATATTGGGGTATGAGAGACAGAGCAAAACCGTTAACATTTTATAATGACTCCACTTTGGGATTTGCTAGAAAGGCAGCAGTGGTCTTTTCCAGTCAGCGAATTTTCTATCTTACTATTTATACAGCTTTTTGCTAATCTGCTATATGCTACAGTATATTGTTGTGAAAATGTTTCAGATGCAGCTTGCTCAGAATCACACGTTCGTGGATTCAAGCCACACGTAGTCTAGGCTCATGTTCCAATGCAGTCCTCGGGGAGCGAATAAATTTTCTCCCCCTATCAAGACCACTAAACCTCCTGATAAAATGGCTCAATTTTACTTCATGGCTGTTTGTTGGACATTGTTGTGTGCAAACTGTCTACTGTATCTGCCTACAAAATACAGTACACAATCCCTACGCTTTAACCTAAAACCATGCGAAGGGTTGAAGAGCATAGCACTATGAAGCAACTACAGTAAATGTTTTTCAGTCTCTCGTTGCGAAATTTCTTTCCTCCTCTCATCTCCTTAACAAGATACTCTGGCATTGTGTCAGCAGGTACAGAGTGAGCAACAGGGACACATAATGAGACAGCAAATGGAACAGCTACAACATCTGATGGAACAGCAGCAAAAACTCCTCAAACTACTCAGTCTGTCCCCAGCCAGCCCAGGTACTCGTGTCCTTATCACCTACAGTGTTAAGTCTGTACGGTGCAAAAAAAATCACACCCTCCCCCCGGTCTCTCTTGCCCTTGGCTCAGCATCAGACTGTCCCACTGTCATGCCCTCCCGGGACACTACCCCAAGTGAAGGGCTCTATATGAACTACAAGTTGTTGTTGTTGTTGTTGTGGCTGAGTACTGCTGTATTTCAGAATCTCACACTACATCACTATACTGCCTGAGAAAAATAATGGGCATAAAAATTGCACTTTTAAAACAATCCTTATCAATATAGAGTCGACAAAGGGTTTGTATTGAAGATTTTTTAAATTATTTTTCACATCTGTTCGATAAGGCGGGTGGGTGGAGTTAGATTAGAAGATCAGCCATGATCTTATTAAATGACGGGGCAGGCTCGAGGGGCCGAATGGTCCAAAAGGACCTAACTCCAGTTTTTATGTTCATTCCTATGGGGGGAAAATGTATTCGCTTCACATCGTTTCGCTGCAAGTTGCACTTTGCAAGAACCAAACTGCGATGCTAAGCAGAGTCTACCTGTAGTGCCTTTCATGTCAGGAGGATATCTCCAAGCATACACAGTTGTGTTCAATGCAACCACAGTAAATCATTCATTGGATTTCTGTAGTTGTATTGACTGAATTTTTTGTGGCTACCCTAAAAGACTAAGCCTACTGTGTTGGTTGCTGAGCTGCTCGGATCACAAACAGTGAAAGTATTTTTTTCTGCTCTTTGCTGCATCAAATTGTAACTCGAGAATCAAATATTTAGCTCTTCCAACTGTAACAAGCCAATTACTTCCTTGACAAATGTCGCAACTTTGGGTTCTTCAGTTTAATACTATATCTGCCCACAAAATAATAATACTTGCATTTGACATAGCACCATTTACACTTTAAATCCTTTACTCCATTTTGGGATGTCCTCCTGATGTGAAAGGTGTCAACTGTGCATCAACTGTAAGGATTATTATTATTATAACAGATATTATGTACAGTAGTTAGAATCCAGTAGTTGCACATTTAATAGTAAACTATGTGATGGACAGTATATATCCTGACTGGCAACCCCTTTGGTTATGTTTCTTACAGGAGTCTTTGGATTGACCAAACAGTCTTATTCAGTCTTTGTCGAGGCTGAGAAACACAATTTTCAATCCACGACTGTTTGTGGGTGGGGGGACGCTGCTGTGCGCAACTGGCTGCCGCAATTGGCTGTGGCTCAGTGGTTAGAACATTTGTCTTGCAAGCTGGGGAGACCAAGCTGGGGAGACCTGTGTTCGAATCCAGGCAGGTCAGGGCGAAACCTTGGGCAAGTTTCTTTACTCCACACGCCTAATAATAATCCCTCCCAAAAAAAACACAATAATAAAATTGGTCATTTCAATCCACGACTGTGTGTGGGACACTGTTGTGAGCAATTGGCTGCCGCGATTCGCCCACAAATATATACAGTCAATTTATTTTACAGTATATTCTGTGACGCGCTTTGGGACGTCGATAAGATGTGAAAAGCGCTATATCAAATGCAAGGATTATTATTATTTTTGTTATGTATGTGTTCTTAACCACACCCACATTACCTAATAAATGGAATATCTACAGGGGAAGGAACCTCATTATAATGCAGTTCCGTAGCTCAGAAACTGTGTTACAGTAAAAGCCTTCTCTCTCTCTTCCTGATTCCCCTCCCCATCTTTAAAATCCCGCCTTAAGACTTTTCTTTTTGATCACGCATTTGGGATACACTTTCCCCAATCCCTTTCCTCCGCTAACCCCCACTCTCTGCTTGGTCTCACTGTCAGTGTTTTCACCAAGTGTCTTGCAACATCCTCCTGGTGCCAGATAAACCATATTGTTGTTGATTTATGTTCAGGAAGTAACATTAGCAGTATCTTGCGAAACTGAAAAATCAACCGCTCTTGCAACCGGTGCTTTAACATGTTTGCTCTGTATTTTAGAAATTGTGTAAGGGCAGGATACAAAGAGGTAGTTATCTATTACTGTGCTACATTGGAGTAAATAATATAATATACGATGTGTTTCGAATGTTTGTAATTGGACAATTTATTATAAGCAAAGATTTCTAGTGGATGTGAACAGTGGGTCTCTAGGAGTCCTGCAGCTCAATGGTTAGAGCATTTGCCTCGCAAGCAAGAGACTTGGTTTCGATACCCGGCTGGGCGAAAACCTAAGCAAGTTTCCTTACTCCTCACGCCACCTGACAATAATCCCTCAAGAAATAAAACAATAATACGTGGGTCGTTTCAGTCCACGACTGTTTGTGGGACACTGCTGTGCTATGTTTCACCCACAAACATACAGCCAATTCACTCTACAGTCTATTCTATGAAGCGCTTGGAGAACGTCTAGAAGACATGAAAAGTGCTATATCAAATGCATGGATTATTATTTTGATTATTATTTCTTAAGTGAGGTTGTGCTGTTCAAAGATGAAGTAGATTTCACCAGGAGGACAACATCACTCAGAGGCTACAGTCTAATGACTTGATGTCTGTTTGTTGCTGACATGCACTATATCAAATGCAAGGATTATTGTATATTACATATCACACAAACACCCACAAAGTTTGCCCTCCACTTTTAGTTAGGCCCTTTTGTTAACTCTAGTATCCAGAGTGCATTAAGCTCATTTACATTCAACCAATCCTGCTTCACCCTTAATGGAATCTTAGACATTGATGGTATTTCTGTTATTCTGTATGTTTGGAATACAATTTAAGATTTTATTCCATCTGACCTGACCCGTGACTTTCAACTCCATTGCTATGCTACCTTGGCTTGTGCCAATACGAAGTAGTTGATGTACAAGAGATCAATTTACTGCCAAGATAGCGGCAAAACGCAAAACACTGCAGATGCTGGAAGTCTGAAACCGAAACCGAAATGGCTGGGAACACTCAGCAGGTTAGGCAGCATCTACGGAGAGAGGAAAAGTGAGTCAACGATTCGGGTCCACACCTAGCTCTCAACAAGATAGCAGCAGTTAGGGTGAAATGGATAATATCTTCTGACTTGTTTGTCACTGCTGGGTCTGAAATTGGATAACATCGGTTGAAAAAAACCATCCTGATTCTAAATACCAGCAAAACGTTGTTCCCCTATCAGCTTTACGCTTTACGTGAGACTTTTGTTTCGCTGTGCCCTGAACTACACTACGTCAGCACCAATTGAGATGGTTTGTCGAATTTTTGACTCCGATGCAGTTTTGTTGTATCACACAAACACCTCGTGGATATCTTTGACGCAATCATGGCGGGTGGAGATTCACAAGCGCAGCAGTACATACAGGAGATAACTAAACTGCGCACCGCATGACCTCATTTAAGATTTAAAATCCACCGATAACAATCACTGGGTGGAAATTGTTGATTCGCTGTCCATTTTTGTAGGGCAATCAAAATTTGGCGAATTCATCAATACAATTTTTTTAATTTTAATTCAATTTTCTTCCAAAGTTCCTTCGAAGAATTACTGAAAATCCAAATCGAATTTGATGATTTGTCAAGAACTATACTCTCTGAAAAATTACGCAAATAGAGTAAATATAGACCCAAGTGGATTTTACCCTACACATTTGCTGGGTGCAGTTCATGATTTAAGGATTTTAGAGAAAGTTTTTTGGAGTCTGATAGATGTGGATACCCATCGCATTGCTTGACAGTATCCGGACTGAGAATTCTACATGTGTTTACCACCTCCACATAAAAATGTCCCTGTATCCTGAATAGAATATGAACACACCTTGTCATAATTAGGAAACTGTAGAGGCCAATTAATCTTTGATTGCTGTTGTACAGGGAGAAATGGTCAAGGGCAGTACAGTATTGGAACATCACCAATGCTCATTCGAATAGCACAGGGCAATCCAGAAACACTGCCTAACGTTAAAAGTAAATCTCATGAATCCAATGGCAATTGTTTGAGGAGTTCACTTGAGCAGCAAACAGGGTTACTGAGTGTCTGCATCTCTCTCCAGTACCACGGGAGCTGTGATTGCTTGCTTGGGCTTGAGAAAGATTTCATTTGTCCATTTTTCATTTCAACCACGTGCAAGGCGCGAGTCAGTCCCGGTTCTGATTAAGAGTGATTAAGAGATTATGAGTTGTGATTGCAAATCTCTAATCTGACAGCCGGGCCTCTGCAAAATTAATCTGGAAAGCCGTCGCCCGATGCCTGACGTGTAGACGCGGCCAGCTATGGACTGCTCAGGCATGTTGTGGCTTGTTTGATTGTGTGGATAGAGAAGAGCAGCAACTGAGAAATATAGTGGGAAAAAACTAATCTGCAAATTTACATCTATTACACTTGTTATTCTGAGCGCTGAGCGACTGATAGAATTTAACGAAGGCGAATTTCCAGGTTCTGTAGCTTGTGTAGATTCTCGGTTATCGTGGAATCAGTGAGCTCATGCAGTTACACTGCGGTTAAAACCCCATAGGTTTGTAATGTAATGTAGTGAGCCACTGGCTGTAAACCTTGCCCCAGGCATATCTCTATGGTCACCGATGGCAAACATGACGAGAGGCCAAGAAACTCTCTCCGCTAAACCGAATGTGCTTTGCAGATTATTTATTTAATTGTGTTTAGAAGGGAAGGCTGCCTTTTGATGTACTTCATCGAGAACCCCCACACATTCAGGACTGAAGAATAGCACAGTGTTGTAGGGCATTTAAATTCCAGGGTGTTGTGTTTTGCATTGTTGGAATCAATTCCTTTTGGGTTTTCACTTTACATCTCCCAGCAGATTGGATCCAGGCAAAGCAGGAACTTCCCAATTTAGACTGAATTTAGATATTTCTATCTAAATGGGAATTTAGTAATTATTGAATTTAGATATTTCAGTAATCTTTGATTGATATTGTACAGGGAGAAATGGTCGAGGGCAGTACAGTATTGGAACATCACCAATGCTCATTCGAATAGCACAGGGCAATCCAGAAACACTGCATGCTATTAAAAGTAAATTTCATGAATCCAATGGCATTGTTCGAGGAATTCACTTGAGTAGCGAAGAGAGTTACTGAGTGTTTGCATCTCAGCCTTGGGACGTCCTCCCGACGTGGAAGGCCCTCTATCAATGTAAGTTTGTCGTCATTGTTGTTCATTGCTACAGCAACATATCCCTCCACCGTGGCTTAGTTTAAATGTAGGGGTACTGAAGATACCCTCTAGTAGTTAAAGGATATTATAAAATCATGAATAAATTAAATCCTCAAGTTGGCAACTGGTCAATTAAATTGTGAAGATGATGGAGTTAGAAATTGTCCCACAAATATTCTTAGGTTGTTAGGTTCAAGATTATTTTGTGAGCTAAAAGCCATTAGATGTCACCTTGGCTTTACTCGAGCTTTCTGACCACTGTGTCAGAAGATTGTGAGTTCAAGCACCATATTATCTTGCAATCATGTCTTGACTATGCCTTGACATAGCTCAGAAAATTGACACAGACGCAATGGGATGAATTGTCTGCTTCTGCGCTGTATCAAGTTACCTTTTACATTTGCGCAGAAATACAGTCGCAACACTTGGCAATGATTGTGTGGGGAACTTTGAAAAGTCTAATTCTCTCCATTATTAAATTATCCTCTTATTTTACATGTCACCAAACAACTCAACAACAACAACAAAACTACATTTATAAAGCGCTTTTCTCGTCGGGAGTACGTCCCAAGGTGCTGGTAACTCATTGACATATCTCAGAAAATATTCATTAAATTAATTTAATTCCAAAGATAATTTGTACGTCTATCTTTCCTTTGATGTCGAGAGGATGACTTGAAATACTTTATGCTGACTGGGAGCCAAGGTGGGAGAAAGTGGGGTGGTGGGGGTGTGAGATATTGGTGGAACTTTAATCATTAATTTTTATTATGGACTGGAATACAGTAAAACCTTTGCTATCCATCACCCTCGGGACCTGACTGAGCGATGATTAATCAAATATGCCGGATATTCAATTGGCAAGTTGCCGAAAATGCAACAATTTTTAAAAACTTATTATAAAACATACCATATTAATAATAGACTAAATAATAACAGAATATTGTATGGATACTTACCAATAAAGCATTCCATCACACTCAGTAAAATGATTGGTAAAAAAGCATTAATGCCAGTGTTCGGTAAGTTTAATAAGTGTGCATATGCAAACTGAGCATACCGCGATGGCTACGGTATGAGATCTGGTTGCTGGAATGGTGAATCGTATTGGGAGATACCGGTTGGTTGAGTATGCCGGTTGGTTAGGTACCGGATAAATAAGGTTTTACCGTAGCTAGATTGGCAAGTATGTCCTTTGCGAGATGTGGTTTGTCTGATATACCTAATGACCTCCAGTGGTATTGTTTCCTATATGCTGCAGGCTTTACAGTACCTATAGGATTCTCACATCAAGTGGCTCCAGCTTTGGTCTCATTGATCAGCACTCCCACACTTCCATTTTCTGGCCCATCTAGTAATGAAAGCCCTTCAAAACCCCAAAGCCAGGGAGCATTTTGCCTTGGACCGCCACTGCTCCAAACAGCGCCAACTGTGTCACGGCAAAGCTCAGCTGCATTGTGCGTTAACAGCAACCCTACAGACCCAACAGGGAATCCACCTCGGTCTCCAGACACAGGTTAGTAATGCAGGTCATGTGTTAAATAAGAAACAGATGATGGGGAAATATGTTTAGCTAAGTTGGTAAAGGTTCATATCATATAATAATAGTAATACAGTATAATAATAATCCTTGCATTTGATATAGCGCTTATCACGTCTTATCGACGTCTCAAAGCGCTTCACAGCATATACTGTAAAGTGATCGTATATTTGTGGGCGAAAGGCGGCAGCCAATTGCGCACAACTTTGTCAGCCTGTCCCCAATGGAGATGGAGATTTTACACCACGTGTACTTTGTCAATACTTCTATTATTAACAATCTGCTATCCATGCTTTTAGGAAAAATAACTCATAGACATTGACTTTGTGTTACAGATGTTTCTGCTGCAAATTCTGCTTTGGCACAGCATTTGCTAAATGAGATCTTGCAGAGTCAGGCTTCTGGACTTCCCTCGCAGGCTGAGGATACACAAGCCAGTGTGGGTAAGATAAAGACCCCCTACTAACCTGCCAGCTCCCTCCGCTCAGCAGGATCTGGCCTGCTCCATGTCCCCCGACCCGCCCACCCCACCATTGGTGGGCAAGCCTTCAGCAACTCTGTCCCCAATGTCTGGAATTCCATCCCGCAATCCCCCCACCTCGCCCCCTCCCTAGCCTCCTTCAAGCCCTGCCTCAAGACCCTCCTCTGCAACGGTCCCATTGGTCAGACCCCCCCCCCCTCCGTTTCCCTTCACTCTCCCTGATCCCGAACCCAGCTCGGGTCTGAAACATTGACTGTCCAGCGCCTTGGGACATCCTCCTGACGTAAAAGGCACTATACAAATGTAATTTTGTTGTTGTTGTTGTTGCTGTCATACAGAACATATGGGAGGAGGTGGGTATACACAAGGAGGGGAAAGAAATCAGGAAACCAAGAAAGAACTGGAAAGCCACATTATAAGCAGATCAAAACATAACATCCTCGGGTGATAGTTGATTCAACTAATACCCGATCTGACAGATCAGAGTTATCGGGATTAACAACTGGAATGGGTTCTGGGAAGGAAACTAGAGCCAGGACACAGGGCTTTTTGAAAGAAACAGATTAATGCCGCAATGGGAATACTTGGGATGGTATTCTGCCATCGGATTAGATCAAACTGGCCAAAGGCATTTCTTTATCTGAAACTGTATCATGATCTTATCAAAGGAGATATCTTTAGAGCTCTAAATGCTGGTCAGCTGGTTATACTTCAGGAGAGTTGCAAACTCTTCCCCCAAAACCATTGAAACAAATTGGACTTGCCCTGGAATAACTCTTGGCGTCCTGGCAACAATCCCCCAAATAACATTGGTCAAAATACATATTCCTGTATTATTATTATTATTATTATTTTTACCATTTCTGTAGATGACAACTTCCCAGGGGATGAAAGCTGTCCTGGGAATCTTCCTCCAATTAAAGAGGAGAAGTGTGAACAAGGAGCGGAGGAGAGCGTTGTATCTCCCTTTGGAATTGAGAGAAGTCTCAAAAGAACAGGGGGTCCAGAAGAAAGGTAAGAAGAATAGAAATGATAGAACAGCAACGAAACCAAAGTACATTTTTATATAGCACCTTTCACATCAGGAGGATATCCCATAGCACTGAACAATCAATGGTTTGCTGACGTTTGGATACACGAGAGGTGAGGGCAGGTAGGGTGGAGGTGGGGAGATGACCAAAGGCACGGTCAAAGAGGAAGCTTGTGGGACGGACTTTGATGAAAGCGAGGAAAGGGGTGAATGAAGCGAAGGGCTTCAGGAATGGAGTTCCAGACAGTGGGGGCAAAAAGGCTAGAAGTGCGACCATCAATGGTGGGACGAGTAGGGCAGAGGACATGAAGCCAGCCTGCAGAGCGGAGGGAAGGGGCAGGCTGGTAAGATTTAGAAGGTCACAAAGGTAGGCTAAGGCCAGTACATGGAGGGCTTTAAAATTCACCGCGAAGATTTTGATCTCGATCCTTTGAGGAAAGGGGAGCCAGTGTAGCTGAGCAAAGATGGGTGCAATAGATTCACAGAGCTGGTGTGAGAGAGGACACGAGCTGCAGAATTTTGAATAGTTTGAAGTTTGTGGAGGGAAGCGTTGGGAACTCCAGTGGTCAGAGAGTTAGAGGGGTCAAGCCTGGAGGTGATAAAGGGACGGATAAGGTTCACAATGGCCGGAGGAGAGAGGCACTGGCAGAAGTGAGTGATGTTGGAAAGAGGGGGGAAGCTAAATAAGCCAAGGCATGAATATGGAGCTTGAAGGACAAATGAGAGTCCAATAAAAGACCAAGCCATACTGGCTTAGTGAGGTGAAACGTAAGTCCATGTATACTGATGCTGTCTACCCCAAAGGTTAAAAAGATGCTGAACAAAAGCCAAGTAGGAGCTGAGAACTTTTCATCCTAAGTTCAGTGTTCTACCTACTGAGCCACTCGAGAACCTTTGTCTCAGCTTTTCGTGCCTAAATTGATGTTGCGTAATTAACATCAACCCTCTTGAACTCTGTAAGATGTTAACAGTGCAAAGTCTGAATTTTGGAGCAAATTGGAAAAAAAAACACTGAAGTAAAATGTCATAACCCTAACTCAATGTTCTTTCTTTTAGACCAATCAGGCCTGGAATTAGAGTAAGACAAAAAACCTTTGAAGATTTTGTTGAAGAACAACATAAAATGGATTCGGAATCTGTTAAACAAGATTCACAGGTATAGATAGAAGACATCATGGGGTTGGTTCAGGAAATATTGCTATGGATTGTCAGTCAAAGTCACAGTCAAGGACAACATTTAATCTGTAAAAGTATAAATTTAATTTTAATTATATTTTTAAAATTGAGTGTCTGCTATTGTCACTATCAGAATAAGAATAATCGTTGGATTTGATGTAGCATCTTTCACGTTAGGAGGAGGTCTCAAAGGATTTACTGTAGGTGTAGTGACTGTATTTTGTGGGCACTCGCCTATGAACAGCTAACATGTGCATAGGAATATCCACAACAGCAATTTTTATTTGGGGGAATTGATGGCCAGGATAATTGAGAACATATATTAGTAATCGTATCAGTAAACAGTACAAAAATAAATAGATCATGAATATGGCTTACATTCAGTTAAAAGCAATAAATAATGGATATTATTTTTGAAGATCCTGCGATGAAAGGAAGCCACAGTTTGATAGATGAAAATACAAACGTAATTTTGAAATCAGTTTTCTCTTTTTGAGAACTACAGAAAACTGACTTCAACGCAGCGGAATTCAACATTCCGACAAATTTTGCGTGCTCTAAAATGCTTCACGGAGAGAATAATGAGCAAGAGAGCAGATATTGTATTACAATACAGGTGTCCCCCGATTTACAATGTTTCTATTTACACGGTTTTGATTTAACAAACATAATTTTTTAACACTTTTTTATTGATATACGACATTTGGTTTCGTTTGAACGACAAGAAAATTGGGCGCATCTTTTTTGCGCATGCCGCAGTACATAGTGTATTTCGTGGGACCGCCTGGGAAACCGCAGTTTCGATTTGCGATGTTTCGATTTGCGTGACATGTTTCAAGAAAGCAAGCAACCCTGTCGTAAATCGGGGGGATCCCTGTTTTATATGCTGCATTTTCAGCAAAACTGTTTGATTGTTTCACAGGATGCAGTCGAGGAGAAGGTAACAACTAAGAGGTCTTTCTTGAAGCGCGGCGAAGGCATTGCACGATTTGAAAAGAACAAAGATATTGCACCCATAGAGCGAAGCGTCCATCCCATTCAAGAATCCGCTAAACAACCCCCTTGGAAAGTCACCTTCAGCAGCCATCGCCGGCTTTCTCTGCCTGTACGCTTCGAGGGCGATAGCCTGCCCGTTAAAAGGCGACCAGCTTTGAAAAAGCAGGCGAGCGCTTCTGCCATTTTGTCATCCAAAGGGAAGAAGCCTCTCTCTGTCGATAGCTCCTCCGTGAGCAACGGCAGCAGGGACCACAGGCAACAGGACAAACTGGATGAGATCAAAAACAGCACAGACGAGGGAATTCAAAGCGACATAAATGCTCCGGAATTGGTGAACAAGTTTGAGTTGTCCTGCAAACACTGTAATGACAGAAGCAATACTGCCTGTCAGCATTTAAACAAGGGTATCATTAAAACAGACTGGGGGAGTTGGTGTGAAGAGGAAACACGAGGAAATTCTCCTACAGGTAAACCATTTAACTTCCATATTCTTGAATGTCAGAATTTGATTGAATTTGAGTCAAATTTGCCAAATCAGTCAAATAACCACATTCTTCCTGAGAGTTTGATGAAACTCAACCAAGAACAACATGTACAGCAGCACACGGCATTGCAGTCACTGAGGTCATCTGTCCATGAACCAACTCCTTTCAATAACTCTTCCTACCCGGCATATTCTCTGGAGCTACAAAACAGCAACGGCGACGGAGTTGTGAGGCAGGATATTGGACTTTTCCAGGAGCAGACGAAATGCAAGGAGCAAGGTGAGAAAGGAACTAACTCAGACACCAGCAAAGGTCTCGACAGAAAAAACGTAGGCTTCAAAAAAATAAATGACCGAATAGTTCAGGTTGAGTCTCGCTGTCGTGAGAATGTCAGAAACCAAAATGTCCAAGACGGGGAAGTGCACAGAGACACAAGCACACGGTTAATACTACATAGAGATAGTGAACACTCACAAAACAGATTGAATATTGGTTTTGAAAGTAAGATTAAACCTCATGGTACAGTTCACACTAAAGCCAGCAGTACAGACACCGAGGACGATGATGACTCCAAATCTCAGTGTCACCAACAACCGACGAAAGAGACCGCACAAAAGTACAGTCACACTGACAACCATCTGGACTTGTCTGACAACGCAGACTACGCCAGTGATCTCCCGAGTGAATTAGAAGACCTAGAGGTGCAAACGTTTCAGCGTTCAGCACACAGTAAATCTTCTTTGGAGAAATACAATGGCCTGAGCAGCAGCAGCAGCGAGAAAGAAATGATAGGACGCAAACCCAATACTCCGCTGAGGAGGTGTCCCTTCCCACACAGTAGGTCAACAAAGGAGAAAAGCAAAGTGCGGAGAAGAAAGTCCAAATTTTCCAAGTCAAACGCGAGTCGTAGTTTTGTGGACAATCAGCCTCGTGACACCAAGCAATCAAATTTGGAGCAGCCTTCAGCTGTTGGCCTTGAAAGAAGCTTGCTCCCATGTTCAAAGGTGATATCGCAGTGTGATCCTCCGGAACCCAAAGCCATCATCGTCGAGAAGGTTCAAGGTTTGTGTGCCCGTGAAAATCATTTGTTACGGCTTTTGACAACGCGTTGAATTATTGACGCTTATATCGTATAGCGTTCGTATTTTAGAACCATTTGAGCGCTTAGTTATAAAATTAAACGACTTTATAATAATCCACGGCTTTTTGATAGCACCGTTCACAATAGATGGACATGCCAAGATGCTTCACAATATATACTGTTGTGTAAAGTATTTGTTTGGGTCTTATCCGAAGGATGGCAACTCTGAAAATGCAACCCCCACCCCCCACAGCACTGCGTTAGTGTCACCTTAGACTATATGAATTCCAAATTGCCACACGCGGTTTGAATTCACAACTTTCTGACTCGGAAGGGAGAGTGCAACCACTGAGCCACACTCTATACCAGTAAAACCTTGACCATCTGACATTCCGAAAGCCGGCAACTCGCTGAAACCAGCCAGATTTAAAAATACAAACAGCATTAATTTCTTCCTGTTGTTAGAACTGTTTAAACTCCGACATAGTTTGGCTTCAGGGCTGTGTTCACAGCTCACATGGTGTATGGGGCAGGGCTTCCCCAGCCATTTCTAGGGTAGGTTCCACATACTGGCAAACTCCGAAATCCGGGGGGTGTGAGTGGCCTAACTATGCCGATTTATCGAGGTTTTACTGTACTCTGCTTACACGGCAAGAGATTTTCACATTTGATTTGGTACTATAAAAAGAGGCAAAAATATTTTTGGATTGCAATTTCTCCCTCCCCTCCAATATTCTTCATGTTCTGGTACAATGGGAGTAAGAATGTTGCTACTGTGCTTTGCTTTACAATATTCTGGTCTTCGTTAAATCACTTTCAGTCCTGTAGCTCAGCGGTTAGAGCACTCGCCTTAGAAGCGAGAGACCAGGCAGGGAGAAATGTTGGGCAGGTTTCCTTACTCCACACGCCTGATAATAACCCCTTAAAATAAAAATAAATTGGTCATTTTAATCCATGACTGTTTGTGGGACTCTGCTGAGTGCAATTGGCTGCCGCATTTCGCCCACAAATATATCCAGTCACTTCACTTTACAGTATATTCTGTGAAGCGCTTTGTGCCGTCTAGATGACACAAAAAACGCTATATCAAATGCAAAGATTATTTATTGCTTTTTTTTTTTATCGAAACCACTCGCCTGGCAGGCGGGGATCAATCCAAACTACTGCAAGAAAAGCTTCAACAGCTCGAAGCAGAAATTGATCGATTTCGAGCAGAAAACAAGACATTGGTCAAACTGAAGGAGGAACAGGAGTTGGCCATGGAAAACCTGAGGTGAGAGTTTGGCCCTCGATTAGGTCTTGTCGAGATATCACCATGTTGCCACCACGCCCTTAAACTCTGGAACTTCCGGCCTCAATCTCTCTGCTCATCCCCCCCCACTTAATCTTTCCTTCATTTCCCACCTGATAGCCTACCTCTGCGACTGCATCTATGGTACCTTCCCTTCCCGCTTCCGCCATACTCAATATCCAACTTCACAGCGCTATCCTTCATGATGACACAGTGTCAATGCAAATTATAGCTGTTGCACTTAGTTTATTTTTAGTAAAAAAAAACACAGGTTTTATTCTTTAGCCCACGTATCTATTTCCTACCTTTTAGAGGAGCTAAATATAGGAGGGATCTTTCATTGTATCTGCCCCCCTGCCACTGTATGCTGTTATACATTAGTGTAAAATCAATCTACCACATGAGAATTTTGTACTTCCATTACCATCTTGCTATTTAATGTGATACCAGTCACCTTGATAAATGTCTTTGTGGAGGGTTGATGCAAATCACACTAAGTTAGCAGAGTGTTGCATGGGGGCAATGCCCAGCAATGCAATGAGTTACATGGAGACAAGTTTGCAGTGTTGCAATGAAAGAGTATTACAGTAAGTAGGAACGTTACAGTTTGCAGTGTGATTTGTGCAGGATGAATTCCCTTCATGACACAGATTTTGTGCTGTCTAATTAACTGATATAATTATTATGAACTATCATGTTACACTCTTCTGTCATGCAGTTTCCTTTCTCTATATCCCCACACAACACGTACACTGAGGTCTCACTGAGAAGAAGTTCCCTTAACTATACCAAGGCCACTACCAATGCTATTCTTTAATTAGTCACTTTAATTAACCCCATCCCCCCCATCCTTGCCCAACTCCATTGGTTTCCATGACCCAGAGGATCCAATTCAAGATCTTGGTCCTCACATATAAAGCCCTCCACAGCCTCGCTCCACCCTACATCTGTGACCTCCTAACGCCTTACCAACCTGCCCATCCCCTCTGCTAAGCAGGCTCTGGCCTGCTCCACGTCCCCCGACTCACCCGCCCCACCATTGGCGGTTGAGCCCTTAGCCACTCTGACCCCAACCTCTGGAACTCCATCCCACAGTCCCTCCGTCTCGCCCCTCTCTGGCCTCCTTCAAGTCCTGCCTCAAAATTCTCCTCTTCGATGGTCCCATCGGTCATCCCAAATCCCCCCTTTCCTCCCTACCCCGTCCCCAGCTTGGGTCTGAAGCAATGACTGTCCAGCGCCTTGGGACATCCTCCTGACGTAAAAGGTGCTATACAAGTGTAATTTTGTTGTTGTTGGGTGTACACTAGAGAGGATGGGATGAATCCTTTAATTTTCTATATTGTACAGGGAGAATAATAATAATAATCCTTGCATCTGATATATAGCTCCTTATCACATTGTTGAGACATCTCAAAGGGCTTCACAGAATATACTACAGTGAATCAACCATATATCTTATGGGTGAAACTCAGCAGGCAAACAGAACAGCCACAAACAGTCGTGGAGTGACTGAGAAAATATATATTTTTTTAAATGCATGACCTGTGCTTGTGTTTATTTATGTGAATCTCACTGAGTGAGGAATTGCAGATACAAACATTATGCAGTGTCTGAGCAATGAATGACAAGGCGCATCAGAGCTTCAACGCACTGTGCTGCCTTGATTTGAAAGCGATTGCAATCTTGATATGCTAAAAGACTGTTGCCAGATCTTCCTACAGCAATTTAAGTTTAAAGGTATTTCCTATAGATATATACTGTAATACTGGGACTACCGAAAAGACTAATTTTCCCCCACCTCATCACTAAACAAAGCCATAGGTTTAGCCTCAGATTCAGCGATTGGCATCGTTGCATTGACGTTCAGCAAACTTTTTCCCATTGAGGAGATTTTGCTGCCCTCTTGTGAACTCTCCTGGAACCACAAGGAAGTTGGTGATGATACCTCCGCACGCCTCTACACCTCTGCGGAAAGCTCCACTCCAAAGGGTACAACTCCACACTTCTCACCAATATCTGCACCCAAGTCTCCGTTCCTGACGATGGGAATTCTGGACAGATTGTCAGTTCAGACTGACCCTGTCCCCGATTGACACCCAGGCAGTTGCCTTGAACCAGTAGAAGAGTCCTCGCTAATGATTTAATCTCTCCTTAGCCCAGGTTTTCCTAATCTCTTCCCCTTCCCTCCAGATAAAATAAATTGCAGTGCTAAAGCATCAATCATCTGGCTCAAAACAGACCGAGAATCAAGCTGATGAGCTTCTGATCCCCGATGAGAAGAGATATTTCTGACGATCCATACAGTTTGACTACAAAATGCATACTCACTACACTTTGGAGCTCCTGTGGCTCAGTGGTTAGAGCACTTGTCTTGCAAGCTGGGGAGACCAAGTTGGGGAGACCTGTGTTCGAATCCAGGCAGGTCAGGGCGAAACCTTGGGCAAGTTTCCTTACTCCACACGCCTAATAATAATCCCTCCAAAAAAATCACAATAATAAAATTGGTCATTTCAATCCACGGCTGTGTGTGGGACACTGCTGTGCGCAATTGGCTGCCGCAATTCGCCCACAAATATATACAGTCAATTCACTTTACAGTATATTCTGTGAAGCGCTTTGGGACGTTGATAAAATGTGGAAAGCGCTATATCAAATGCAAGGATTATTATTATTATTACTTTACAGTATACACAGTATCATTATTATTATTATTATGATCATTATCTGTGAATCGCGTTGAGACATCACAACAATGTGATAACGTGCTATACACCAAATGCGGCTGCTAGATCAGAACCACGATAAGACATCTGAAAACTCTTTACGTGATTTACTGTCGTGACTTCTTACAGACAAAAGTAGGATCCATTTTACTCAAAGCAAGTGTTGGCCACTTTCGGGTGTAATCTTTCATCAAGTATGGCTTAGTGTCACACCAAGCACTGCCTTTAATCAGTATCAAATACAGTAGAAGCCCGTTTTTCCGGCCCCCGCGGGGCCTGGCCAATGCCGGTTAAAGCGCCTGCTGGATATTCGGGCGGCCCGCGGCCGAAAACCCAGCATAAAAAAATTAAAGTTCTTTTAACACACACCAGACTAAATAATAACACATAATAACAGAATATTGTATTGGTACTTATGGTTAAAACTACTCTCTTGCGCTTCTCACCTTTACTGATTGAGGTTTACAGTCCAGCAATTCTTTTTTAAATGGAGGACGCCAAGCGGGTGAAAAAAACGGCAGCACGATTTTAAAGTCGCACGACTTTACTAGTGGCAAGCCGATAGCCCTAGACTCTACTAGCGGCAAACCGAAATACTGCACCTGCACAACAATGTGGGTTATCAACTAGCGTTAATGGCTTGCCGCTAGTAAGGCTTTAAAGTCACTCTGCTTTTTTCACCCGCTTGGCGTGCTCCATTTTTAAAAGAATTGCTGGGCTATGAACCTCAACCACAGCATTATGGCTTCAAGCGCAGCATCTACCAGCAAAGGTGAGAAGCGCAAGAGAGTAGTTTAACAATAAGTACCAATACAATATTCTGTTATTATTTATGCAATTACAAATGTTCCACTGCTATTGTTCCGGATAAGGTTTATTGAATGGGGACTTTTTTTCGGCGTGCCGGTTATACGGAAGCATTGAGTCATGGATAAATGGGCTTCTACTGTACAAAGATTATTATTATTTGAGGCTGTTATAATCTAAAAGGGCTCCAACACCAACAATTTGTGCAGATCACCCTTATCACCTGACCAAGATATAACCTTACAAATTGTTGCTTTCTCGGGCCTGCAGTTACATGCAAGTCTTTTGTGCTCAAAACTCAACTTACTCTTTTGTTTGTCTGAAAACAATTCAATGCCCTATAATCCAAAGGTTTACAGACAAGCCGAGACTTGCTATAAAGTGAATACTGATCTGCTGTTCTTTCGAACTTTTATAAAGGTATTGGCAGCTTATAGTCAGTGGTGGACAATTTATTTGCAAGTCTTTGGTAGATTCAGATATTTTCTGCAGTGTCATTCCTTCTATACAAACATAGACATTGTCTATGCTCTGGTTCCTGGTCTAATGTTATTTTTGCACCACTTATTCTTCCAATGTCCTCCATTCTTCTTGTCCTGAAGACATTTGACTCCTTTTTCCTTCCAATAAGATACTGTTCAACTGTGTTGAGGTTTTGAATGGATTAAATCTTCTCTGCATTGCGCAGAATGTAAAGAGACCTCAGGAAGAGCCCCATCAGGCACCATGAACTATCTGTTGCATTGCATCAGATCTCTGCTGATGGCCCAAATTCTAGTTCAGATGTGTTTAGAAAATTGGTTGCACTGGACTGGACAGGGTCGGAAATGGGCCCAGGGAACTTTTCATTATCCATGATGTTACGCCAACTCGCTGCTCTCCAGGACTTGCCAACTTTCCCCCTCCACACGCTACAGACTATTCAGAACTCTGAAGTTTGTGTCCTCTCCTTCACAAGCCTCCGCCAGCCTATCACTCCCACCCTGGTCCAGCTTCCTCAGAGGATTAAGTTGAAGATGAAATTGATGACAATTATGGAACCAGGATCCTCAAAGGGTTTCAAGGATGAACTGGAAATGTTCCTGGAAATGCTTGTCCCTCCTTGTCTTGTCGTCCTACTACTGTGAACTCCTAAAACCCCACAAACCCACCCACTCCATCTACTCAGTCAGTGCAAGTCTCTCTGAACCACATATTCTAGTTCAAGCACTTGCTTAAGACTCTAAATAACATTATCAACCCAAGTGATACATATTCAAGATTGAGATCGACAGTCATTAATCTGCTTCCTATCCCCCGCCCTGCTCATCCCACCTTCTGCCTTTCTGCCTCCACCGTTGGGAATCCCATCCCTTCCCTCTGTATCTTTGTCTTACCCCTACCCTCACCTCTTTCAAACCCGTCTCAAGATATTCCTCTTTGACTGAGCCTTTGGTCAACTTCCCACCCGCAACCTGAGCCCTCTCTGAGCCCCAACCCTCTTGAGTACAACTCCCAGCTCGGGTGCAATGTCCTCTAGCTTGGTACGTCCTTTCAATGTGAAAGGCGCTATGCAAATGCAGTTTGTGGTTGTTGCTGGTTCTCTAGTGTGAAATGTGGTTTGGAAGGTTCTTGTGGGCACTTGAGTAATTAGCTCAGTGTGGAGAAAGGGAGGATGTGGGGTTGTCTGGCTTGTGGATCGTAACTTTCATCTGCTAATGTAATGCTATGCAACACAGTGAGATCATGGACCAGATAGATTTATACTTTCAACATCAGGGCTGAGGATGGGCTGAGTGACGGTCTAAATGTTTTTGATTTACAAACAGATCGCAGAGAACTCATCTGAAAGTGGATTGGATGCAGTTCAAACTGAAGCAGTTTTGATCACCAACAGGTTTCTTTATAACGTGGAGGTGCCAGAGTTCTCAAAAGGTTATAGATTACGTGGGTTGAAAAGTCAAAACCTGTTCCTTTATTTGGCAGAAAGCGGATGGATCTGTTTGAACATGAGAAGATCGAAGAGATGGCCCGTTTGGAGGAATACAAGAAAGAAGAGTTGAAGAAACTACAGACGGAGAGGAGGTCATCTGAAAAGACCGCAATGGAAGCCAAAGTGATGCTAGATAGGAGAGAGAGGGAGGATATGGAGGTCAGTCAGGATCTAACTCTTACTCAGTCTGTGCTGACTGCTATGAAAGATGTGTTGTACCTAATTTCTTACAAGGTTGACTTTCCCCTAGGAGGTTATATAATTTTGCAAGTGTCACTCAGCTCAGCTCAAGTCAGTGCAAGTCCCTCTGAACCACATGTTCGAGTTCAAGCACCTGCTTGAGACTCTAAATAACATTCTCACCCAAGTGATACATATTCAAGATTGAGATCAACTATTTTTTTAAAAACTAAAGGGATTAAGGGATACGGGAATAGGGTGGGTAAATGGAATTAGGAATTGGCTTATTCCTTCTCCTATTTCTTATGTTAAGTGTTAATTGCGTATCGAATTGTTTGGCAGCAGTTCTGCTTGTTCCCAGGTAGAAGGGAATGTTTTTACCTGCACAGTTTGGGAAACATTTCACAAGATTAAAAGAAGAGTTTGTATGATAAAGGCCCTTTGTCCCATTTGATCGTTATCCTTCCAGAATTTCTACCCTACTGTCTTCCCATCATAGCATCAAGCTGCTTCTTAAAAATAAGTGTCTGGCCTCAGCCACCTTTCCTGGTAACCTGATCTAATCGTCAATTACTCTCTTGAGTAAAGAAATATTTTCTGGTGTCTGTCCTCAGACTGCCCTTTATTATCTCACACTGCCCTGTATCCGCTTGTCCCACTATCCTGAATACTGTATCTGAAAATATTGTTCATCTAACTGGTCCCATGTGCTGCATCACAGTTTTTCTGCACAAAAGCTATTGTAATTACCTAGCGTTTAACTGAAACAGAATAAATTTACACAACTTGCATTAAATCACTTGAAATCACTAGGACATACTGTAATAGTATGTGCCGATTCCTAAAAGGATTCCTTAACCTGATTAAGGATCCTTACTGATCACTGGAAATATATCCCTCGACCCTTGGGTGGAATCTATGGTATTATTGAGCCGTGAAAGTTTTGCTGAGATAAAGTGTGAATCGAATGTGTTTCCCGACCGGTTGTTGACTTTGATCCTTTTCTACCTTGACATTAACCAGCTGTTGAAGCAGCAGCTTGAACAGCTCCAGGAAGAGCTGAGGGAGAGCGAGTCTGGCTGGATGGCATCCCACACCCAACTTCGAAACCAGATACAATTACTGACCAAAGAAAACAACGACCTCCGGGCCGAGGTGAAGGCGATCGATCACCAGCGTCAGGAGGCCGTCAGGAAGGCGGAAACCGCTGCCTTTACCAGCAGGAAATCCGAAACACCGGTATGAGCTTTCCCTTTGCCCTAATCTACGTTTCATGATGTACTGTGCTACGTGTTATTTTCTCTTCCTTCACGCCTTTTTACGTCTCATTCCCCCATTCCCTGATCACGAGTCTTGAGTGACTTGACAGCGATTCCATGTCTGTGCCCATGTTGCTCTTGGGCGTTTGGAAGTGGGAGTGTTCAAGCGGCCAAGACTTGGCTCGGAACCTTACTCTTCCTCTGGGTGAGAAGCTACAAGATCAATAAGCCGTTACCAGCCATTACCTGCTACAGTGTTTAGGAATACAGTTGAACTGAAGCCACTGTTTGAGGGTGCGCAGCGATGGTGGCAGTGGAAAAATATATCTTTATTGCTTTTATATCCCCCCTGCAATCCAGTGAGAAAGTCTTGCTTCTGTTCACTATTCTGCTTTGACTCACTGGGGATGAACCAACCATAAGGTTGATTTCATTCAATTACATTTGACTACTTTACTGGGCAGTCATGTTATACACGCATGAAATGGACCCTAAGCTTAGAAGGTTCAATGCGGAGAAAGGTGAGATAAGGAAGGGGAGGGAGCAGAGATTAATGAGGGGGAAAAGCAGTCTTGATAACTGTAAAATAATGATTTATAGTAACATCATCTTTAAAAAAACATCTAGGTATCAGATGCCATCCTTAAAGGTACATTACAGCCAGTCCCCAGAAATACTAGAAGTCGTAGTTCAACGCCTTGTGGGAGGAAAATGACTTCTGACGGCAGACAGACACCTGTTGATCCTGAGCTAAAGGTACTAATTTTACAAGGGTTAATATTTTGCTACTCATATTGTTATATTCATGAACGAGAATTCATCATTCGAATTATATTACTGTAGTTAGTGTAATGTTGGTGTAATAGAGAGAAACAGAGAAAACTGTGTAACAATCAAGGTCAGTCAAAAGATTTATGAGACATTGTTGTGTAGAAATTGGCTGCTGCATTCGCCTACAAAATATACAATCACTACTCTTTCCAATAAAACCCTGTAAAGCTCTTTGAAAACATCCTCCTTGATGTGAAAGGTGTTAGATCATATTATCTTATTTTTAAAAGAAAATCCTATAGCCATTTGAGGCACTATTTCCTCAATTTGCTTTAAACCCCATTGGAAAAACAAACAGACATTTCAATTGACTTTCTGAATAGTTTTAAGAGTCTATCAACGTCAGAGTTCCACTGACATTATAGACAGACTTGATGTTGGGAGATACTGAGCCTGAAAGTGTGACAGAGATTCATTAGCAAAGTAGGAGCATAATGAAACAGTAAGATCTCCGACTTTCGTAGGGGAAGTCACAGGGCATTTGTTACAGTGCATACTGGAGATTGGCAGGGATTGGAGAATACAAGATTGAAAGAGACAGAATTGAGGAAGCTTTTTAAGTGGATACGTTGTCTACGGTAACTTTTGTTTTGGGGAGCGGGTGTTTTAAGGTCTGGTTGTTCTCTTCTGAATAACACTTATGTGTTTTACAGACTGGGGGAAAAGCAGAGGAAAAGCTTGAAGCCCAGAAGAGGGAGAGGAGAGAAATCCAGGAAAAGGTTTCTGTCCGTTTACAAAACCGAAGTGCAACTCCTACTGGACAGAGAATGCCCTTCCAGAACAGGTCAACACCCGATCTCGAGATGGTAAACACTAGCCATCGATCCTTTGGAAGGACATCTGGCTAAATTCATACAAGGAATTTATACCTACAATAACTTGGCAAGATTCAGATGTTGGGGGCAGAGTGACTGAAGGCTCGCCCGCCAATGGTTGGGTGGGTGGGTCGGGGGACGTGGAGCAGGCCAGAGTCTGCTGAGCGGAGGGGGCGGGCAGGTTGATAAGGGGATAGGAGGTCACGGATGTAAGAACATAAGAATTAGGAGCAGGAGTAGGCCATTCGGCCCTTCGAGCCTGCTCCGCCATTCAACAAGATCATGGCTGATCTTCTCACCTAACTTTGATTACCTGCCCTATCCCCATATCCCCTAATCCCTCTATTTTTCAAAAATCTATCAGTCTCAGCCTTGAAAATGTTCAAGGACTGAGCATCTACAGCCTTCTGGGGTAGTGAATTCCATAAATTCACTACCCTCTGAGTGAAGAAATGTTTCCTCAACTCTGTTCTAAAAGGCTGACCCTTAATTTTAAGACTGTGCCCCCTGGTTATAGATTCTCCTACCAGGGGAAACAGTCCCTCAGTGTCTACTTTATCTAGCCCTTTAAGAATGTAGGGTGGGGCGAGATTGTGGAGGGCTTTAAATGTGAGGACCAGGATCTTGAATTGGATCCTCTGGATGATGGGGAGCCAGTGGAGTCGGGCAAGGATGGGGGAGATGGGGTCACGGAGTTTGGTACGGTAGAGGACATAGGCTGCAGAGTTTTGGATTAACTGCAGCCTGTGGAGGGTGGAATTGGGGAAGCCGACCAGCCGGGCGTTTGCATAATCGAGCTGGGATGTAGTGAAGGTGTGGATGAGGGTTTCAGCGGCTTTAGGGGTGAGGTAATGGCGGAGTCGGGAAATGTTGCAGAAGTGGGGAAAGGCAGTGTAGTTAGAGGCCTGAAAATAAGTGACTTTCCATTCTCTAAATAGGGTAAGGAAGTGGGGGATCTAAGTGAAGTGGGGGGATCCATAAGGGAAGAGTTCAGGGAAGAAGGAAAGGAAGAAAGCAGCGCTGTTGAAAATAATCTCACTTCCACCTCTAATCACCTTACGGTTGTCTGATTCTAGAGCATTCAGAGAGCCACTTCAGCTCGTCAAAGAGGGCATGACAGAAAGTCTCCTCTGCCCAGCTTTGACCTCAGTGTGTTGCCGGGAACAAATTCCACTTGTTGCTCAAGGGGTAAGCGCCACTATTCTAGTTTGGCTCTAAATAAAGTAAGTTTATCTTAAACCGTTGCTTGTTTTTTTTTAGAAATTCTTGACGCTCGTTAAACAACTGCACTAAAAATGAATCACAAATCAATAATGGTCACTTCTGTCCAGTGAACACAACTGCAGGTTGGCTCTATCCAAAGCAATGAGGAGCTTAAAGTGATTACTGCTGAAATTTGCTGTATTAAAAACGCTTTCTTATCATTGGAAGCACGGTTAAACTGCGGCTTGACCAACTTGAACCTTTCTATCTGTCCACGAGGGCTTGCAGTTATCAGGAAAGCAGTGAGAAAGATGCAATTCCCTCTCTAACGCTCCCCTCTACCTGTCGTTCCTGCAAACTTCATTCAACAGCCAAGCGTGAAGACTTTCTGTGTAATTATTCTTTGGTCCCCATAGATTATGAATCAAGGAGATTATCTGCACTGTTCAATACAGTCCACTGGGCTATCAGTGGGTAAGGTTTATATTGTGTTCTACATCCACATTTATGCAAATGCACTTAAAATCTCAACAACTTCCTCTTAACACCATGAAGAAGATTTCCGTCATTGGCTCTAGGCAATCGGTTGTTCTTTACTTGGTCATTTGTGGGTCTTTGTTGTACCAAATCGGCTGCATTTGCTGGTAAATTGGTCATCGATCTGTGAATTATCTTGATGGCGCACTGTAAACATGTGGGTTCTTTCCTCTCCTAGGCCCCCAGTCTTCCAATTCAGGCAGTTCAGAGGATGCTCCTCACATGCCAGTGCACACCATTGAACGAATGGTCGAGGATGTGCCCTCCACTAGGACTCCCAGAGCTACTGCTAAACTGCCGGTGAGTGAGACCAGCAGAACTGTGAGCACATAACACCTGGCTCAGAGATTTACACAATTTCCAAGTTCATTTAAATTATTTGATGACTGAATATGAAGCACTTCGTTTCTAAGTCATATTAGTGAATTTTGTACTGTAGTGGTTTTTCTGCTGAAGCAAATATTAATAGCAGTTCTAATTTTCTTTAAACAAAAGTATTTTCCTCTCTATTGCTCAATGTTGTAGTTAATCACAGTCTCTGACACTTCCATTAGCAGTTTTGTTTACACGTAATAAATGCTTGGGACACAAAATAATGAAAGATTTGTTTTCACCTTATTTTTCTGTTCCTGAACTAAATGAAAGATATTTATTGCATTTAGCAATTGCAGTGTCAGAAGTGATAATATATGTACATAACACAACATTCAGCCTAGCAAGCCTGTTTTACCAATTATGAGAATTTGTCAGATTGTTTAATCCCAATGTCGCACACTTCAGTATCTTTCTTTCTACCCAATTCTCTATTTCTGTCAAACATCCCTATTGATTCTGCCATTGCCACTTTCTGGGACAATCCATCTCTTGACAACCTTCTAAGTAAAGCAATGCTTCGTTAGATTGTTAACCCCTTCGAACACTGCTTTGCAGAGGAACACAGCGGAGATGGTGTCCAGATGTCGAGAAAAGCCTCCTACCGGACGTAGAAGTCGCAGTGCGACACCAGTTGGGCGGAGGACACCAGTGGATCGGAAACTGACCTTCAGTCCTGAGCAGAAGGTTTGTACTTTTGAATCGAGTCATGTTCCACGTGATAGTCATGAAGTCAATGACCAATTTTATCTACCTGAGGTTTGAAATGGCTGCCACATGCCTCAGTCACAGGTGTAACCTCTCACTATAACATTCTTAGCAGAGCTCAGTTTCCATTTGTTATGTGTGAAGTTTCTACTCTTGTGACTTGTGAGATTTCCCGCCTATCTGTGAGCACTGTTCTTGATATTTCAGAGTACACGGCCAAATTCAAGGACAGAATCTATTTCTTCCAAGGGTATCATTACAAATGCAGATATCCAAGAGGAAATACAATATCCAGATGGCAAGGTAATGGAGCTATTTTATATGTAGTCTTCGTAGAAATAAATTATATTGTTTTGCTTTATTGGGACTTGATTGAAGATTCAAAATAGAATGAATAGATTGCTCCAGTGATCAGTGAATCAGCAACTACTTATATTGTGGACGTAATCCTCTAGTTCCAGACTTGGGGAAGAAGGGAGATTTGGGAATTACAGTAGTTCTTATTCTCCAACTTTAACACAAACGTTGGATCTGGAACTGGCCTGATTGTTGCTTATGCGTTCCACGTTACGTAGAGAGTTAAGGCATGGAAACGGGCATTCAGCCCAACTAGATTATGTTGGACAGGTTGTCAGCTTTATTTCACCGTTAAGCAGTGCTCAAGTCTCAACAATGATAATGGTGACTGAAATCCTCAGGTTGGCTCCAGACCCAATCATTGTGCTGAAGTCATCGGTGAGTTTCAGCCTCGCAGCCAGCTCCTAATTTATCAACTGGTTTGGCCACAGTTTGTGTTGATGTGACTACTGAATATCTGACTGAAAATAACCGATTGTCACACAATATTTTTTCACTCCTGTAAAGCAGGTCTATGTGGAAATTAATGTTTTTTTTAAAAATGATTTTTGTCAAGACAAATCGATGATTGTTTACAATTTCTCATGAAATTTTTTTTTAGTGGCTGATGTCAATTTTTTTGGGATGACAAAATTAGCTGAATCGATTCTGCTGTGCACTATCCGAGAGTTGGTGTCACTTCCGTGCAACATCGCACAGGAAGCGGTGTCAACAGTAGCCTAGCCATCTCAAATTTGGCCCTTCACGTGGTCACAATATCGATCAAAAGTTTTTACTGATGAAAGTGTATTTGCAGTTAGATTGGAGGACATCGCAAAATAGACGCTCACCGACCTAGCCAGTTTTAATGTTGACAGAATCCTTAATGATAGTGATTATCTGGGGCACAACACACCCAATGTCACAAATTGTGCAAAACGTGAATTCAGCAATTTCAATTCAGTTTCACAGAAGACTGAGTTTGAATGAAACTAAATTGAAATGTCAATGGATTTTCCATGCTTATTTTTCTCAGCTGGGAATGGAGGCACTTAGAGGCTTGTAATCTCTGTGTGTTCTGAAAGAGCTCGGGAATTATTTAAGGTAATGGTAGCATGTTATTGTGAAAGATATTGAATCCAAATTGAACGAAGAAATGGTTCCATCTTTGCAATTTGTGCACTTGAATAATTGATGTAAGATTCAGTTACGAAAGCAATTGGTTTATGTGCAGTCATGAAAGTCGAAAGGTACATTGGATACTTATTAAGCTGCAGTGATCGTGTGTCTGCTTTGACTTGCCCTAAAGTGTTGTTTTTCTGTGCTGCCAGCTGGAACAGATGTTGGTAAATGGATGTCGAATCATCACTTTGCGCAATGGCACAAGAAAGGAGATCAGTGCGGACGGTCAGTCTGTCACCGTCACGTTCTTCAACGGGGACGTGAAACGATTCTCACCAAACCAGAAAGTGGTAAGTGTACCAAGACTAATCCTTGCATTTGATATAGCGCTTTCCACATCTTATCAACGTCCCAAAGCGCTTCACAGAATATACTGTAAAGTGAATTGACTGTATATATTTGTGGGCGAATCGCGGCAGCCAATTGCACACAGCAGTGTCCCACACACAGTCGTGGATTGAAATGACCAATTTTATCATTGTGTTTTTTTTGGGAGGGATTATTATTAAGCGTGTGGAGTAAACAAACTTGCCCAAGGTTTCGCCCTGACCTGCCTGGATTCGAACACAGGTCTCCCCAGCTTGGTCTCCCCAGCTTGCAAGACAAGTGCTCTAACCACTGAGCCACAGGAGCTCGACAAATTGTAGCCCTTTGTCTGCAACAATTATTTTCTGTCAACGTCCTTGCAAGCGAGTGCTAGAGTCAAAAGGGTCCCCTATCACCCCTTGGAAGAAATTTTCTTGATATAATTTTCCAGGGCATCCTTGATGGGAGAGTGGATAGTTCAGCAGTTTACAGCTGATGGAGCTTGTTGGTTCTCACCTTGGCCTGCGATGAGTTTGCTTGTTGCAGCTGGGCTATTTAGGGAGGCTAAATTGGACCAGGTCTCCCCAGGGTTCCGAGGTGACATGCCAAGCAACGGAATATCTGTGGTGGTCTCTTGTCTGGTTCCTGAGCCAGCAGTAACCCAGGGCTCTGCTGGTGACAGCGTGGCTCACTGGCGGGACCTGGAAGGCAGACCATTGATGGGAGAGAGTCATCCCATTTGGCTCCTGTTAACCCTGGAAGCAAAGCCTACAAGGGTAGGGTGTTCCTAGCTGGACAAGCGGTGGGAAAGCTTGCCAGACAGCGATATTAATGGCAAGCCATGCAGTTTTAGTTGGCTAGACTCCCCAACGCACACTTTGGGTGCCCCAAAGCCTTAACTCTTCCCAAATTGTACCTAGGATCCGTAAGCAGGTTACGTCCCTCCAGGGAGAGAGTGCGCATTCCAACAATCTATCTCCGGGATTTCCATGTCTAGGTGGGAAGCATGGAAATCTCATCTTGGTTTGGATTCGCTTAAGCACAGTTTCCACATGTGACGGTCATCCAGCTGACCAAAATAAAAGGATTCCTATTCCCGAACAAAATATTCAGATGTTGTGATCAGCAAACATTGGGGTAACATCTATTCAAATGTATTTAAGAATTTCTACATTTAAATTATAGGCTCTGTTGTCTACACAATAACTTGTGAGAAATATGGCGAATACATATCAAACCCTTGTGGGCAGATGTAATGGCTTAATGGCTGGGTCATTTATTGTGAGTGTTTTCCAAAGCATAAAATCGATCGTTCACTCCATGGCTGTTTATAAAATATTGCTATGTGCAAGTTGGCTGCCACGTTTGCCTGCAAATACAGTCAGTGCACTTTACAGTAAATCCTGTGAAGCTCTTTGAGATGTTCTGATGATGTCATTAAGCATGATATCCAATGCAAGGACTCTCACTATAAAAACACCACTGAATATGTTTTATTAACTCTACCATATAAGAAACCACTTGATCCATCCTTACAATGATAATAATCCTTGCGTTCAATATTGTTGGAAGAATGACAGCATCTCCATAATCACTTAGAGTCACACAAAAGAAGTGAGTGGCATGGGTTGCTGATCAGAATACATAACATGACAAGAAGAAATGTTCCTTCAATCCAGTTAAACTCTGAATATTGCTCAGGATGGGATGTTTTCAGTTGAATCACCTTGTAGATGCTCTGTGATCCACAGATTATCTCACTCGGAGAACCGATATATATTGTGTGTTCTTTGATGACAAAGATGAGATATATTATATAGTCAGATAGCATTAGTAAACCAGCCTGTACAGCTGGCTCACAGCCTGTAGCAGTTGGGGTAATCACACCCTGAGTAGACGATATGAGGTGTGATCTCCTTCTCTATTTTGCAGAGAGAAGGGACCAAGCAATTCTGTGGAAATCCTCTTTGGTTAATATGTGCAATGGCCTGTATTCACCAAACTCAGGTATTCACAGGAAGCTACTCGATAGAAGCCTTTTATTGTCCAGGAATCAAATGTTCCACTTGATAAAGCCGCATGGGAACATCACCCCAACTGCATTCAAGTGGTTTCCACAAAGCCAGTCGATCCCACTATTGAGACAAGCTTTATTGTTAGTCAGTAGTACACAGTTACTAAATAATATTAAAGGCCTGAAATTCTGCCAAAATTAGGCCATTTTGTCTCAAAATGAAAGATTGTGCAGAATCAAAGAAAATTCTTTAAATAAACCTTAATTTCAAAGCAGGATCATTTTGAGCACGGTAGAAAACTGGCTTCCAGGTGTAGGCTGATTTAAGAATGTTCCTCTGCTCTGTGTGGCCTTAAATTGGAAGGCAAAATGGTCTATGTTTGTGAGGAATTTCAGGCCTGATATTTCCAAAGTACCTCAGGGCAGAATCAGCTGTAAAATTCTAAATCATTTTTAAAAAAATTGCTTAACAAGGCACGTTACGTCTTGTGAACTTTTGCAGGTTTACTACTATGCTGATGCCCAGACCACCCACACCACGCACCCAAATGGAACAGAAGTATTGCACTTTCCTAACAGCCAGATAGGTGGGTGATTCCATAAAGATACAGTGAATAACGTAGCTGTCGGTTATGTTGGCTCGAAGAGACTTGGAGTTAAAGCGTGAGGCAAGGCCTGATTTAATTAGATTATAAATCCCCTAATCCGCAACATCCAAATCTTTGACAATATATTTAGGAGGTGTTTTAGGATAGACTTTGTGTACATTATTTTTCCAGTAGTTCACATAAAATAGAAAACTATTGGAGCAAATTTCACCTGGATCTAGGCTTTACTCTTATTTGAGCAGCACTTTAAAGTGTCGCAAATTTTGCAAACTGTTAAATTCCATCCTAACTGGCAAGCTGTTTTTCTTCGGTGTTTAAAAGAAACATACACAAAAACAGCTCCAAAATGATGCCTCTTTCACTTAAAAAAAAATTCACCAAACTCTTTGGGCTCTGAATTGCTAAGAAGTAGAGTGAACCCAAAGCCAAATGGAATTTTCGCTGCCTTTACTTCCAGGGATCTGTTGCGTGAATGGCAATTGGGATCAAAAAGCATATTTATAGTACTGTGTGCATCCAGGTGACATATTTATCTTTCGCATAATTCGGTGTATTTGCAAACCTATTGCCTTTAAATATTTATAATGTTTCTCAAACACATTGGTCTTGACTTTAGAAACGCATCACCCGGATGGTAGAAAGGAGATAAGATTTCCTGACCAGACAGTCAAATATTTGTTTCCTGATGGCCGCGAACAGAGTGTCTTCCCAGATGGTACAGTCGTGAATCTGCAAATGTGAGTGCTTTATCCCTCCACTGCCCCCAAGCGAATAGAGAACGTTGGTGTGCTTAAATAATTGTACTACAGGTATCCCCCGATTTACGACGTTTCTATTTACACAGTTTCGATTTAACAAACATCGTTTTTTTTAACACCTTTTTATCGATGTATGACATTTGGTTTCGTTTTAACGACCAAAACATTGGGCGCATCTGTTTTGTGCATGCGCAGGACATAATGTATTTCGTGGGACCGCCTGAGAAACCGCGTTTCCATTTACGAGGTTTCGATTTGTGTGACGTTTTTTCAGGAACGCAACCCTGTCGTAAATCGGGGGAATCATTCAAGTGAATGAGTCTGTATGGATGTGTGTGACTGCACAAAAAACGAAATCAACAGAGAATTTTAGAGTTTATTGAACCCTCTGATTTTTATTTTGCACTGACATTTCTTCACCTAAAATTAACACCGAACTCTTCATTAAATCATTTTTAAAATCATAATCACTCAAATGGCTTTGTTTCCTTATCCACAAAATCCAGTTATTCCCTAACTCTCCCTTGCTGTAGGAGGAAGGGAATAGTTAAGATGGAGGGAGGTGAGGAGTGCAGAGAGTAGTGTGAGGAGGATAGGAGTGAGCAAGCCTTAACCCTAAGTGATCTGCGGCAAGTAATTAGGATAGAAAAGAGGAGATATATTTGTTAACTGAAACTATTTAGAAATCTGCCAATCATGATTAGCCTGAATGATAGCGCCCCCTACTTTCTCATAGCCCACAGTAGCCCAGTTAATCATGTTGCCTCTGATAGAATAGCATCCCCTCCCAGAGGTTGACGTGGGTTTCCTCGCTCTGGAGAGACTGAGATGACTTCAATCAGCGGATTGACTTTCAGCCTCTCTGCCCCCACGTCTGGAACTCGATCCCACAGTCCCTTCGCCTCGCTCCCTCCCTAACCTCCTTCAAAGCTCGCATTGCAAAGCTCTGATATTGGCCCACAAATATTCGCTTTACAGTATATTCTGTGAAGCGCTTTGAGACGTCGGTAAGATGTGAAAAGCGCTACATTGAATGCAAGGATTATTATACGTAAGAGGAATTTCTAATATACACTAGGGTCCGTCGATATGGAAATGTTCTGATTAAATATATCGATGGGCTCATATCGAGATATACCGAAATATCGATATTTTCGGGTTTTTCGTACTGCGCATGCGCGCGCGATGCGAGCATTCGGGGCCTATCTTCTCAGGAGGTAAATATCTTTCTCTCTCTGTGTCTCTCACTCTCTCCATCTCTGTGTTTTTCTGTCTGTGTGTCTCTGTGTCTCTCTCCCTCTCTCTCTCACATCCCCCCCATCTCTATCTGTATATTATCACATCCACCCCGTCTCTCCCCCTCCCCCCCCCCCCCCCGCCGTCCCTATCTCGCACCCCCCACCCCCGTCGTCTCTCTACCCCACCACCCCCCAGTCGTCTCTTTCTCCCTCCCCCCACCCGCCGTCTCTCTCCCCCCTCCAGTCGTCTTTCTCCCCCCAGCTGTTTGTCTCCCCCTCCCTCCAGCCGTCTCTCTCCCCCTCACCCCCCCTCCACCCAGCCGTCTCTCCCCCCCCCGCCCCCACCCCTTGCATACCTGTATATTGTATTCGAGGACTATGAATACAATATGGCGGCTTTGCACCTCGGTTTGTGCATTGTGTATAGAGATGAGCATTCTGGGTCTTGTAGTTCAGTGTGCGCGCATCCCGATTTTTTACTTCGATATATCGACTTTTCGATATATCGATATTTTTGAAATGTCTATATCGGCGTATCGATATGAAAATTATATTGGGTTTTAGCGATATATCGATATATCGCCAGACCCTAGTATACACTATACTCTAGTATGAATATAGGAAACAATCCCTTGCGCAGCACCTTGGGACCTCCTCCTGACGTGAAAGGCACCCTACAAATGTCATCTTATCGTTTTTATTGTTGTTAAATATTGATTTCTGCGGAGGTTCAATGCAGCTGCCGTTATCTTCAGAAATTCCATGCTCAGAATATTAGAATCGCTTTTATAATGCTGGTTTGCTGACATCCCTTGTAAGGAGAACAATAATAATAATAATAATCCTTGCCTCTGATTTAGTGCTTTTCACGTCTTCTAGATGCCTCAAAGCGCTTCACAGAATATACTGTAAAGCGAAGTGACTGTGTATTTGTTGATGTCAAACTCTGGAACACACTCCCTCAATCCCTCTGCCTTGCCCACCTCTCTCTCTCCTCCCTTTTTCAAGTCCCGCCTCTTCAATTATACTTATGGTGTTTATGGAGGCCCAAAATATGGGGTTTAGCTCCAGGAGTCATGAGATACATTTTCAAACAACAATGAATTGCATTTATATAGCACCCAATGAGGTCTGTGTACAAACTGATAGTAAACACAACCTCGCCCCCATCCTACGTCCGTGACCTCCAACCTGCCCGCCCCTCCCTCCGTTCAGTGGGCTCTGGCCTGCTCCACATCCCCCAACCCACCCACTCACCCACCAGCCCCATCATTGGCAGGCGAGCCTTTAGCCACTCTTCCCCCAACCTCAGGAACTCCATCCCGCAGTCCCTCCACCTCGTCCCCTCCCTGGCCTCCTTCAAGTCTCGCCTCAAGATGGACCCATCGGCAATTCCTAATCCCCTCCTTCCCCTCCCCCTCCCCCCGTCCTCAGCTTGGGTCTGAAGCAGTGACTGTCCAGCGCCTTGGGACGTCCTCCTACGTGAAAGGCGCTGTACGAGTGTCATTTTGTTGCTGTTGTTGTTTCTCAGAAACGGAGATAAAGTCATCGAATTTACTAACGGGCAGCGGGAGATCCACACATCACAGTACAAGCGGAGGGAGTACCCCGATGGGACTCTGAAGACAGTGTATTCCAATGGGCGACAGGAGACAAAGTACTCAACGGGTCGTGTCCGAATCAAAGACAGCAAGGGAAATATTATCCTTGATAAAAAGTGACTGGAGGAGATCTTGGTTTTCATACCACGCTGGGTGGGTGGGTGGTTGGTTGGTTGGTGTCCTCGGTGTCAAACTGAGAAGAAACAAAAATAAAATGAAATGCCTCCCTCCCGCTAATGGGGGGGAAAACTTGATGACAATTATGGAACCAGGATCCTCTAAGAGTTTCAAGGATGCACCGGAAATGTGCCTGGAAATTGAAGCAATCCAGGTTTGGATTGCTTCAATATTGCTTCAGTATTCAATACACAAGCATTATTACTATTATAACTTCCTCCTTTCCTGTGGGATGTGGCTGTTGACCTGAAAGGCTCCTGTAATGGCTGAGATCATTTAACCCCCGCCAGGAATGGGGCCATCTGTATCAATTGTTAACTCTTGCAGTTGACATGTTCAAAATTTAACATTACAACATCCCGCACCAAACTTCGCTCCCCCATCACCCCAGTCCTTGCCAGACTTCATTGGCTCCCTATCCCAGAGTGGATCGACTTCAAGATCCTCACCCTTGTTTTCAAATCCCTCCACTCCTCTGCACCCCCCTATCTCTCTGATCTCCTCTCCCCCCAACCCAGCACCCGCTGCCTTCGCTCCTCTGGGTCTGGCCTCCTCCATGTCCCCCGAGTCATCCGCTCCACCCTCGGCGGCCGTGCCTTTAGCCACTAAGCCCCGAGGCTCTGGAACTCCCTTCCTCACTCGCTTCACCTCGCCCCCTCTCTTCCCAGTTTCAGGTCACAGTTGAAGACCTTTCTCTTTGATCGAGCTTTTGGTCACCTTCCTGCCCCTGGCTCGGTCCCGGGATCCGCTATTGTGAAGCGCTCTGAGACGCCGTCTGGCGTGGAGGGCACTATATAAATCGAAGTTATTGTTGTTGTTGTTGTTTGTTGGACACTGAGATAGGTGTGTTGAAGCAAACCTTTGAGGAGTTGGGTGGGGTTGGCTGGTTTAATCAGTGTCTCTACTGCTGTTTTGGAAGCTGTTATGTCTTGACAGGCAAAACACACTGAGGATCTCGATCTATATTATAATAATAATCTTTGCATTTGATACAATGTCTTATCACATTGTTGAAACATCTCAAAGCGCTTCACAGAATTTACTGTGAAGTGGGTTGACTGCATTTTGGGGACAAAACTTCAAATACAAATTTTTCAAAATCTCAAAGAATCTCAAAGTGTACAATTCCCGCCGAGGACTTTAATTGCTTGTTTTTCTAGTAAAAACACAATCATGTTGTACAGTGTTTGGCGGCTTTTTGTAGAGATGGAAACAATTCTATTTGAACTGTATAAATATGGATTTGCGTAACTCAAAATTTGATTTATATATAATGGATTTTTGTCTGTTTCTAAAAAGTATAACTTAATCTTTCTAACTGTAAATATTAAAGATATAAAGTGTTGGGAATAAAATACACAATCATATACAGTTGTAACTGAAATGAATTGCCCTTTAGAATATGTTTCATTTAACACAAAGTGCCTTATTAAATTAAATCTTGGGATAGCAGTGGTCAAATCCCTCCACTCTTCTGCACCCCATACCTCTCCAACCTCCTCTCACCTCAAACCAGCAGTCATTGCCTTCGCTCCTCTGGGTTTGGCCTCCTCCATGTCCCCCCGAATCCTCCGCTCCACCCTCGGCGGCCATGCCTTCAGCCACTACAACCTGAGGCTCTGGAACTCCATCCTTAGGGTTAGGTCACAGCTAAAGACCCAGTTTCAGGTCACAGCTAAAGACCTTTCTCTTCGACCGCGCCTTTGGTCCCCTTTCTTCCCCTGGCTTGGTTCCAGGATTCGTTATTGTGAAGCGCTCTGAGACGCCGTCTGGCGTGGAGGGCGCTATATAAATCTAAGTTGTTGTTGGTCCTTCTTGAATTGTTTACCAGATTATATTTTCACTTGTTCAGAAGGCAGCTGGGTGGATAAACAAACATTTGGGGTCTGAGCAAGTCCTTTCAAAATTCATTACTCTCGATAAGAAACACATCTCACTTAGTTTCGACAATAAAAATCAGGAGTTGTCCCTCTCATCTCAGAAGTGGACAGATTTATTGACTTGTCCAAGATCAGCATTTAAACAGAGAAGGCTGGCCTCAAAGATTAAAAGGCTCATCGCCTCTCATAGATAATTGTCTACTCAGGAGAATACCAACCAGATTTATTCATGAAATTAATTTGCACTCTTCTGCAAGGCATTAATCACAGCTGCATCAGGGGGAGATAAAATAACTATTTTGAACTCTCCAGCAACCCATTATTAGTATTGCATTTCTAAATTGGTCAGTTTCCTAAAATCTTAACATTGAATCACCAACTAAACCTGTAGTTTTAATGCGAAGGTTCGAATGTGTTGCTCTATATGTGGATCCAGTCAGCCTTTGAACCTGTGGCTATTCTAGACCTAAATCTGTTTGACTTGCTCTCAGCTGTTATCTTTAGTAAATGATACAGCACATTTCAAGCCCACATAAGTTGGACATGTTTTATTATCTGGCGTGAAAATTTGGCAAATGGTGACTGTTTGGAAAATCTTTCCTGGAGGGAGTGTCTGAATGTCTCCAATTACCTGAATTGAGAAGATAAGATCATATAAAGGGACCAGAAAAAAAAACAAGTCTCTATCTGACCATTTGTCGGTATTTTCTATAGATGCAAAGAAGCTTATTCTTGGAGGATTGCTGGTCGGGGATATCAGGAGAAACCCCATTCTCTTTTTGAATAGAGTCCTGTAGCTCGGTGGTTAGAGAGCACTCGCTGTTGCAAGCGAGAGACCTGGGTTCGATTCCTGGCAAGGAGAAACCTCGGCAAGTTTCCTTACTCCACACACACGCCTGATAATAATCCTGAGAAAATAAAACAATAATTAATTGGTCATTTCCAACCCACGACTGCTTATGGGACGCTGCTGTGCCCAATTGGCTTCCACGTTTTGTCCCCAATTATACAGTCAATTCACTTTACAGTATATTCTGTGAAGCGCTTTGAGACGCCTAGAAGATGTGAAAAGCGCTTTATCAAATGCAAGGATTAATAGCGTCATGGGATCTGTAATGTCTGCCTCACAAGGCAGATGTAGCCTCAGTTTAATGTCCTTTCTGAAGAACAGCACCTCTGACACTGCAGCTCACCCCCAGCATTGATCTGGAGTGTAAACTTGTGGGGCTTGAACCCACAACCTTATGACTCTACAAAGAGAATGCGACCAACTGAGTCAGGCTGACACTTAACATCAACAGAAACTCTTTTCCCCCTTTCTCCCCTAACTCCACTTCCATGACTGTTTGTGGGGACACTGCTGTACGCAATTTGGCTGCCGCGTTTCGCCCACAAATATATAGTCAATTCTCCTACTTTCCTTCCTCCTACCCCAGCCCCTCCCACACGAAGCGCTTTGAGACGAGGATAAGATGTCGATAAGATATCAAATATAAGGATTATTATATATTTTATTATATCATTATAATAATGGATGGTAAAGTTGTTTTATTTCAGATCTCTTGAGAGGAAGGCATAGAGTGATGAATTCGATTGTGCAAAATAATGATATGCAATATAGAACTTGAGCAGAAAATAATTTTATTAAAGGGCAGAAAGGCTACCCAAGCTATACAGTATAAGTATATGAAGCAACAAAAGTTTTCACGTGTGTTCCCAATTTGATTTGTGCTTTGCTACAATGACAATACTATTTTTCCAAACCATTACTTATTACAGCGAATGAGTCGTTTTAAAATAAATAACAGGTAAAGTCCTAATATCACCTAACAAATAAAATAGACTGTATCCATTCCTATTTACCATTTTTCTTTGTGATATCACATTGACGCAGATTTGGATTTTGTATAAAAAAAATAGCAAACAATTTCACCCGTGACACCAGGTTCCTAACCAACACCCAAAACATTACAATTTTCCCCCAAAATAAATTAAGACCAATACCCGTATTTGTCATTTTTTAAACAAAAAAAACACAGCTTTGTTCGTTCCCTAAAACAATGTTTTTATTCTTCTGATGGACTGTTAGGGATTTTCAGTTTATTCGACCAAAGTAGAGGGAGTTATTATAAATATTCAATGATTTAGACTTGATGGCAGCAATCACTGAGCAATGGAGGGTTGCGAGGTCCCCAGAGCAAAGGAGCTATAGATTCTTTCTGAATGTAACTGATATCTGCGGTAGTTTCACCTTTCTTTCGTTTTGCGCTCCTGTGTTCCTGGACAAACTGTCTCTTCAACATCTTCTGCATTTCCTGCATTACGATCTTGATGTCCACAATATTCTGAGAAGCCTTTAGCGTAGCCTCGTTGAAAGGAAAGGTAAGTATAAAGTCTCCTATGCGAGACAGGGGCTTCTTGTCGAACTCCGAAATGCTGTACTGAGGAAAAGACGCATGCTTGTACTTCTGCATTTTAACGGGGTGAAATCGTGGGATCATTTTTGCCGCCTGTAGTTTGGGATTCTCTGGCACAGTTCCTCTTGTCTTTAGCAAATCCCTCAACAAGGGCACGATATTCTTCCCCCCAATACCCTTGTTCATGTTCTCTCTCAACCGGGAGGTCAAGGTGTTCTTCGGCAGCGAGTTGGGGACCTTTGCGTTTGTGGCCGTTCTCTTGTCTGCCCACTGGACGGCTGGGAGGGTGCTAATCTTTTTGTAAATAATCCCACAGTCGTCTGAAACCATGCACTGGAAAAACGTGAGCTGGGGTTTACAGCTGGGGGGAGTTTTATTTTCTTTCTCTGGCGCTTGGGTGTCCAACCTCTGCTTCTCACTCGTGCGCCTCGTGTTGCACACGCCGGATTGCCTGTAGCTTCTGCGGCAGAGCAAGAGCGACTGGTTCTGAGTGCTGGACCAGGCTTGTTTGGCGGGGCAGGCGTTTCCTTTCTTAGACATCCTGCGCTGAAGAGGGGATTGGTTTCCATACGAATTGGTGACGCAGAATGAAGGGCAGCTGCTGGAAGAGAAAACGTTGTACACCTGTGGCTTTGGGTAGCCACGAAAGCGCAACGGATCGATGTCTTTGTAGTTCAGCAGGTCCAACAGGTCGTAGACCAGTCCTTTCTTCACAGTCACATCGGCAGTGCACTCGATCGTCAGAGCCGGGCTGCAGTTTACTTCTAAAAGCCATGGTTTGATATTGTCGTCTATCAGGATGTCAAAACCAAAGAGTTCAAAGCAATTTGGCAGAGGTTGAATGGATGAAGTGACTGTGAGCAGGGTTAGGGTCACTATGTTACTGATTCTCTGCCACAGGAGAATTTCGTTTATATTCAGGCCTTTTAGAAAGGATCGAAACTGGCTCATCGTCCATTTGCACCCCAAGCCGACCCTCTCTTTATCCAGAGTGTAAGAAGGCCCAAACTTGTTGATGCTGGTGTTTGTTAAATGAGAGTAGACGTTGTCTAAAGTCATCAGATTAAACTTTTCTGTTCCAAACCTCACCAAACCTTCCTGGTATATGTAAATTGTCAATGGGCAAAAGCTGGTAACGCAAACATAGATTCGTAAATCAAATTTGTAACCAGAAATGAGAAGAGGATTGCTGATGTACTTTTGCACTATAACCGAACAGCTGTAAATTAAATCTTTAATATCTTTGAATACAAATATCCCCCTGCCCCGGGAAAGATCGACTGGCTTGCATATCCAGTATCCATCCTTCCCACCATTGACCTGCCTATCTTTGGCATACTCAGCAACAAATTTGGTGTAGTCATTGGGAAGAATGAAACCCACAGGGCTAAAGTTATAGGACGCTGAACCGAAAACCCCAGTCATGCGTTTCAAATTACGAGCGAGATTGTCTTTGCGAGTTATGCCGATGGTTTTAGGATGGTGGTTTAGCCTTTGCCAAGGCATTATGTTTTGGTATTCAACAGTAGTAAAACCTGATGTTCTCCAATACAAATTCCAGTCACCTTTCTCTTGCTCTTCATTGTTATATTCAATCCATCCGCGATCCACCAGAACTTCCCTCACTATTTCAGGTGTATTTTCATGCAATCGAAAGACCAGTGACTTTGTTAAATCTTCTGAACTGGAGTAATAAGCCATGGTTTTGTGCCAGTTTGTACCATACCTGAAGAGAAACAGGAGGATAAAAATATTAGCAATTTCACATTGATAAAACAGCTTCCAATGTTAGACCCACTAAAAATTAACACCATTGACTATGGTCAAATTACACCTATTGTTGAGTAGATAAAATTGTATAATTAAACTGTGATGGAAATTCATTATTTCACCTAGAAACTAGAAATCCATTGTCTTAGCTAGAACATTTGTTAAAACCTGTCCTGTAGCAAAGCAGATATCAGAGAACGTGTCAACCCAGCTCCCGTGATCAATAAGAAATCAATTCATACATTTGATATATTGCACTGCCTTTCATGTCGAGAGGACATCTGTAGCTCAGTAATTAGAGCACTCGCCTTACAAGAGAGAGACCTGGGTTTGATTCCAGGTCAGGGCGAAACCTTGGGCAACCTTCCTTACTCCACACGCCTAATAATAATCCCTCAAAAAATGTTTTTTAAATTGTTCATTTCAATCCACGACTGTTTGTGGGGGACGCTGCTGTGCGCAATTGGCTGCCGCGTTTTCACCCACAAACATACAGTCAATTCACTTTGCAGTATATTCTGTGAAACGCTTTGAGACGTTAATAAGATGTGAAAAGTGCAATATCAAATGCAAGGATTATTATTATTTGTTATTAAAGTGCTTCACTGGATTTGCAGGGAAGTATAGTGACTGTGTGTTTTTGCAGAGGAAAGCAGAAGTCAATTTGTGCACTGCAACGTCCCACAAACAGCTATGAATTATAAATTGCTAACTCGGGGATGTCAACAAAGACCTAAGAACAAGGCTGCTGGGAATGGTGGACAGTTCGGGGAAAAGGGGAAGGAGGAGGAACGTAAAGCTTGGGGAAAATATTTTAGAAAGCTGCATGGTGCGGAGATTGTGGGAGACAAATTCGTTGGATCTCCTGCAGTTCTGCGGTTGGCGAGGTTGTAAATCTGGCCATTGGGAAGCCACAGAGTTAAAGTCTTGTGCTTCCCACGGATGGCAATTAAGCAGGACAGCCATTTGACAGAGATTTGGTGGTGGTGGAATGCTATTTCAGTCGCGATGATTCTCTTGCCGTTGAAGAAAAGGAGTCCAGCACTGTAACAACACACACTTATCAAAGGGAAACAATATGCTTCAAAGCCATATCATACTTGGATTGGGGATTTTAGTGTTAAAATTGCACACAGAACAATAAAAAATAAATCAATATACAATGATTGGGTGGCAAACCTAATGTTTAATATTATCTAGTTATCACAAATGTATCAAATTACCAAGCTAGTTCTATTCACTGCTGTATAGTTATATAAAAGATTATTTGGTTTTATAACTGATTGAAAGGCAATTTCCTTATTGACTATTGTACTCCACATACCTCTGTTTATTTAGCAGCAAGTAAGTAACGGATTAGTTGATTGGTGGATCACTCTTCCTGGGGTAGCATTCCCTTTTTAAAAAAAGAATAGTTTGGTCACTTAATCTGTTTGGTTGCTCACAGTGCCTTGAGATGTCCCTCTGACGTGAAAGGCGCTCCAGACGTGTAATTTTTGTTGTTGTTTTAATCTAAAACTGTTTGTGGGGGACGCTGCTGTGTACAACTGGCTGCTGTGTTTCGCCCACAAAATATACATTCAATTCACTTTACAGTATATTCTGTGAAGCGCTTTGGACGACTTAAAGATATGAAAAGCTGCAATATCAAATGCAGGGAGTGTTATATTGTACTGTATGCTGTTTGACAACACTGCAAACAACAGCAACAACAACAAAATTACATTTATAGAGAGCCTTTCACGACGGGAGGACGTCCCAAGGCACTGAGTAGTCAGGTCGGGACCCGAGCGGGGGTTGGGGGGTGGGAAGGGTCAGGGCAGGGGGCAGGGGGACGGAGAGTAGGTAAGGGGGGGAGGGTTAGTGAGGCAGCCAAAGGCACGGTCGAAGAGGAAGATCTTGAGACCAGCGTTGAAGGAGGAAAGGGAGCAAGCGAAGTGAAGGGATTGCGGGATAGAGTTCCAGAATGTCGGGGTAGAGAGGCTGATGGTAGGGTGGTTCGGACGGGGACATGGAGCAGGCCTAAGTCTGCTGAACGGAGGGTGCGGGTAGGCTGATAGGGAGACAGTAGGTCAGAGAGATAGGCGGGGGCAAGGCTGTGAATGGCCTTGAAAGTGAGGACGAGGATCTTGAATTGGATCCTCTGGGGGACGGGGAGCCAGTGGAGACGGGCGAGGGTGGGAGTGATGTGGTCGCGGAGCCTGGTGTGGGAGAGAACACGAGCTGCAGAATTCTGAATAATCTGCAGCTTGTGAGGGGAGGAGCTGGGGAGGCCGACGAGGAGAGAGTTCCCGTAGTCGAGCCTAGATGTGATGAAAGCATGAACAAGTGTTTCGGCAACGTGGAGGGTGAGGTAGTGGCGGAGTCTGGTAATGTTGCTGAGGTGGTGGAACCGGTCATGGCGCGGATTGGACAGTGCAGGGTGAAACAAGATGCCCAGATTCCTGACTGGCTGGAGAGATGGGAGAGCACAGCCTCGGATGCTGATGTTCCCAGCACCTGAGGTGCGGAGGCGCTGATGCGAGCCAATCAGGAGGGCCTCAGTCTTGTTGACTGAAGCCAACAAAAATGTGTTTGCCCACAAAATACTTTCTGCAGTACATGCTCTGAAGTGCTTTGAGATGTCTCTATGATGTGATAAGGTGCTATATCAAATGCAAGGATTATTTTTGATAATGGATGTAGCATATATCTTGGGTTATCTCCAACCTTGGATTTCTCCAATGTCCTGTTAGTCAGTCTCGCCATTTCAACCCTTTAAACAAGCTCCGGATCATCTAGAACTCCGCAACCCACATTCTCTTCCCCACAGGGCTCCGTGAGTCCACTGTGCCCATCAACACAACATCTACTGGCTCCCCATTCCCCAGTGGATCAGTTTGGGTCATTCTCATTCCTATCTCCAAATGCCTCCAGGGCCTTAGCACATCGTACCTCTGCAACCTCCAGTGGTTCTATTCATCTTCTCATTCCCTACAGTCCACCAACTCAAGCCTGCTTAATGCTATGTGCTTCTCTGCCTCACTTGGTAAGCCGTCTTGCCCCCTGCTTTCTGGAACTCTTTCTCTAAATCTTTCTGCCTCATCCCCTCCCCTCTTGGTGACATTTCGATGAAGCCACTTAGTGACTCCATAGAATTGAAATCCATTCAACACAAATGTAAACCATTTGCATTATGTTGTCTTCATTTACATTTAGCTAATGTCATCTGAAGCGTTACTAACAACAAGAGAATAAAAACTTTTGCAATGGTGTGTTGAGTCAGACTAAATATATGAACAAAACATACGTAGCAAACTCTGGGACTGGTCCAACTATTACTCAGTTGTCACCACAGATGGCAAGAGGGATTTTGTTTTGATTAAAAAGGGAAATAAAGAGGATTTTCCCATTTCTTATTTGAGTCTGAATAACTTCCCAAAGATTAGTTTCTACAGTACTACAGTCGTGGGCAGTATTTTAAAGGTTGTACTGTAATCATTGTTGCATTTTGTGAAGCACTGTTCACATCAGGAGGCTGTCCGAAAGTGCTTCACAGGATATACTGTAGTGATGTAGTGCTTTTCATGTCTTCTCGATGCTCCAAGCCTCACAAAATCTACTGTAAAGTGAATTGGCTATATTTTGTGGGCGAAACGTGGCAGCCAATTGCGTACAGCAGTGTCCCATACACAGTTGTGAATTAAAATAACCAATTTTTTTTCAACGGATTATTAACGGGTTGTGGAGTTAGGAAAATTGTAAAAGTGCAGTGACTTATGTGTTTTAGGCACAAACCCAGCAGCCATTTTCCAGACAAAGAAGCGACAAAAGGGATCAGGGAATTGAAGAAATCAAGCGCATTTTCCCATTTCTTATTTAAGATGAATTTTTCCTGCAATTAAATGCTGACAACTCAACCGTATCAATATCCTGATTGTATTTATTTATTTATGTATCGCTACATATGTTTAACTTGCCACTCCTGATAACTTGCCACTGACCCTTTTTCCCTTGAGTGACGACTTATCAGGAATTCACTTTATTTCACAACATTTTGTTTTGCTCGCGTTCATTCAAATGTCCCATTTTAGTTTCATGCCCCATATACCGTCTCACGTGTGCCCATTTCCTCTGGAATTACCGTATAACCTTCCTCATTACGTACCCATTCCAATGTGTTAAATTAAGAAAAGCTAAAAATATATATGTATTTAAAAAAAAGATTACTTCATCCTTCACAGAAAAATCTATTTCTGATCCTGAATGTACTGTAAAGTGAATTGACTGTATATTTGCAGGCAAAACGCGTCAGCCAATTGTGCACAAGCAGTGTTCCCCACAAACAGCCATGGATTGAAATGACCAATTTTTTTTATTATAGATTATTTTTCCTTTTTCAAAATTCTAAGTCTGGTGAGTGTGGAGCTCCTGTAGCTCAGTGGTTAGAGCACTCGCCTTACAAACATGAGACCTGTGTTTCGAATCCAGGCGGTTCAGGGTGAAACCTTGGGCAAGTTTCCTTACGCCACACACACACGCCTAATAATAATCCCTCCAAAAATAATCCAGAATAAAAAACTAGTCATTTCAATCCACGACTGTTTGTGGGGGACATCGCTGTGCGCGATTGGCTGCCGCGTTTCGCCCACAACTATACAGTCGATTCACTTTACAGTACATTCTGTGAAGCGCATTGGGACGTCTAGAAGACGTGAAAAGCGCGATGTAAAAATACAAGGATTATTATTATTATTATTATTAATGACTGGAAAAAAGTGTAACCAACCGGCCAACCGTAAAAGGACCTTTATTTTCTACGGATTCATTCGTTTGTCACAACAAGTTCCCAACCGAAATATTCGCCAACTTGGCTGCTACCTCTTCAGCTCCACCAATACACGAGCTGTCACAGCAGGTGACAGCTTTTCTCTGGACAGAGGGAAAGTGCCTTCCACTCACATTTGCCAAGGAATGTTGCAGGGAGTCCTGTGGTTCCTCTGCTGTTCCTGTGGCAGAGGATGTTCTCCCAGTCTTGTGGCTGATCCTGTAGACGCCAGGCTTCCCCACCTCTCTCTCTCTCTCGCTCACTCGCTGTCATAGACACACACTTTTTTTCTCTCTGGTCTGGGTGTCTTCACACATGCAGTGTCCCCAAAGCAGATTCTCTCCCTCTCCTTTCTATGTCACAGGGAATGCCTTATTACAGGGAGTCTCTCTCTCTCTCTCTCTCTAGTTCGAGTGAATCTCTCCCTATGTTAGAGGGAGTTTTTCTTTGTTAAAGTGAGTCTCTCTCACTCTCTCTCTCTCTATGTTAAAGAGAGTCTCTCTCTCATTATAGGGAGTCTCTGTCGATGCTTCAAGCAGATTCTCTCCATATTACACTGCGTCTCTCAGAGAGTCTCTCTCTCTCTCTGTTACACAGAGACTCTCACTAAGTCAAAGGGAGGTTTTGTCCATGTCACAGGGAGTCTGTGCTATTCCTATCGCCCAACCCCTGGGTCTCACAGCTACAAACAGTCTGTGCTATTGCTAGGAGACGGCGATTCTTTGGCTGTCACAATCATAGCACTCCACTCACTTCCTGTATTACAAGCTGGGGTGGAAGGGCAGTGGGGGGGGTGAGTAGAAGAGAGACTAAAAACCATACAGCACTTTTACAACAACAACAAAATTACGTTTGTATGGCACCTTTCACGTCGAGAAGATGTCCCGAGGTGCTGGACAGACAATACTTTGGACCCGAGCTGGGGTCTCGATCGGGGAGGGTGGCGGAAGGGAGAAGGGAGAGGAAGATCAGTCAAAGAGGAGGGTCTTGAGGTGGAACTTGAAGGAGGCTATGGAAGGGGCAAGGCGGAGGGACTGCGGGATGGAAATCCAAACGTTGGGGGCAGATTGGCTGAAGGCTCGCCCGCCGATGGTGAGGTCGGGGGACATGGTGCAGGCCGAGCTCGCTGGGCAGAGGGAGCAGAGAGGTTGGTAGGGGGTTAGGAGGATGCAGAGTTTGGGAGGCAAGGCCGTAGCCATTGGCCATTAAATGTGAGGACCAGAATCGTGAATTGAATCCTCTGTATGGTGCAGTAGGGCGAGAATGGAGGTGATAGGGTCACAGAGCTCGGTGGGTGAGAGAACACGGGCTGCAGAGTACTGGCTGATCTGCAGCCTATGGAGGGAGAAGATGGGAAGGCCGACATGCAGTCCATTGGCATCGTCAATGGCTGCGCTGGAGGCAAGAATGAAAGTTTCAGCAGTCTGATGGGTGAGGTAGTGGTGGAGTCGGGCAATGTTGTGGAGGTGAGGGAAGGCAGAGCGGGTCATAGTTTGGATGTGAGAGAGAAAAGACAATTGAGATTCGGACAAGACATCCAGGTTCTTGACTGGCTTGGTGAGGTGGAGTGTGCATCCGTGGATCACAGAATATATATACTGTATATATAATAATCCTCATATGTGATAAATATATATAAATATCACATACAAGGATTATTAATATCATTACCTGATTTGCAATCTGCCTAAATTAGAAATAAAAATGATACCCTTGTCCTGCAAATGTTTGCTATATAATACCTAATTAAAATGCATGTACACCTTGGGGGACCCACTAGCAGTTAAAATAACAAAGGACACTGAAATATATATTGATAATTTAATTATTTACATAGTTATCAAATTCAATTAAAGTCAGACTGTGCCGTAGGTCCTCCAGTGGAATCCTATTGCTCTGCTGTGTCCAATTGGCTGCCACGTTTCGCCCACAAAACACACAGTCCCTGCACTTTACCATATATTCTGTGAAGTGTTTTGAAACATATCAACAACAACAACAACAACTTCGATTTATATAGCGCCCTCCACGCCGGACGGCATCTCAGAGCACTTTACAATAGCGGATCCTGGGACTGAGCCAGGGGCAGGGGCAGAAAGGTGACCAAAGGCGCAGTCGAACAGAAAGGTCTTTAGCTGTGACCTGAAACTGAGAAAAGAGGGGGCGAGGCGAAGGGAGTTCCAGAGCCTTGGGGCGTAGTGGCTGAAGCACGGCCACCGAGGGTGGAGCAGAGGATTCGGAGGGACATGGAGGCCAGACCCAGTGGAGCGAAGGCAGCGGGTGCTGGTTGGGGGGAGAGGAGGTCAGAGAGGTAGGGGGGTGCAGAGGAGTGGAGGGATTTGAAAACAAGGGTGAGGACCTTTAAGTCGATCCTCTCTGGGACAGGGAGCCAGTGAAGTCTGGCAAGGACTGGGGTAATGGGGGAGCGAAGCTTAGAGCGGGTGAGTATGCGGGCGGCAGAGTTTTGGATAAACTGGATTTTGTGGATTGTGGTGGAGGGGAGACCAGCGAGGAGGGCGTTGCAGTAGTCCAGCCGAGAGGTGACAAAGGCATGGACCAAGGTCTCAGCGGCTTTTGGGGTGAGGTATTGCCAGAGACGGGCCATCCGTCGGAGGTGGTAGAAGGCAGTGCTAGCAACAGACCGGATGTGGGGGAGGAAAGACAGTTGGGGGTCGAACCTGACGCCTAGGTTGCGGACAGGTTCGGAGAGTTTTAGGGGCAGGCCGGGAAGGTTGGGGAGGTGAGAGCCGTGTGAATGGAGACGTTGACGAGAGCCAAGGAGTATGGCCTCCGTCAAGGAGTATGGCCTCCTGATCATATCAAAGATGTGATCAGGTGCTGTATCATTATTAAGATGATTAAGTGAAACATTGTCATTTTAAGGCTATTCATTGACATGGACTGTACAGCACCAAAACAAGCCACTCAACCCAACTAGCCCCTTCCAGTGTTTAACCTCCACGAGTCTCCTCCCTCTACTTACTCTCTCCCTTAGGGAATAGTCACTCATTTCAAAATCCTGCACGAAAAGATTAACCATTCCATTTAAGACAAAATATAGTTAAATTACAGTCAGAAAAGTGCCACAAACTGCAATTGTAGAATACAAACTCTTTAATTTGCTTACAGAAATATTTACAGACTATAACTTTGAGAAAATGATGCAAGTCAGTGGACATTTCTTCTGTCTACATCTTTGTCTGCTTTACAATCGCCATGTCCTCATTTGGCTCGGTAGTTTCCCTTGGGATAATGTCCGTGCATTCTGTGCCGGTAGCTTCAGGCTTCACACCCATCTGACCGGCATCTTTTTCCTCAAGACTCGGAGTTGGATTCTTGAACTCAATATACTCCACAACGCCATACATCAGTATGCCAAGCACCAGCACCACCAGTAAGACACTCAGTTTGACATACACGCACACGTAGTTGCTGTATGCAAACGCTAAAACAAACCCCACAGATTCCCACAGTCGGTAGTTAGCAAAGGCAGCCTCCTTGTTCTTATTGAATAGATCTCCGTAAAGAGCTTGAAGGAGAAAGAACAATAAAACCCAGGGTTAGAAATCTATTTTGATCACATCGGAGTAACTATCCCTGTTTATGTTACATTGAACCCACAGGAATCTACTGTGGGTTTCAAGAGGGAAGAAATTAAATATGTGGAAGTTAAGAGTCTTAAAGGGGATCGGGATCGGGCAGAGCCTATTGAAACTATGGCTTTCTCTGAGAGTCAGTGCTGACTCTATGGGCCGAATGGCTTCCGTTTGCTCTGCCATTTTCTATTTATGCTTGTTTTTTTTCCCTGTCACAATTTTCTCCTTTCAAAGTCATTCACCATTACATCTCCCATCAGTTGAAGATTGCCCAAATTTTTAGACAGTTCTCTGAACTGTGTCTTGCTAGCCGACTCCAACCCTTTGCTGTAGCTATGAGGTGGTGTGCAAGCACTACCAAACTCAGCAGCTAATGTAGGCACATTTTTGAAATAAATGCTCAACTTAGAACTTTACAACCATGAACATTTGATCAAAAGACCAGTGCTCTACAATCATAAGATCGTAGGGTTGGTTTGGGTGCAGAAGGCGTTTCGTTCTATCTGATCCCAACCCTCCAGAACACCCCCTCAACAATTCTCTCATCATAAGCTGCCGTTTAAATGATAATAATAATCCTTGCATTTTGATATAGCGCTTTTCACATCTTATCGACGTCTCAAAGCGCTTCACAGAATATACTGTAAAGTGAATTGACTATATATTTGTGGGCGAAACATGGCAGCCAATTGCGCACAGCAGCGTCCCCCACAAACAGTCACGGATTGAAAATGACCAATTTTTATTGTTGTGTTTTTATTGTGGGACCCACAATAAACCGTTGTTGTGGGAACAGTTTATTATATTAAAGCTTAGGAAATAAACTGAGAAGTGAATGTTGCATGTGGTCATTTAGGTGAGAAACCAGAGGATGCCTGGGACTCATGGATGTGTGCCCTAGTGGTGGGAAAAACGTGAATCAAATACCTTCATCCGAGGAGGTGGGAGAGGAGAAAATTTGATTCCAGTGTTGTGGACTCAACTATCCTTCCTGGCAACATGTTCCAGTCACTAATAACCTTCTGAGTAAAAAATCTTTTTGGTATCTGTCCTGAAATTGCCCTTTATATCTCTAAACCTATGTGCTCTTCTACTGTCCTAGAGTACAGTTCTGGGTTTGCTTTTCCAATCCCATTTAAAATTGAATACAATTCTGTGAGGCCTCCTTCCTGTCACCTTTTCTCTCAAGGCTGATAAGCTTGACTCATCGTACCTCAACGCTCTAACACCGAGGGTCATTAATAAACCAATGTATTGGGTAAAAACCTAATCACAAATCCTCACAAAAATATCTTTACACATCTGCACGATGCATGAATTGGAAAACAACATGATTAAACAGTCCCGTCTCTCCGTTATCTTTACTGTAGCTCTTTTCCTTCAGTTGGACCTGAGTTACACTGTTTACCTGATGCATTTTTTTTCTTTCACACTTCCACTGTTGCTACCACCCACGCTGATAACAATAGCAAATGACATTTGTATAGCGCCTTGCATCTTACGAGGACGTCCCATTGGTAGGTACCTTACCGTTGGTCTGGGTTTGCCAAACAGCATCAACCATGCCCCAAATGCCAGGGAACACGAAAAACACAGGCATTTGCTCTGGCTGCGGTCTCCACAGTAACAACGAAATAATTAATGCCAGATTTGTGAGGGTTGCTGAAACAAACAAAAAAATTGGAATGGTTTTAGAACCACTGTACAGCAATACTGTTCATCACAAATGGAAACAAATATTAGGAGCACTCTGGCCTCTGTTTTGGGTACGAGGCCCACGTCAGGCCTTTAAGCGTGTTTACTATAATGTATTACAGTGTAGGTTACTGTGATATTACTTCGCTTCTCCGGTTCTGTCCCCCGAACCCTCCGCTCCACTATCGGCGGCCTTGCCTTCAGCTACCACCCATTACTTTAGGCAGGTTTCCTTACTCCACATGCCTAGCGGTTAGTAGGAAGCAGGTTGTTAGCTGATTGGCAGATCACTTTCCGAGGGTAATAATCCCTTCAAAAAATACTAATTTGGTTACTCGATCGACGATTGTTTGTGGGACTCTGCTGTTCGCTAGTGGCTGCTGCACTTTGCCCACTAAATATACAGTCAATTTACTAAATCATTTACAGTATATTCTGTGAAGCGCTTTGAGATGCCTCAATAACATGAAATAAATTTGATTGATTGTATGTGTGTGTGTGTGTGTGTTTATTAATTAATTAATGCTTTCTTTACTAAGAAAATGCAGCTGAACTCACCAAATATATACAGAACAATCCGTCCAATATACTGAGAAAGTTTTCCACAAAGAATAGAGAATAGAGCATTACTGGCACCAAAGCAGATCATTGTATAACCAACATACTGTATTCCCAGGGCACAAGTGACATAAGACTGTAAGTAGAAGAAACAAAAAACATACAGTCTCCATCAGGTATGTGGGGACATTAGGTTAAATATTTGCTCCTTCCAATAGCAAATCTTGCAAAAGTATATAAGCATACTGAATTCATTCAGCAAAAGCTATTTTTTTTCCCAAATTATAACATTAACAATGCTTAATTTTGGTACAGCGCCATTCATATCAGGAGGACATCTAGCAAAGCTTTGTACGATAAAGTGTAGTGGCTGTGTTTTTCAAGATAGTAATCCGAGGGCTACAATCACAAGCATTTTCGGGACTGTTGTTTAATTGTTCCCACCACTTTATGAAGTGGGCATGAATGTGGCTATCCCATTACAAAAGTGGCAATGGTTTAAAAAAAAGCTCACTGCACACATCCATCATCAACAGGCAGCATTTAGTGGAGTCCTATGGCATAGTCGAGTCCTGTAGAGCAGTGGTTAGAGCACTCGCCTTGCAAACGAGAGGTCTGGGGTTGATTCCCAGCAGGGTGAAACCTTGGGCGAATTTCCTTACCTGCCTGATAATAATCCCTCAAGGGAAAAAAACAATAATAATTTGGTCACTCAATTCATGACTGTTTGTGGGGGACGCTGCTGTGCATAATTGTCTGCACATTTCACCCACAAATATACAGTCCATTGACTTTACAGTATATTCTGTGAAGCGCTTTGAGACGTCTAGAAGACGTGAAAAGCACTATCTCAAATGCAAGGATAATTCTTTATTATTCTTCACTAATTATGAGCTGACACACTTTATCTTGATGTGTGAGATGTCTGCTGTTTTAACACACTTATTTAATCTAGTGTTTTAATCTAGTGTTTTAACACTCTTCTTTAATCTGCATATGTAGGGTATGCAGCATTCAAGACATCATTTTCAAGCAATGTCTGATTCTGCCTGTTCTACTTTAGTTGGTGTACTATGCCTGTCAGTGCATCTGTTACCTTACTGTGAGCTTGCACAACATGGAAATCAAAGTTAGTTTGGCTGACTGAACTTAAGAACATAAGAACATAAGAATTAGGAGCAGGAGTAGGCCATTTGGCCCCTTTAGCCTGCTCCGCCATTCAATAAGATCATGGCTGATCTTCTCACCTAACTCTAATTACCTGCCCTATCCCCATATCCCCTAATCCCTTTATTTTTCAAAAATCTATCAGTTTCAGCCTTGAAAATGTTCAAGGACTGAGCATCTACAGCCTTCTGGGGTAGTGAATTCCATAAATTCACTACCCTCTGAGTAAAGAAATGTTTCCTCAACTCTCTTCTAAAAGGCTGACCCTTAATTTTAAGACTGTGACCCCTGGTTATAGATTCTCCTACCAGTGGAAACAGTCCCTCAGTGTCTACTTTATCTAGCCCTTTAACAATCTTATATGTTTCAATAAGATTCCCCCCTAATTCTTCTGTATTCTAGAGAGTACAGCCCTAGTTTATTCAACCTATCCTCATAGGTCAATCCAAATAAAAATTGTATCACTTTTCCCCACTTTGGGATGCTCTGCGATGTGGAAGGTGCTATGCTGAATGGAAGGATTATATATTATCACAAATAATATCTGCTCAAAGGCAGATTTAACAGTGTGCAATGTGGCTTTCAGGAGTTGAACGCCGTAGGAATTAAACCCAAGCCCAAACTTTTCAAAGCAGCTGCAGATATCTCTCCGAAAGCAAGCGAAATTATTAAAGAGCCAATGATTTCAAATTTAAAAATTTAGACATATGTCTGAAACTGTTAGGAGTGCTTTTAATATTGTCCACAATGAAGTAAAATACTTTGCCACCCAGCAGAGTGACCAGAATCCAGGGCTAATAATAATAATACTACTGTAATAATATTTGCAGTTGCCACATCATTGCACTGAGGCAATCTAAGTTCCAAAAAGCTCTTACCTTTGTAAAATCGCCTGATAGGAAACCCTGTTCAAGGCCACTGTACATTGTCAGAAAAATGAGCAGACATTGTCGCTTGTCCCGCAAATGTTTCACAGTGGACATGATTACAGACAACACTGATATCTTCTGCTCTCTGAACCTCTTCACCTCCTGTTGATCAAGCTCGTCCAGGAACACAGCGGCAAGGATCACCGCAAGCACTCCGACAGCTAGAGAGAGGAAAACATTGGAGCACATCAGAAAGCTACAAAAACAGAACGCCACAACACAGCAAATCACGATGCAAGTGAACTACAGAAGTCAGAGGTATTGTATTGTATGCATGTATTTTCCTCCATGGAGGGAACAAATCTTTACCAGACTATATGTGTGTGTCAGGCCTGCCTCAGTGGTAGCCATCCCACATCGGAGTCAGATGTTTGTGATTTGAAGTAAAAATAAACTTGGTCTCTGTAAACTAGATCAAATAAATTGGTCAGTTATTCCATGGCTGATTGTTGGATGTTGCTGTATGCAACTGGCTGTTGCGTTTCACGCCCCAAAATATACCGTTTGACCAATCATTCTGAAGATTTGTTGGTCAAGACACCGGGAGAAATCTTTCTTCACTGCTTTGAAGGGGCCTTTTATACAAACAGTACTGTCAAAATTAGATTTGTTATTTTAAGTAATTTAGTAATGTGACTCTCTTTTGTTATTCACTGGATTAACCAAAAAACAGACGCGTCTCAAACTAAAAGGGAACCAAGGCAGTGAAGTCAGCTCTGCTGAGCAGGGGGTCTCAACTTTCATCGGACATGAACTGTCTGTGTAATAACACTAAGCCAATAGCAAGCTCAATAAGCTTTCACTTGTGTACAAGTTGTTACAAAATAATTGCAGTGAGTGTGAGACAGCACGGAGAAATAGCCAGTGAAGAAACATTCAAAGATGGGTACATGATTTTTAAAGTGTTTGCTCACTCCCTTATACAACTCCAGTATCAAAATGGACTTCTGTTATTGACAGTATTTTAAGATACTGTCGAAAGTTTAAGTGTGATGGAGGCTTAGCAGTACTGTACTGGCAAACTGTTCTCAGGCCTCTGTCAATGCAACTCTTGTATCAGATGCCTTGAAGCAGAGCTTGGGGGCTGTGCGGTCCTGTTCTTGTGGCCCTTTCATAGCCAGAGGGTAACATTGACCTCAGGGCATATAACTGAGGTGAGATGCTCATTGCAATGAGAATCAACGCTACAACGCATGACTGAAGGGGTCATTGCTATTCCAACTTTCCAACTATTCTAACTTTGCTATTCCAATGCTCCATCGGTATATTGTGAAAGTTGCATATAATTTATAGAGAAGGAAAATGAGAGAATATATAGAATAGTGGGCACCTAAGGAATCCAGGTTATATAATAATAATAATCCTTGCATTTGATATAGCGCTTTCCACATCTTATCAACGTCCCAAAGCGCTTTACAGAATATACTGTAAAGTGAATTGACTGTATATATTTGTGGGCGAATCGTGGCAGCCAATTGTGCACAGCAGCGTCCCCCACAAACAGTCGTGGATTGAAAAGACCAATTTTATTATTGTGGTTTTTTTAGGAGAGATTATTATTAGGCGTGTGGAGTAAGGAAACTTGCCCAAGTTTTCGCCCTGACCTGCCTGGATTCGAACACAGGTCTCCCCAGCTTGGTCTCCCCAGCTTGCAAGACAAGTGCTCTAACCACTGAGCCACAGGAGCTCCACAAAGGTTAGGTTTGTAGATAATAAATTGTCACTCACCAGAGTAAATCCCCAAAAGGGTGTAGATTGTGTTGTTGGACGGCCGCTCAAGTGTGACGTTGGAACTGACATTGTTGGATATTCGTGGGCAATCATAGGCTCCACAGAATCGTAAAGCCTCTTCATCTATAACATCACCTAAAAAGCAAAGAGTGTGCTGTTTCTAGATGACCAATAATAATAGTCCCTGCATTTGATATAGCACCTTACAACATCATCGAAACTTCCCAAATGGCATCGCAAGATTTACTGTAAGATGCAGTGAGTGCAACAACACAGTTAACACTTTGCATGTTAGGGCAAAAATAGCAATGGTTTGGATCTGTTAAATCACCGACAATATATACTTCAGTCGATATATCTTCTGTATGTTTAGTGCGTACAGTTACATTACAAGACGTTTGATTTTTACTCGACTTCCCTGTAGTGTGGTTGATGGCTGTAGTCAACACACTGTGAGGGGCACTATATATCAATGCAAATTGTTGTTGTTATTGCTATTAATAACAAAAATACTAACCCTTGCATTTGATAAAGAGCTTTTCACGTTCACAGAATATACTTTAAAGCGAATTGACTGTATATTTGTGGGCGAAACGCGGCAGTCAATTGCGCACAGCAGCGTCCCCCACACACAGTCGTGCATTGAAATGACAATTATTGTGTTTTTTGGGGAGGATTATTATTAGGCGTGTGGAGTAAGGAAACTTGCCCAAGGTTTCACCAAGGTTTATAAGGTAATAATAATATATTGCAGTATTTAATGTGCAGCGTCGAGTGTGCCTTCTTACCCCCATTAGAATATTGTTGGAACACGAGTGAAGAGATTAGATTTCCGATGACAGCAGCAAACTGAAACATGCAGAAGAAAATCCCAAAGTACTGGTTCACTACATCTTTTCCAATCTTCTTGTGCTCCTGAGCATACAAGTTACCATTAGTGGTGAGGTAGGTGCACTTAGCAGCCCAAAGCGGGGCACCTCCAAGCCCAAGGATTACGGCAGTCGGAATAAGTGTATACCTGCGGAAACAATAGCTTCATTAGACATCTAGGGCAGACAGACACCGAGACTTTTGCTCCATTTTAGATAATTTTTCAATCATTTTTTACATTCATTAAATTGTATTTTCATAATTTAACACTGAGGATTGACTAATTCATAATATAGTACATCATTCCATGTGTATTTCTCTGCTGTGCAACAAAGGCATTTTTACATTTATACTGTGCCTTTCACATCTAGAGGACATTTTGAAGCGCTTCACGGAGCCAAATGGGAGTCCAAGCTGGGAGCAGCGGAGCTGAGGAAGGAAGGGAAGGGGAATCAGGGAGGGGGAGGTGAGCAAAAACAAGTACGTATGTATTGCATGATTCTGCTTTTACATGGACTGTGAAAAAGTACTTGGCCAAGTCTGTCTGTTTGTTACCTCATAAACATAAAAGATCGATTCTGACGTTTGGAATCTTTATAGTGTCCTAATGTGTATACTACAAATGCTCAGCTGGCTTATTTGAACAACACCCAGTGTATCTCAATCCTGCAAACAACCATGAGAATCGATCTTATCTTGCTGATGCCTGGTTTAGATCTAATTTAGGGCATTTCAAGATAAAAGATACCATGTTTAATGGAGTTTGTGAAAGATTGCGTATCGGAGAGAAAAAAATAAATGATGTGTTTTATTACCTGAAGTGCGTGACAACATATTTTGTGTACAGTCAGTTAGCAATTTGAGCCATTGGCACAAAAGAGGTCATGATAATCCCTCCAACTTGCTCCAACTCCTTCCCCTCTTCATGACTGAAGACCTACCTCTTTGACCGTGCTTTCGGTCTTCCCTCCCCCCCCTGGCTCAGTGACTGGCTCCCACACTGTTAAACGCTCCAAGACACTGTCCAGCCAAAGGATTCACCTGATCACGATGATCGTAACCTGATTACGGCAATCACCCGATCGCAGAAACATTTACGCTCTTTGCCCTGAATTGGTTTAAAAAAAGGAACAGTCTGTGCAAAACGCTTTCCAGATGATCGAAGGCCAGCTTTGCGATATCGCTCAAAATGTCGAACCAGCAGGATCAGTATCAGGGATCCTGTAACCCTACAAGCCAAAGCCCTAACCCATAGGATTATCCTAGCTGGACAAGACATGGACAAGATTGCCAATGACGGGCCTTCATGTAGGATAATGTCTCAGTGTTCTTCACAATGACAGGGTTGGATGCCAAGCGAAGGACAGGCAATTGGAGAGGGTGGGGGGTGGGGGGGGGGGAGGTAAACTTAATCACGATGTAACAAGTAGTTTTTAACGCATTTAAGCACAAAAATGTTTGAACTGGATTGAAATTGAATTTAGATTTAAATCCTACTGTCTTCCCATTACAGTATCAACCTATTTTTAAGTGAGTTCAGTGTCCTGGTCTCTATCACCCTTCCTGGTAACCTGTCATTTACTTCTGTGTAAATAAATAAGCTTTAAAATAGCTCTTTACAACCCTTCATAATTCTTTATAATCTGCGCCCTCTGACTTGCTGTCTTGAATTATCTGAAAATATAGTTCTGGGTTCAGTGACACTATTTAGAATGTTTTATAGCAACATAGGAGTCTTGGAGATGACTTATATCAAGGCTTATCTAATTGTTTATTATAGCTCATCCCTCTAACACTGAGGATCAGCCTCTTTATTTTCCTCTGTACCCCTTTATGCTTTGGGGACCAGGACCTTACACAGTAATCCTGATGAATCCTGACCAGAACACTGTAAGACTTGAGTATGATTTCTGGGAATCTGAATTCAATTGATTTCCCAGTATAGCCCAGCACCCTGTTAACCTTCTTGATTGCTGTCCTTTGCTTCTTTCCCTTTAGCCACTGCTAATCAGCATCCAGACTTTACTTTTGATACCTTGTGACGTCCATTTGTGAACAGTTTTCATATGTGTTACTTCGCCATAGGCCTTTTGGAAGTCTAGGTACAGTCCGTCACGTAGCTTCCCACACAATCAAACTGGAATGTTGCCTTCTCAAAATATCTGCGAGATAGGGTAGGTAAAAATCTACCCATTCTGCCATGCTGCCATTGCCTATAGCTATTAATTATCACCACAAAAACAAAAACAACTTGCACTTGTATGGCATGGACAAGGCAAAGTAGCATCTCAGAGCATTTAACAATGGCAGAGCCTGACTCCAGCCCAGTGGTCCATGTTTATTTCATGCAGATAAATTACCCATGAAATCAAAAATCTGGACTCTCACTGTTGGATTAGGACCCAAGTTGTTTGTGTTTTCTGTGGGATACAATCCCAAGAAATAGTCATCTAATATGTTTGGTATAACCTATTCACCCTCTTTGTTGACCCACTTTGGGTCCATTAAGGTTCAGTCTGGCTCAGTTGATAAGGCGCCAAATCAATTGTAAAGTATTATTACTCATTGCATAAATGATCAAACTATTAATAAAAAATAATTTCATATATGTTTACCAGCTTGCATAGAAATTGCCAAAGGTGTATGCAACGTAGCAACACATAGAGATGGTGATGGTCCATTTACAGCCAATGTATTTTATAATCAGTGGTGGAATGAACAAAGAGGAAATGATGAGGGAACCATAGATGACACTTAATGAAGCCACACCTAAGCCACCATCACTGTTGAGACTACTCTGTAAAGTAAGAAGAAAAAATTTTGAGTGAAATAAATCACACAATGAATGAAGTTACATTCAGTTTGGTACATTCAGAAAGCAATTAGAAGACCTGACATTGAGTGAACTCTATTATGCAACAATCAAGTGTAGAATCAGAAAATACCACTTGGCCTATGAATATAAGAACATAAGAACATAAGAACATAAGAACATAAGAACATAAGAACATAAGAACATAAGAATTAGGAGCAGGAGTAGGCCATTTGGCCCCTTTAGCCTGCTCCGCCATTCAATAAGATCATGGCTGATCTTCTCACCTAACTCTAATTACCTGCCCTATCCCCATATCCCCTAATCCCTTTATTTTTCAAAAATCTATCAGTCTCAGCCTTGAAAATGTTCAAGGACTGAGCATCTACAGCCTTCTGGGATAGTGGATTCCATAAATTCACTATCCTCTGAGTGAAGAAATGTTTCCTCAACTCTGTTCTAAAAGGCTGACCTTTAATTTTAAGATTGTGACCCCTGGTTATAGATTCTCCTACCAGGGAAACAGTCCCTATTCCCTCCACAGAGTATGTACAATTCTGCCCTATTATGGCAATCTATCCAATCTACTTTTATCCTCTGTAAACTGTATATCCTTCCAATAATAAATAAAATTTATAGATAATATTATAATAAAATAATAAAATTGGTAATTTCAATCCATGACTGTTTGTGCGACACTGCTGTGCGCAATTGGCTGCCGCGTTTCACACACAAATATTCAGTTGATTCACTTAACAGTATATTCTGTGATGTGCTTTGAGACTTGATAAGATGTGAAAAGCGCTATATCAAATGTCAGCATTATTATTATTGGATTAACACTCTAATTCAGAGCTAGGAAGCATTGCATTGTTAGTGGGGCTGTCCTTTCTTTGGAGAAGGTCCCTTTAGATCAAGGTCCTATCTGCCTGATCAGGTGGAAGTTAAAGATCCTAAGGCACCATTTGAAAATAGAAGCAAGTTTCTCCCAATGGCCTGGCGGATACAACAATAACAACAACAACTTTGATTTATATAGCACCCTCCACACCGGACAGCGTCTCAGAGCACTTCACAATAACGGATCCCAGGACTGAGCCAGGGGCAGGGGTTGAAAGGTGACCAAAGTCGAAGAGAATAGTCCTCCAGATAAAAATTGGTCATTCATTTTATGGCTGTTTGTGTGATATTGCTGTGTACAAATTGGCTGTCGGTTTTGCCTACAAATACACAGTCACTAAAGCGCACAGTAACTCATGTGAAGCACTCTTATGATGATGTGATCGGACACTACAGTACATTAAATACAAGGATTATTTTTGCAGTATATTGTTCTATTGATACAATGGCAATTTTCTTGTGTAGATCGAATGTACGGCTGCCTTCAAAGTGAATCGTGAAATCCCACAGACAATTGGCAATTATCCAAGGTAAATACTCAATGTCAAGGTAAATACTCAAAGTTGTGGAGTCCTGTAGCTCAGTGGTTAGTAACTCGCCTTACGAGCGGGGAGACCTGGGTTCAATGCCACGCAGGGCTAAACCTTACAATATATGCCACATTCCTGTTGGAAGGTTTTAACAGTTTCAAACAGCATGTGTTACAACCCTAATCTCCCATTGTTTGTATGCATGAAACATGCAGCGTACTATATCCGTTATTGCATGCACCCATAGAATGACTTGTAGAGTGGACAGTACGATGATATGACTTTGGATAGCTCTGGAAAAAGCATGGAATTGGAAGATACAAGTTTACTGAAATCTATTCATCCTGGAAGACAGTCACTTTAGCTGGATAACACGGGCACCTTGTAGGTGGGCTTTGTCGACGCTTGCTTTTGCCTTTCTCACAGTACCTTATATCAGGGATTTGTGGTATTTTTTGAACATTGGGATATAACACTGGACCTTGACATTTAGAGCATCATCTCAGGCACTGGTGATGGCAAATACTGAACGTTGAACAAAGGGAAGGTGAGCCAAAGTGAGCCACTGTCTGGGTCCACAAAACATTCAGAATAAGACATCAGGCACTGCATATACATCAGCCACTAGACTGAGGTACAGTTTAGATTGGAGTAAAGGTTGCTGTTTAGCCTGGCAAAAAAACAGTTCACAGGTCAAAACAAGCCCTCCCCCATTCATATATCAACATGCTGCCAATGACGCAATCTGAACTCATCTGACAGTGACATTCAAATATTTTCTTTGTGACTTCGAACTCACCTGGATATTTTGAAGGCCTCCGAAAGCAGTAAAAAGCAGGAAAAAGCCTAAGCTGACAACAAGAACATTCTTTAGGTTGCTTTTCATTTTACTCTGGCTGTTGGAAGTCACTGTGAATCTGAGATGGAAGCGGATAGCTGACTTGCTCTTCAATGCGACCGGACAGCGCGATATTGAACGTTGCCTCCCTGTAGCTCTCCTTTACTCTTCCTGTTTGGACACTTTGCTACTTTCCTTTTCTTTGTCGACGGGCAACCTTTGCTTTGTTGACAAAGTTCACACTGAAGCCACAGCCTTTGCCTAAGGTGTGACTTTAACAATCCAATTGATCGCTTTCCCGATTATGAGTCCAATAAAAAAAAACTGAGCTGCATTTTTCAGGCATTCTGCAGATTTGAAAAGCTTCTGGACATTGTCAGACCTGTTGAGACAGAGAGCAGGGCTAATTGCAAGGCGGAGAAGCCAGTGCAATATGACTAGATATGGGCTGATATCCAGGTACCTCCTTTTCCCTTGTGGAAAATGTTCTTCGTTCGCGGGAAGCTGAAAAGGGAATGAGAGAAGTTTTTTCATGGGTACTATCCTTATTCTACTCAAGGGCCCAGCTTGTTACTTGCCAGGCTAAACAGCAATTGTTCAATGAACCTCTCACTATCTTGACCCTGATCAAGGGAACCATCGCTACCTGTAGCATAGGATAGAATTGACTGACTTGCATCTGATCGTAAGTGTTTTTCTCTGCAGGACCATCCTGGAATGGTGTAGCTTGCTTCACAAGTGAGGGGATCCGGGTTCAATTCCTGGGTGAGATCAAAACTTTAGGCAAATGTTGTTGTTCCATATTTACCTAGCGTTAAGTATAAACCCAGTTGTTAGTTGATCGGCGGATCCCTTTCTGGGGATAACAATCACTGCCCCCTTAAAAAAAAAATGGAGTATCTCAATCCACCACTATTTGGAGTCCTGTAGCTCAGTGGTTAGAGCACTTGGCTAGCAAACGGGAGACGTGGGTTCAATTCCACATTGCGCAAAACTTTGAGCACGTTTCCTTACCCCACACGCTGAATAATAATCCCCTAAAAAAAACGATAATACTTTGGTCACTCAACCCACGACTGTTTGTGGCATGCTGATGTGCGCAACTGGCTGCTGCATTTCACCCACAAATAATAATAATAATAATCCTTGCATTTAATATAGCGTTTTTCACATCTTATCGACATCCCAAAGCGCTTCACAGAATATACTGTAAAGTGAATTGACTGTAAATTTATGGGCAAAACATGGCAGCCAATTGCACACAGCAGCTTCCCCCACAAACAGCCATGGGTTGAAAATGACCAATTTTTATTATTGTGTTTTTTTGAGGGATTATTATTAGGCGTGTTGAGTAAGGAAACTTGCCCAAGGTTTATTCCTATCTGCCTGGATTCGAACACAGGTCTCACGTTTGTGAGGCGAGTGCTCTAACCACTGAGCTACAGGAGCTCCACAAATATGCAGTTGTGTAAATCTAAATGTAAATCTAAAACCCTGAAGAGTAGGGTGGTTCTAACCGAACAAGCAGCAGGAATCTTAACAGACTCTGCTTACAAAGGGTGGCTTTGTGGCTTTAGCTGATTGAACTCCAGCAGTTCACCAATGCGCACTCAAGGGTCCTTAAGCCTTGGTTCTTATCAGCCTACCACTCTCCGGAATTAGGTGAGTAGGATCGAACCCTCCAGGGAGAGCATGCACATTCCATTCCCGACATGGGACGTTTCATGTGTAGGTGGGATGCATGGAATCCTTTATTGGGATATTCTTTTGCATGGTGATGGCTTTCCATGTGCCTCAGACACAGCGAACAAAAAAATCTGACTTGATCATCGTTGAAGACTGCAGAATGGGTTCATTTAGCCAATTATATAAGTAGGGCAGCAAATATTGTAGTGTATAGTACTTCTTTTGCAGTCAACATCTTGTGATAATATCAGGTAGAAGCAAACAATGCAACCCGTATATTTTTCGTTAAAACTACTTCTAGATCTAAGTAAAAAATGCATTCTGAAGACATATTTTTCCAGTGGTGTGGAATCCTCACCAATTAATGAATAAAGTCTGAAATGTTAATTACTTATCTGTAACTTAATAGATACATGATAGTGTTTCACTAACATCACAAAGAAGATGTGGAGCACCTGTAACTGAGTGGTTAGAGTGCTTGCCTTACAAGCATGAGACCTATGTTCAAATCCAAGCAGGTCAGGGCGAAACCTTGGGCAAGTTTCCTTACTCCACATGCCTAATAACAATCCCTCAAAAAAAAACACAATAATAAAATTGGTCATTTCAATCCACGACCGTTTGTGGGATACTGCTGTGCGCAATTGGCTGCCGCATTTTGCCCACAAATATAGTCGATTCACTTTACAGTATATTCTGTGATGCACTTTGAGACATATGAATAAAATATGAAAAGCACTATACCAAATGTAAGGATTATTATTATTTATTTATTATAAGAAGATGCTGCTATTTCTGAGGCACGGTTTGATCACAGGTTTGTTCAGACATGTAGACCTAGTTTCATATGGGTTGGTGCTTCGGGCTGGCCTGACAGCTATTTCCTGACATGATTGATCTTGTCAACTGCAGAACAAGAAGGAATAAATATCCATTTAGGACTGTGATGGATGAGAGCAGCCAAACTCTTGGGGAGGGGGAGAGTTGGCCCATGTAGTCTGGGAAAGTGAAGCTTCCTTGTTGTAGGAAAAGTTAACATACAGTATCAAACAGTTTTATCCTCTATCTCAGTACAATAATTTGAACACATAGGTGTCTGATGGTCGAGTAGGAAATGCTACACAGTCCAGATGGATTCATGTTAGCTCATCTTAGACTGAGGAACAGGTGAGGGTGCTACAATTAGCCTTGGTGTTCCTTCTTTAGCATCTTGGCTTCAAAGCAACTTGATCTGGGGGAGCAATGTAATCAGAGGCCAAGTACGCAGGAAAACTGAAGTACAAAATGTGCGATGCATTCAGCAAATACCCAAATGTATGTCCCTCGACTCAATTGACTGTATTCACTGTATATTTTGTGGGCGAAATGTAGCAGCCAATTGCAGACAGCAGTGTCCCACACACACTCAATTGAAATGAATTGAAATGACCAATTTTATTATTGTGGTTTTTTTTTGGACGGATTATTAATAGGCATGTGGAGTAAGGAAACTAGCCCAGGATCTTTAGGGACTAGTGGGGAAATGTGCTCTGATATACCCAGAAAGAAATCCCATAAAATCAGAGTACCATCAGGCATGAACACACATCTAGTTACAAGCCAACATCCAACCATCTTTTGAGAATCCAGCACTTTAGTACTGGTGCCATTCTGCCACTGCCATTGAGTCAATCAATTGACTCCTTCTCCTGATGTGAATGACTGGCACTCAATCCACACAAGAGGCATGTCAGTGACACATTGTCATCAAGCACCATCACAGCAAAAAGTAACATATCCTAATGAATCCTTCAAGAAGGACATTAAGGCACTGGAAAGGGTGCAAGGAGATTCACGAGAATGATACCAGGAATGGGGAACCTTAGCTATGAGGACAGACTGGAGAAGTTAGGACTTTTCCCATTAGAGCAGAGAAGGTTACGCGGGGAGCTGATAAGAGGTTTTCAAGATCATGAAAGGTTTCGACAAGCTAGACAGGGAAAAGCTGTTTCTGCTGGTAGGTGTGTCTGTGACCCATGGTCACAGTCTTAAGATATCTACCAAAAGAAGCAGACGGGAGGTTAGAAGAACTTTTTTTACTCAGCGAGTTGTTCGAATTTGGAATGATCTGCCTGAAAGGGTAGTGAGGTCCGATTCAATAGCAGCTTTTAAGAGAGAACTAGATAGGTATCTGGGGAAGACGGGTTTGCAGGGTTATGGGGAGAAAGCTGGTGATTGGGGTTAATGAAAGTGACTTGCTCGGTCAAAGAGCCGGCACAGACTCGATGGGCCGAATGGTGTAATATTCTATGATTCTATGACTGCATGCTGCTGTTGTAGCTTTTACTGGATTGCACAACTGCGCCAGAATTTACAATCATTGCATTCGAAGATAATCCTTGCATTTGGCAATAATGTGGCCTCATCACATTGTCGAGACATCTCAAAGAGCTTCGCGGGATTTCACTGAAGTGCGGTGGTCGAGTATTTGTTAATAAATCAGAGTAATAACAACAACAAAATTACATTTGTATTTCGCATTTTTAGGTTGGGAGGATGCCCCCCACAACAATTTGAATTTACGTAACACAGTAAGAAAGAGTCTCAAAGCGTTTTTTTTAACGTACAATTGGGTTACATTGAAAAAAAGTGAAAGTTACTATTATTGAGGTGAATAGACAGCTTGTTTGTATGCCTTCTGGAAAACCAGCAGTTTTAATGACCTCGTTTCATACTTTCACTGTGTGGTTGTAAACGACAATATGAATGAAAACATGACAGAGTGCTATCATTCCCAGTGAAATAATTTTCACACTATAGATTGGTTCAGCGAGGAGTTTCTTCTTAAATTCAAAACTATTCCTTTATTGTACACTCCCTTGAGCCTTTGAATGTTCAGTACTGTATTACCATGATATATTATCTTTCCTGCAAACGTTACAAAGCAAAACGTTAATGATAATAACTTCCTCACTGAATAGAAGCAGGAACCACTCAGTAAAATACAGTAAAAGTCTGTTTATCCGGCATCCGCGGGGCCTGGCCAATGCCGGTTAAAGCGCCTGCCGGATATTCGGGCGGCCCGTGGTCAAAAACTCACAACAAAATTAAAAAATATATATTTAACACACACCATACACACCAGACTAAATAATAACAGATAATAACAGAGTATTGTATTGGTACTTATTGTTAAAACTACTCTCTTTCGCTTCTCACCATTACTGATTGAGGTTTACAGTCCAGTGATTCTTTTTTAAATGCAGGATGCCAAGCGGGTGAAAAAAACGGCAGCGCGATTTTAAAGTCGCGCGACTTTACTATCGGCAAGCCGATAGCCCTAGACTCTACTAGCGGCAAACCCAAATAGTGCACCTGCGCGACAATGTGGGTTATTGGCTAGCGTTATCGGCTTGCTGCTAGTAAGACTTTAAAGTCATACGCACTACGTTTTTTCACCCACTTGGCATCCTCCATTTTAAAAAGAATCGCTGGACTATAAACCTCAACCGCAGCATCATGGCTTCAAGCGCAGCATCTACCAGCAAAGGTGAGAAGCGCAAGAGAGTAGTTTTAACAATAAGTACCAATACAATATTATGTTGTTATGTTATTATTTATGCATTTACAAATGCTCCACCGCTATTGTTCCGGATAAGTTCCGATTTATCGAATGGGGACTTTTTTTTTGGCGTGCCGGTTATACGGAGGTGCCGGTTCATCGAGTCACGGATAAACGGGCTTCTACTGTATAAGGAAACTTCTCATTCAGAAACAATAGTTTGAACCAGTCACAATCATTTAACTGATAAACATTTGTTTTCGACACAATGAAGCAGCTGCTCTCTTGATAACGTGCGGACAGTCTTAAGGCTTGTTCCTCCGCACCTCAGTGGGTTTGAAGTCTATCTGTGGAGCAGGGTGCGGTACTCACTATACAGTGGAAGAGAGAACAAATAAACATCTTTTAACGATGCAAACGAAAGTTCTTTGTGCCACAAGTACAAGGCCATAATGTCATCGTAACAAATGTTTTTATATCACATTCAGATTTATGAGGTAATTCAGGATATTGAGAAATTCCATGTTTGCAATTTTGAGTTATATACGTGGTCATTGATTGCAACATGGCTCTGTGGATAACTCGAATCCCAAGTACTGTAATAAGTCATTACTTATGCACAAGGCCTACGCAGCAAAATTTGCTTCTTCTCCGAAAACTCAGCATTTTGATAGTGTAATGATATAGAAATGTAAAGCATTTTCACGCTGCCTTTCCACAGGTTCCCCATTTTGTATTTTCCATTGCCTAATGTAGCCCCTTTCACATCGTTAGCTTGCCTCAAATGTTATGGCATTGTCCAGTTCTGATCAGATAACGCGAAGCTCTCCCAGCCCTGTCTGCAGCAGCACTCTGAGGTCATGTACCTCGAGGTTTCTGAAGGGAGAATCGAATTGGTTTTTACTTCCTGTAGAATGAAGAGGTAGTTGGAAATAGCCTGAACTTCCACAGAGGGCAAGTTCTGAGGGTGGTGCAGGCAAAGTACAGCAATGCAGTCCAGTGTTTTAACCCGAGCTGGCGCAGGGATCGGGGAGGGTGGAGGGAAGGGAGGCGAAGAAGGGGTGATTGATGGCACAGTCGAAGAGGAGGGTCTTGTGAAGGTGGGACGTGAAGGAGATTAGGGAGGGGGCGGGCAGAGGGATTGCGGGATGGAATTCCAGAGGTTGGGGCAGAGTGGCGGAAGGCTTGCCCCCCGATGGTGGTCAGGGTAAATGGAGCAGACCAGATCCCGCTGAGAGGAGGGAGCTGACAGGGGGCTAGGAGGTGGCAGAGGTAAGGTAGGGCAAAGCCGTGGAGGGCTTTGTAAAAAATGAGGACCAGGATCTTGAACTGAATCCTCTGATTGATGGAGAGAGAATGGAGTCGGGCGAGATTGGGAGAGGTGAGATCGCTGAGCTTGGTGCAGGAGAGGACACGGGCTGCAGAGTTCTGGATGAACGTGTTTTCTTGATTGAATATTTCTTGATTTGTGCCAGTGATGGCCAACCTATTTTGATGGCACGACTCAAGAAATACTGTATTCAATCGTGAAATATTTGACTTTGAAAGCTACGTTCTGTACAAGCGTTAAAATAAAATGCAGGTCGATCAGGGTTCCTTCCCTATCCACGCACCAGGTGGCGCTCCGCAATACGGAAGAAGACAGAGGAGAAGGTAAGGCTTTCGGAAGAGCTTCTGAGAACTGTTGACTGATCTTTCTCCCCCTGTATCCTGATCCGCAGAGAACACAACCAGGAAATGCCACGGCCACGGCATTCTGTCCACTCGCTGCAGTGACAAGCCATCCACGACTTCCTTTGTAAGGGCAAACACAAAGCAACGCCCATTACTGGAATCGCTGTTGGCACACTTCGGAAAATTAACTCTCGTCACCAGCAGAGATCTCAGATTTACATGGAGAGTAAAAACATTCCTTCCTTTCACCGTGGCCTGCTTTCCTTCAAGCTTGCTTTACTGCATTCCATACGTGATTTGTTGTATTTTGACCCAAATTCAACTTTATTCCACGTAAAATAATAATAATCCTTAACACCTGATACAGTGGGGGTGGGGGTTTGTTTACATTGGGAGGATATTTCAAAGCTCTCCACAGGATATACTGCAGAGTAGAGGGACTGTGTGTTTTGTGAGCAAATGCAGAATTCTCACAAATCCAGACATCTGTGTCGGCTTCTGTTGTTTATAACTAAATCATGGTTCGGAGCTACACTATTTTGGGAAGCATGTCAGAATGATCAGACAGTTTCGTAAATCGAGTCTTGATTATGAAGCCCTCTTTTAGATGGTCAACCGTAGACATCGGTATCACAGGAGAAAGCCATGGCGTCAATTTCTACAGTTCTTGAGAGATCACCATGCAGAACACTGACTTGAAAATTGAAACGGCATTTGCCATTCTGCCAAACTCTGTAGCTCTGAAACACTAAGAGAATCGTGCAAGTCTGCACTCAGGCTGAATTTCTTCCATATATTTAGGTTGTATTTTAGGATATCGAGGTGCCCAGCCAGCTAAGCAAAGTATTTTTGAGACGTCCTTCCCCATGTAGAATGCATTGTACTGTTTTGTGTTGTGTTACTTTGCTGGATTCTGTGGAGCAGATGCAGCTTTGTGATGGCATTACATCATTGCCATTAGCGGCTGGTTTTGTTATCGGAGTCAAAAAGGCCACAACAGTACACGACAAGATTGACTAACAGTGTGACTCAGAGTGACTGAAGAGGAGACCAGCTGGCAGGGTCAACCGCGGAAATCCTACCACCCACTTCCGCTGCTTTGGAGTTGGGATCCCGGCAAAAAGCTGTGGATGCCAGATCCCATTGAAATGTTTTCAAGACGGAGGTTATGTCGGGGTATCGAAGGATATAGAGCGAAGGCTGCTATTTGGATTTTGAGCTACAGGTTAGTCTTGATCTAATAGAATGGTGGAACAGACTCGAGGGGCTACTCCTGATCCGATGAGTCGGTCATGGTGTCAGTCCATTTACCAGCAGAATTCCCCCATTGGAGACCCTGTTAATGAATCCCATTGCAAACTGCCATTTTTTCACCATTACCCGCCCCACCCCACCCAACCCCACCCCATCCAACCCCACTCCACCCCACCCCGTCCCACCCTGGACCGCCCTGCCCCACCCCACCCCACCCCGCCATTTGATCATCTTTGAAAATTGGAGAATGCATTCCTTTAGCAGATTAATTGGGTAAAGGGCAGGGAATGTGATACAGTGCAGTATTTTACAGTCCAAAATCTCAAGGTAAGTAAGACTCAGTAGAAGCAACAAGTTTCTTTCTTGTTAAAAATGCCGTTGAAAATGTGATGAAGGTAGGTAGTAGCTCTCTGGCTCATTTGACTCTTCTCACTTGTCAAAGAAAAGTAGGTTTGCTAAGCGCTGAACCTGAAGACTGAACCCATTCAGCACTAATCCCTCTCCAGGTCTCCTGTGGCATGCACATAATTACTTGCCTGGGAGTAGGAGGCAGACAGTCTAGTCCCATGCGGTTTCCTGACTGCTCTGCTCTGCTACAGCCTTTTTTTTTGTTAACACAGATCCAGAACTGTGTTCGGCACCCAGGAATGGATGCTGTGATTTAAGGATGACGGCCGCATGGGGATTTGAGAGTAACTCGCTGTGCCAGACAGCGGAACCTGTCACCAGCGACGTAGAAAGGCAGAGTGAATGTCAGCCAGACGCTCTCCCAACTTTTCCAGCACCCTGAGATATAATCCGGTCAACACAACACACGGCCAGCACTGGAATGACTGAATGAATGCTTGTTGCTGCAGGGTCAGCGAGGCGACACGCAGCAGAAAGTAACGCTGATGCTGTCACAGCAACCTGTGGTGAGAAGTCAATGGAACATTCCCACCCCACAGACGTGTCTCACCATTACCTTGTTCATCCTTATGCTTTTGCAAAATTGGCTGTATCCCTTAGACGAGATGTGAAACTGAAGTCCCACCTGCCTGTTCAGTGGACGTCAAAGGTCCCATGTCACTAACCGAAAAGAGAATTGTGAGTTTCTTCCAGTTTCCTGGACAACAATCCCCCACAAATAAATAAAATGGGTCACTCACTCCTTGGCTGTTTGTAGGACGCTTTTGTACGCAAACTGGCTGCTGTGTTTTGTCCACAAAACACACAGTCAATCCGCTTGACAATATATCCCACGAAGACGCCTTTGAGACATGATCAGGCACTATATATTAGATGCAAGGATTCTTATTGTATTGTTTCTCTCATTAATTCCAGTGCTCCTCTAATGCTGCTTTGGGGCTCCTGGTGTGGAGTGGAGGCTGCCCCCATTTGCGCTGTGGGACTGTCCTCAGTGTAGCTCAAACCTTGGGTTCATCTTGTTATAACGGCAGAACCTTCCCTCCTGGGCACTGAACCTGTGTCTATCCAGCTCAGTGGTTCGGAAACCCATGTGTGACTAGGCAGCCCATCTCCTCTCCCAGATGGGGATTTCCTCAGGCACAGTAACAGGAGAGCTGCAAGAGGGAACGGGGGGTGGGTGGGGGGGGAAATGTAACTAAACATTTAAGGGAAGGGCCGTGTGTCATAATAATAATAATAATCCTTGCATTTGATATAGCGCTTTTCACATCTTTTCGACGTCCCAAAGCGCTTCACAGAATATACTGTAAAGTGAATTCACTGTATATATTTGTGGGCGAAACGCGGCAGGCAGCCAATTGTGCACAGCAGCGTCCCCCACAAACAGTCGTGGATTGAAATGACCAATTTTATTGTTGTGTTTTACATTGCACAATAATAAGACCCATCGTGGTCTTATTATTGTCTCTTATTATTGACTCCCAAAAGTCAGGAGGGTGGTGTGAGTGCTTCACTTTCTGCAGACAAACACGGAGATAATCCCTGCCACTAAATAAGAATCTTCGGCTGATCAGGTCACTCCTTTGACCTGATTTAAAACCCGATTTTTGAATAGACGAATTCCAAGCGTTCCTCAAACCCCACTCATCAGCGTTATCCTGCATTTGGGCTTACGCAGCTATCTCCTTCACAGCTCGGCTCATAGCATTCCCTGCGTGACATTCCAGCGAGGGGCAGGGAGAGGGAGGAGAGGAGGTAATGCTTTTCTCTCCACATTCCTAGATCTGAACTCTGATGAGCAGCATTCCTCTAGTAAAGCCCCTCCTAAATAAATACTCTCTCCCTCCCTCATTCCCAACTGTCCTTCCACAGCGGGTGACTGACTGCATTGTAGAAAAACAGCCTTGATTTTAAAAAAAACTTGGTGGAACTGTAAACATAACTATGGAGCGATGATAGAGATATTTGCACAGTAAAGGTATTGTTTGCCTGTGAAACAAACAGTTACTGGGCTTTACAACATATCCTATGAAATGTGTTAATGTGTCCTCCTGATGTGAAGATGCTATATCCAATGCAAGGATATAATAAATAATATAATATATAATAAAATAATATAATATATAATAAATAATATAATAATATAATAAATATAGAAGGATATAATAAAGGATTGACGGGTGGGGATGTGTTGGACTAAATGGATAGCTAGCAAGCTCTCCTTCCTCCTGTGATGAAATACTGTAAGATTGTATGAAAATGTCATGTTTCCTAACAGATTTGGTGTGAATTATCTCATTGAGATTCAGATCGGAATCATTATATTTTTCAACCATGTATATGTCTTGTCTTGCAGTTATTAATAATGTACTTCTGATAGATGTTCTGTTTAACAATAATATTTTTAGTACCAAATATTAATAATAATTCTTGTTTTGGATACAGCACCTATATGTATCTTCAAAAGATATCAAAACGCCATACAATAATAGCTACACAAAAGACAAAATACTACAGATGCCGGGAATCTGAATCAAAAACAGAAGTTGCTGGGGAAACTCAGCAGGTCAGGCAGCATCCATGGAGAGCGGAAAAATAGTCAACGTTTCGAGTCTACAACCCTTCATCAACAATAGCTGTTGAGTGTAGTGACTGTGTATTGGTCGACTAAGCAGAAGTCAATCTGCATATAATAATAACAACAATAGTAATAATCCTTGCATTTGATATAGCGCTTTTCATGTCTTCCAGATGTCTTAAAGTGCTTCACAGAATATACTGTAAGCACGAAAGGTGACCAAAGGCGCGGTCGAAGAGAAGGGTCTTTAGCTGAGGTCTTTATCCACGTCCAAAGCGCTTCACAGAACATATTGTTGAGTGAATTGACTATATATATTTGCGGGCGAAACAAGGCAGCCAATTGCGCACAGCAGCGTCGTCGTCCCCTGCCCCCCCACCCCGCCCCCCCCACAAACAGCCGTGAATTGAAACGACCAAAACGATGGCACTACTGACAAGGTAGCAGATTCCCAGAGCTGCAGTTAGATCGTGTGAGTTTGAAGTCCTGACCTGGGACTTTGCAGTTGCAAGCTTTCTGAATCAGAGGCGCGAGTGAGATACCCAGCCTGGATCAGCATGATGGCATCCGAAGTATGTGCGTGAGCGCAGGCAGCTCAGCGGAGTGTGTCCATCAAGGCCCCCAGAGGGTGTTGTACAAAGCACCGAGAGCCTGTACTGTAGTAACACCAATGTTCCTAATTGTGGCACCAAGGCTCCACAGGGAATTAAGGTGACCTCTCGTTATGTTGCTTTGTGGTATAATCCAGCAGCATGCATACATAGATACATACACACACACACATATATACACACACATACACACACGCATACACACATACACACACATACACACGCACACACATACACACGCACACACACGCACACACATACATGCACGCACGCATACATACACACACATACATACATAAACACTTTGAAAACAATCGGCTGCAATAATGTGTCCTCCAACTGACCCCTTTCTAACTCCGTTCTCTGATTGACGATGGACTGACGAATGACTTTTCATCTCATGCTGTCAGCATATATTACAGCCGTCCTCCCTAAGCCTCTCTGATACCCTGTGGCCTCTGACATTGTGCTCATTATTAATGGTCCCATCGCAGAGACAGAAACCTTTCGGCGCCGTCTCTTGCAGTATTGACACACACACCCCCCCACCCCCCACCCCACCCCACCCCCTCACCCGGACGCATCCATTATACGGCCGCAGAACCTGGCATAGCTGATGAAGGTTTCAGTGGAGACAGATGGCAACGAGATTGATTTGTAACTCGTATTCACAACCTTTGGGACTTCCGACGTGAAAGGCGCTGTACAAAATGTAATTTTGCTGATGTTGTCGGATTGGTGCGGTGCCTTTTTGGGGGCATGGAATGGACCCCTGGATGCGTGGCAAATGTCCCCCCATCTCATCTCTCGAATCTCTTCTCAATGCAAGTTCTGTGAAGCCAACCCCAGCTTGCTAACCTGAGCCACTTGTGCCGTGCCGTTCAGTGGGAACATCATCGACGTTGAGTCTTTGGTTAGTGAAAAGCTGGTAGGCGGCTAACTGGTAGCTGGAGTGCGATGCTGGGGGCTTCATGGTCTTTCCCATTGGGCATATAAGGACGTAACTGGAGACATTTGTGTACAACTGGAGACATCTGTCCACTACTGGGCACACCTGGACACAACTGGGCACATCTGGGCATAACTGAGCAAAACCTGGGGTCATTTTGCTTTCAAATCCAAGTCCACTCCCAAAAAAAGCCATTCTCACATTCAGTTGAGTGCAAGTCAGACCACATCATGATGACTGAAGGAAGGCTGTCACAGCCCGGCTAGCCAAAGCCAACACTGGGAAACCATGCTAGCTACAGAGGGAGAGAGAGAGAGAAAGAGAGAAAGAGAGAGAGATAACAAGTAAATCCAAGGGATGACAGGCTCAGAAGAATGTCAAGAGTTCGACTCATCGCTCTCATGTTTGACAGCCTGACAAGATGCTGACAAATTGTGCCGTGTGTCGCTTTTAATGCCCTAGAAAAATATGTGGCCCCATCATTGTCTCAACACTTCAAAAAAGCCCATGTTTCGCCCAGAGTTCACCGCCTTTAAATCTTTTATCTCTTTCCACAGGAAAACCGTTGCTGTATATAATACTAATAATATAATAACAATAGTAATCCTTGCAGTTGATGTAGCGCTTTTCACATCTTATCGACGTCTCAAAGCGCTTCACAGAATATACTGTGAGGTGAATTGACTGTGTATTTGTGGGCAAAACGGCCATAAGGGGTGAGGGGAGGTGGGTTGGGGTGGGGCGAGGGATATTTTGCCTCCTGTGGAACGGTTAGATTTCTGGTGGTGTGAGATCCCGATGGGATTTTCAGCAACTTCACACTGACTGATGCTGAAGCAACAACTGAATCTGTGGAGTCATAACCCAGCTTGACCATTGCTGTCCTCGCAGACCACCTATTGGACATCAAGTCCCCGATGTGAGCTACCTTTCTGCGATTGAATATCAACAAGACAGAGGCCCTTCCTGCTTGTCTCTCGTCTTTATACCTCAGGCGCTGACAACATCTCTCTCCTGCGTAGATGCACTTTACATCTCACAGAATAATTTGGAACCTCGGTGTCCTGTTTGACACTCAATTGTCCTTCATACCCCACACCCATACCATGGCAATACGAGAGGTAGTAGTCAGTGGGCAATATGTGGGGCAGGAACCAAGCAATAGCAACACTGTCTATTTGTGTGTGCGTGTCTGTGTGTGTGTGTATGTATGTGTGCGCTATAGGCTGTAGCTCAGTGGTTAGAGCACTCGCCTTGCAAGCGTGAGACCTACGTTCGAATCCAGGCAGATCAGGGTGAAACCTTGGGCAAGTTTCCTTACTCCAAACACTTAATAATAATCCGTCAAAAAATCCCACAATAATAAAAATTGGTCATTTCAATCCACGACTGTTTGTGGGGGACGCCGCTGTGCGCAATTGGCTACCGTGTTTCGCCCACAAATACAGTCAATGCACTTTACAGTATATTGTGTGAAGCGCTTTGGGATGTTGGTAAGATGTGAAAAACGCCACATCAAATGCAAGGATTATTATCACTATTATTATGACGCCTTTCTGCCTTTCCTCACGTCCGCAACACCGCCCGGCTCCTCCACTAACTCACATCGCAGGCCGCCGAGAGAATCATACAAGCATTCATAACATCCAGGCTCGACTACCCAAACAAAGTCACTCTCCTTCACCCCCTGACCCTGCCACCCTGAACCCGACCCTCAGCTCGAGTCCGTAACACTGATTCTGCAGCACTTTCAGACATCCTCCTGACATGGAAGTCACTAATACATACGTAATTTCTGTTTGTTGTTTGTTTGTATCAGTGTGAATTAGAAGCTGTGCAGACTGAAAGCTGTTTCTGTCTCTGAGCCACTGCTGCAGAAATATTGTTCTGGGGCCCATTGATCCTTGCCAAGGATTCCTAAAATCCCTGGCATTGTGTGAACTGTATTATGTACAGTGTACCATTTGTATCCGAGCGTGAATGTGTGGGAGGACGGAGGTGGTAGATGGTAAAAGCACTTTGAGACTTCCTTCTCGTGAAAGACGCGAAACAAACTCGAGCTGTTGTTCTGTGTCAATATTGGTTTAACACTGAATTGGGCGATTTTAATGAGAACATTGGTCTATGTGTGAGCTGTGCAATTTCATTGTGACTCACCGTTTCGATGAAAAATACTCGGCAAGATGTTATTCTTTTCTTTATTGGAAGCATTGGATAACAGCCTGGCTCATTCAGTAGCAACTTTGAGTCGGAAAATTGTGAGTTCAGGTCCTACTTTGGGATTGTGAACTCACTATCTAAACTGAATAACAGTCGGTGTGGTGGTGGGGGTGAGCTGCTTTGTGAGAGAGGCTGTCCTTCGGATGACGTGTGAAACAAACGTCCCATCTGTCTGATCAGGTGGACATTCAAGATCCATGGAACTGTAGAGATAGAGAAGGGAGATTCTCTTGGTGTCCTGGCCAACAATCAGTCCAATAAAATTGGTTACTCTCTTTATGGCTGTTTGTGGGATACTGCTGTATGCAAATTAGCTGCTGCATTTGCCCACACATAAATATTCTATAGGGTACCTCACAATAAATGCTGTGCAGTGCTTTGAGCCATCCTCCTGATGTGAACGGCACCATATCAAACGCAAGGACACTTATTATTAATCATATTCAATGTGATGTGTTGCTCTCTTCTATTTCTGAATCCTGCTAAGTGAAAGGAGAGGATACATTTTTGAGGATGTATCTAGCAGGTTGGATAGGGGAGAACCAGTAGATGTGGTATATTTAGATTTTAAGAAGGCATTTGATAAAGTGCCACACAAAAGGATATTGCACAAAGTCAAGGCCCACGGGATTAATGCGAACATATTAGCATGGATAGAAGAGTGGCTAACTGGTAGAAAACAGAGAGTAGGGATAAACGGGTCAGTCTCGAATTGACAGGATGTAACTAGTGGAGTGCCACAAGGATCAGTGCTTGGTCCTCAGCTATTTACAATTTACATCAATGATCTAGACGAGGACATTGAATGTAACGTGTCTAAATTTGCAGATGATACTAAACTAGATAGGAGAGTCAGTTGTGAGGATGATGCAATAAGATTGCAACGGGATATAGATAGGCTAAGTGAGCGAATAGGTGGCAGATGGAACTTAATGTGGGGAAGTGTGAAATTATTCACCTAGGTAGCAAAAATAAAAAAGCAGATTATTTCCTGGACAGGGAGAAGTTAGAGAGTGCTAGTGTACAAAGGGATTTGGGTGTCCTTGTACACCAGTCTCAAAAAGTTAGTTTGCAGGTCCAACAAGCAACTAAGAAGGCAAACGGCATGTAAGCGTTCATCGCAAAAGGTTTAGAGTACAAGAGTAGGGAAGTCTTGCTGCAACCGTATAGGGCTTTGGTGAGACCGCACCTAGAGTATTGTGTGCAGTTTTGGTCTCCTTACTTAATAAAGGACATACTCGCCTTAGAGGGGGTGTAGCGTAGATTCACTAGGTTAGTTCCTGGGATGAGGGGACTGACCTATGAGAATAGGTTGAATAAACTAGGGCTGTATTCTCTAGAGTACAGAAGAATTAGGGGAGATCTTATTGAAACATATAAGATTCTTAAAGGGCTGGATAAAGTAGACAGTGAGGGACTGTTTCCCCTGGTAGGAGAATCTATAACCAGGAGTCATAATCTTAAAATTAAGGGTCAGCGTTTTAGAACAGAGTTGAGGAAACATTTCTTCACTCAGAGGGTAGTGAATTTATGGAATTCACTACCCCAGAAGGCTGTAGATGCTCAGTCCTTGAACATTTTCAAGGCTGAGACTGATAGATTTTTAAAATATAGACGGATTAGGGGATATGGGGATAGGGCAGGTAATTAGATTTAGGCCAGAAGATCAGCCATGATCTTATCAAATGGCGGAGCAGGCTTGAGGGACCGAATGGCCTACTCCTGCTCCTAATTCTTATGTTCTTATGACAGGACTAATGCCTATGACACAACTAAAGAAAGTTAACACATATAGCATCCCTATACATGGTCACTGCACACTAATAGTTGGACCTGTGTCTCAGTGTCAAAGCTGTCATCCAAGATTGTTCTGAAACATCCAGGATCTCTAGTTATAAATACTTCTGCAAATCTCCCAGACAAAAGCCAACAGTGAGGAGGATATAGTTTGCCTGCAACAAGGAATCCTGGCAGTTTTCTGCATCAGTCCACTCCTCCAATCTGAGGCTGCTCTATGCCATCGCTGGTGAGAGCCTTGCGCTTCCATTTAATCAATCTCATGCATTGGATGTAAAGCCTTTAATGTCAAAACGCTTCACAGGAAATGCTGTAAAGTGCAATGATGTGCGGGAAAACACGAACGCCAATTTGCACGCAGCAATATCACAAAAAACTGCCGTGAAGTACGCAAACTGAACCAGCGAGGAACTCCCTTCCTCTTTCAATTAGTCCCAAAGGCATCTTTAACATCCAACTGAACAGGCAAACTTTTAATGTCTCAGGACAGCACTGCACAAAAGTGTCAGACTCCAGACCATCAGTTCAAAGTCTCACTGTGGGGTTTGAACCTAAAACCTTTTAACCTAGAGGTGAGAGTGCTACGAACTGATGATGAAATAGCTTAGTAGAGATCAAAGCTTGTTGGACTGGTTGCTTTCTGAAGCTAAACATATAGTAGACCTTTTAGAGAGTTAGCACAGGTATGATGGGCTGAATGGCCCATCTCCACATTTCTCGGAGATGCATTGCTGTTGTTGTGTCTTTCTCACTCTGCGGGGAAGAGGGAGGATTAATCTGAAATAGTCTTTTCCTGTTACAAAAGGACTCCACCACGGCATCCTTGTATTGACTGGCCATTCATCCTGTTCCACATGACATCATATTGCCAGACCTCCTCAGGCACAAAAAAAACACAAGAGTCATTCAAGTTAGTTTGGCCAGTGATTTGCCATTTAAGTCACTAAAGTCTATCTTAACATTTGCATCTTATTTTTAATTAGTCCACGCAAGGTATGCTGCCGTTCATTACGAACGGATAAACAGGGAAAGGAGACTGAGAGCTTGTACTAGCGATAAGGTTAGTCAGAGTGCCAAGGGAAAGGAACTGTGATTTTAGTGTGTTTTACACAGCAGCAACTGCGGTGGGGAGGTCAGGTGGGGAGAGCGGGGGGGGGGGGGGAGGGTGGTGGAATCTATTTACAATTATTATTTACGTACTGAAAAAGTACATAGGCGCAAGGGCTTCAGGCACAAGCTTAGATTTTGGTTTCTAACAATAATAATCCTTGCGTTCGATTGATACAGTGAATTTCATGGGAAGGATGTCTTCGATTGCTCAACTGGATTTTATAACTAAAGCGTAGTTACTACGTAGTTATGGTTCTAATTATTTATGATTTGATTATCGGTCAGTTTCTGATGTGTCCACAATCAACAACAAAAACTTGCATTTATATAACACCATTCCCACCGGGGACTATCTTGAAGCACTGAACCAAGGGGTACTTTGACCATGAACCAGGGAGAAACAAGACAAACTCCCAGTTGAATAGGAAAGTCTTCAGGTGAGATCCAAAGATGGGTAAAGAGGGGCAAGGCAGGCGGATTGAGGCAGGGGGTTCCAGATGTTGCCGATGTAATGGTTGAAGGCACGACAGTCGATGGTAGAGTGAACGGGTCGACAGAAATGCAGATGCTACTTATAACATTGATTGTAAAGGTTTGGTATTCACCAATGCCCTAAATGTTAGCTGTGGGACATTCACAATCAGTCATGATGATCCACAAAATTCTCCCTCCCTCCCTCCCTCCCTCCCTCCCTCCCTCCCTCCCTCCCTCCCTCCCTCCCTCCCTCCCTCCCTCCCTCCCTCCCTCCCTCCCTCCCTCCCTCCCCTCCACCCAAGGCCAGTGTCAGATCTTCCCGAGTGGGTCAAGGTGGAACTTGTCAGACAACTGGATGATTTGATACTCACCCGTTACATTTCCAAATTCTGTTGCAAATATTGCATTTTGCACTCAAATTATTAAATGTTGTTCTGTAGAAGGAAACTTCCTCCACATTTTGCTTTAATATCTAAGAATAATCCTGACATTATTATTATCCAGTGCCTTTTACATGAGAATAGTACTAATCCTTGCATTTGATATAGCGCTTTTCACATCTTCTAGACGTCTCAATGCGCTTCACGGAATATACTGTAAAGTGAATTGACTGTATGTTTATGGGTGAAACACGGGAGCTATTTGCGCACAACAGTGACCGACAAACAGTCGTGAATTGAGTGACTAAATCATTTTTGTTTTGGAGGGATTATTAGTAGGCGTGTGGAGTAAGAAAACTTGCCTAAGGTTTCATCCTGCTGGGAATTGAATCCAGGTTTCTCGATTGTAAGGCGAGTGCTCTAACCACTGAGCCGCAGGACTCAGGACTCATTCCCATGCATCGGATATGCTACAAGCTGCAGCGTCTGTGTATTATGGACAAACAACGCAGCTAATTTATGTGCAGCAATATGCCACAAACAGCTGTAGAATTTAATATTGGAGAGCGCAAATCATCGCATAATATGATCTACAATTAAAAAAGAAAAATGGTTGCCTGTGTTCCAAAATTTACTTTGGGTTAGGGCATACACTGAAACACATTTCCTCTCAATCCTGTACTATCTTTTGGGAGTTTCCGCAAATTAGACTGCGCTTCCTGCACCAAGAGCATTGTCAATTAGAGGGAATTAAAATGCAGAATAAATGCACTATTTACATCAGTTCTGTAACTTTTCCATTGGAACAAAACCACCAGTGAACTCGGAGCGTCACGCATGCATAGGCTGATTGGGTCGGAAAGGACTGACTGTCTTGTCTCTTCTCTAACTAGAGCATTTCACACCAACATGGTCGAGGCTGCAAATTGTGTCTTAAAAGCCGGCCAGAAAAACATCACTAACAATCATTCAGGGCCAATTTCATTGTTGGCAATCTGTCAACTCCACTGGCCTGCGCACTCACGAACAAACTAGGTACTGATGCTTCAGACTATAGGTTTTTATTATTAATTCGACGACTCACTTCTTCGTCCTGTCCCCCCCCACCACCCCTCTCTCCCCCCCCACCCCCCCACCACACCTTCCCTCCCCCCTCACAATTTATGCCACGGCAATTTGAGAGAATATTTTGCACCTTCCTGTGGATGTGATGTCATCGGCCACAGCAACTGACACAATGTTAGGAGGACACACACAGGAAGCTTTTCCACAAGTGGTTGTCGAAACTAAGAGAACAATGTTCAGCAGTGAACTGGGCAAGTATCTGATGAGAAACAATCTAGAAGGGGAACAGTGGGAGGAGGAGGGAATTGGCATTTGAGTGTAAAGCATCAGCTGCTCGAAAAGGCTTTTGCCGATTTAATAAGGTGTTACATCAAAGGCAACAACAACAGCAACAACTTTGCTGTATACAGTGCCCTCCACGCCGGACGGCGTCTCAGAGCGCTGCACAACAGCGGATCCCGGGACCGAGCCAGGGGCAGGGGCAGAAAGGTCGAAGAGAAAGGTCTTTTAGCTGAGACCTGAAACTGGGAAGAGAGGGGGTGAGGCGAAGGGAGTGAGGGAGGGAGTTCCAGAGGCTTGGGGCGTGTTGGCTGAAGGCCCGGCCGCTGAGTGTGGAGCGGAGGATTCGGGATTATTAAATACCCATTTGGAACTTATTAAGAAATTCTGTTCAAAAACCGGTGGATTTTAGACCTAACCCTTGTGAAGGCTGGTTGCATCACGCAAAGCTTTTGCATATGCTCCTGAGTGTGTTCGCCCCTGGTCGTGTTATTGATTTCTTGCTTTAACAGTTGGACTGCAAACCAGAGCCCACCCCCCCCCCCACCCCCCACCCACCCTCACAGGGCGGTTGAATTTGTTGATTTCTGATCGCAGCATTTCGGAGAAATCGGTGTAAATGTGGTCCCAGCTGGAAGGTGGGTTGTGTGGCTGAGGGCTAGGATTGCATTTGGCTGCCGCATTTGGCCCACTGTACCCGCTGTGTGTAGATTGCCTGCCGCATGCACCTACAGAACACACATTCGCTACGCATTACAGTAAAATCCTGTGGAGTGCACAGAGACACACTCCCAACGGCATTACAGTGAACACAAGGATTGTTAAGCGCTCCGAGACGCTATCCTGTGTGAAGCTCTCTACATAGAAACAAGTTGTTGTTGTGGTTGTTATATTAAGGCTGTCCTTACTGCCACTTTGGGAAACTGTCTCTCACGCTCCGAATTACCCGTGGCTCCATTAGTCTCCGTTGCTTTCCAATGGTGATTGGCGTTGAGACTTTTTCAGTGCGTTGCATTGTGCATTGTGCTTACGATAGCCAGCATTGCTGGGGTAGAACAAAAAAAAACCCCGAGATGAGCTGGCCTCAGCTTTTTATCCCGTTCATTAACCACACACCAAAAGTTGAGCCGGTCACGCAGAGGCACCAGGCACTGATACAACACGTGGAATGCTGCAGTGGTTGGAAAAATGCTGAACCCAGATCGTACCCTCCACAAACCTCCCACTACACCCCCCCCCCCCCCCCCCCCACCTTCCCCCCGCGCTCACAGTGACCCTCAGAGTAACCCATCAGACCCCCGCACATCAATGAAATGCAATTGCATTAACACCTGTTAGTGCTGTTAGTATATTTCCTGAAATGAAAAAACCTCGTCTTGTTTTACTTTTGCTGACTAGTCGACAGATAGTCTCTACATTCAGTTCACAGTAAAGGCCCACAAAGTGCGTTTGGGCATTTTGACAACACGATAATGCGCCGTATCACATGAAAGGATGATTATATTGTGATTTTTTTAAAAATGTATTTCCTTCTGGCAATTTGTCAGCCCCCAATTAGTCTCTCCCTCCTCCCCTCCTCATGTAAAGTCGTATTAAACTCCTTCTTTTCTTCTGTAGATACTGTCGCGCTCAGACCCTCTGGTATCTCACCCCAGTGCAGGTACAGGCTAAAATCAGCTTCGCCCTTTGCCATCCAACAGAGGAAACATCAAACGTTAAAGTGAGGTCTTGCCCACTTACTTTTTTTTCAGGAGAAGAATTGCGCAGATCAAACCTATCACTCACTTCATGGCTGTTGTGGGGAACATTGGTGTTGGGATGACACGTAACTTTATCTCTTTATCTCTCTGCCTCCACCCTCAACTCCAGGACCGCTGCTGTCCTCACAGAATGTGTGTCAGACATCAAGTCCTGCATGAGAGTTAACTTTCTACAGTTGAATGTCAACAAGACCGAGGAAATCCTGATTGGTTCCCACCAGCACCTCCACACCTTAGGCAGTGACAGCAACGCCATCCGCAGATACAACAACACAACAACCTGGATTTATATATCGCCCTCCACGCCAGACGGCGTCTCAGAGCGCTTAAATACATACGCGACCTCACAAAGCCAATCTGGAACCTTGGCGTCTTCTTTGGCCCTCAACTATTCTTTCTACCCCATATCCATGCCGTGATCTGCTCTGCCTTCCCCCACCTCCGTAACATCGCCCACTGTCTCACATTGCAGGCCGCTGATAACATCCAGGCTTCACTATGCAAACTCCCAGCTTGTCGACCTCCCTGAGGCCTCCCTCGATAGGCTGCAAATCAGCCAGAACTCTGCAGCCAGTGTCCTCTCCCCCTCACCAGCTCCATGACCCTGTCACCCCCATCATCGCCTGACTCCAATGACTTCCCACCACACAGGATACAGTTCAAGATCCTGGTCCTCACCTTCAAAGCCCTCCATGGCCTTGACCACCCAGCCCCCCGGCCCCCGCCCCACCCGCCCCTAGCCCCCTACCAACCTGCCCGTTCCCTCCGTTCAGCAGGCTCCAGCCTGCTTCACATCCCCCACCTGGCCCGCCCCACCATTGGAAAGGCGAGCCTTCAGCCACCATCCAGCCTCCACCCTCTGGAACTCCCATCCCGCAGTCCCTCCACCTCGCTCCGTGCCTTGCCTCCTTCAGGACCCATCTCAAGACACTTCTATTCCACTGTGCCTTTGATTACCCTCCTTGCCGCCCTCCTCACCACCCACCCCAACCCCCCCCCCCAGCTCAGGTCTCAAAAACACTGATTGTCCAGGGTCTTGGGACATCCTCCCATCATGAAAAGCGCCTGTACATACGCAATTGTTTTGTTGTTGTTGTTGTTGTGAAGGGCTTTGAAACACTTCAACAATGCGATAAGGCGTGTTATCAAACACAAGCATTATTACTATTATAACTTCCTCCTTTCCTGGGGGATGTGGCTGTTGACCTGAAAGGCTCCTGTAATGGCTGAGATCATTTAACCCCCGCCAGGAATGGGGCCATCTGTATCAATTGTTAACTCTTGCAGTTGACATGTTCAAAATTTAACATTACAACATCCCGCACCAAACTTCGCTCCTCCATTACCCCAGTCCTTGCCAGACTTCACTGACTCCCTGTCCCGGAGAGGATCGACTTCAAGATCCTCACCCTTGTTTTCAAATCCCTCCACTCCTCTGCACCCCCCGACCTCTCTGATCTCCTCTCTCCCCAAACCAGCTCCCATTGCCTTCGCTCTACCGGATCTGGCCTCCTCCATGTCCCCCTGAATCCTCCGCTCCACCCTCGGCGGCCGTGCCTTCAGCCACTATGCCCCGAGACTCTGGAACTCCCTTCCTCACTCCCTTTGTCTCGCCCCCCTCTCTTCCCAGTTTCAGGTCCCAGCTGAAGACCTTTCTCTTCAACTGCGCCTTTGGTCACCTTTCTGCCCCTGCCCCTGATTCGGTCCCAGGATCCGCTATTGTGAAGCGCTCTGAGACGCCGTCCAGTGTGGAGGGCACTATATGCATCAAAGTTGTTGTTGTTGTATCTCAAAACAGTTCACTGGTAATGACTATGTATTTGTTGGCAAATGTTTCACAATAATTTGCTTTTTCAACCATTTTATTCCATACAGTGGAAGGTCAGTGATAATGGCATAGACTTGTTGGCCCAAATGACCTATTTCTGTGTTGTCTCATTCTCTATGCGACAAAATCAATTCATTTGATGAATTATCGGCCAAGACACCAGAAGAATCTTCTTTCTCTTTTTGAATAACAATAATAATCCATGCATTTGATGTCAGCTGTCGCGCTTTTCACATCTTATCGACGTCTCAAAGCGCTTCACAGAATACGCTGTAAAGTGAATTGACTGTATATTTGTGGGCGAAACGTGGCATTTAATTGCACACAGCAGCGTGTCCCACAAACAGTCATGGGTTTAAAATGACCAATTTTTATTATTGTGTTTTTTGGGATGGATTATTATTAGGCGTGTGGAGTAATACAAGGGTGCAACTGAGAGAAACATTGCCTCAGTCAGGGTTATAACATCAGTTATACCGGGGGTGACAAAGAACTTCATAGTTTTGTCTTCCCCTTTAAGATGCTGTACTTTGGTTTGTTGCGTGTTGATCAGTAGTGATGAAATACTTAGGGACCTCAATTGCTCTTATGATTGACATTGGTTCCATCTCACTGTCCTGAATAGTGGCGTGGGATATTCTGCAGCTGTCCTAACCTTCACTCGGTAAAATTAATGTAAATATCGCAGGAATTAGAGATACCTCCCTGACCTCCTCATCACATTCCCCCATTAATTCACTGCCTCATCCTGTCACTTTCGTGTTTGGCAGGCACAGCACGGTAATCTTTGTTTTCCAAATCAGAGAGATTCCAGGAGAGTATATTTCCAGTGTTTAAACTCACTTCCTTCACACTCTAAGTGAACTTTGTATCAACTTTTTGCTCCAAACGTACAGATATGCTTTGAGGGAGGTTGATAGGAAGTCAGCAAATCCAAAGCAGCAGAAATGGGCTGTGGCTGAGACTTTTGAGGCTCAAAACTAGTTATAGGATGAGATGCTTCTGTTTTTTTTAATTAAAAACCCAACATATCAATGTGCCCCCTTTCGAGTCATGTTGGAATATGGTTATCACATTCTTACAATTCTTTCTGCAGTTCGAAAAATTGATTCTCATATGTATTTTCTTAAAAAGAGAGAGGAGGGAGCACCTGTCTCCCATTCTCTCCGATCCTCTCCCGTTTCCCATTCCTCTCTCGCACTCTCTCCTGTCTCCCAACCCGCTCTCCCACCCTCTCCTCTCTCCCACAGTCGTGCATTGAGTGACCAAATGATTATGTTTTGAGGGAATCTTACCTCCGGAAAAGCAATCTGCCAATCGACTAACAACCAGGTTCCTACTTAGAGCTAAGTGAACCGAGGCGCGTAGAGTAAGGAAACTTGGCCAACATTTCAACCTGCCTGGAATCGAACCTGAGTTCTCTCGCTTGCTCGCGAGGCGAATAGTCTAACCAACAAGTAACAGGACTCCTTAAATACAGTACCTCCTTAAAACCTATCTCTTCGATCGTGCCTTTGGTCTCTCCCTTCTGCCTCACCCAGCCTCATGCCCACCTCTGCAAAGTGTTTTGAAATGACATCCCGCATGAAGGGAGTTATACAAATGCACATAGTTGTTGTTGAAGCCGATGCCCCCAAACGGAGACGCATTCGAACTCCACCGTCAGCGATAGAGAACAGCAGTGCGTTTGCATTGCCAGGGACATATCCGGGAGAGGGAGTTCTTCACAGCCGAAACCACTCGCTAATTCCATTTGACTTCCAGAAGCTTCAGATTCAATCATTTCAATCACGTTGAATTTGCTGAGAAAACTCGCAATTGTCTCTCAGAAGAAACCTAGAAAAATAGAAGAAAACTCTTCTATTTCAGTGCACGGTTAACCCCCATGGTTGGCATACTGCACTTAGGGTCTTTTCTCATTACCAGGTTTCGTGGCGTTTTGTTTTTACCCAGACCTGTCCTGCCCTGAGCCTCTGGGACGCTCTGTTTTGAAGGAAAATGCTGATCTGAGCATGTAGAGCTGTGACTTACCAGAGGGTGTGCAAGAGACACAAGGCGTGGGTGGAAGCAAATGGAAAAATATGAAGCAATTTCGGGCTCAGGAAACAACGCCCGACGCAGCACAGAAACGCGGGTTAAATGTAAGGGAACGTTTCCAGAAATAAGAGTCTGACTCCGTCCTGGTGAACGAAACGGAATTGTAGCTTTGTTGTTGTGGAAAACGCAATAATTTTCACCCAGAAAAAGCGAATCCTTGCATTTGTATACAACGTTGATTGCTGCGCGCACTTTGGCTGACACGTTCAACTATAAGATATACTATCGCTTGTCAAATGACCAATTAGTGACCGTCCTCTGTGGCAGTCTCCAGTCGTCCCAGCCAGGCGAGGTCCTCAGTAATCCAGGGCACTGCTGATAACAACACACACAGGGGTCTCAGCTCCTGTCAACCCCACAAGCCAACAGTGTTCACGGGTAGGACTATCCTAGGTAGACAAGCAACGGGAAGCTTTTCCAGACGGAGTTCTCAATGGCAAACTATGTAGATTTAGATGATTAAACTCCAAACTGCGGTCCCCCTAAGCTTCGACGCTTGCCAAACTGAGATGCGGGAAATTTTCATTTCATGTGTACATGACATATACACGTGACTCTTAGCATGGTTTGGATAATACGCTTAAGCGCGGCGATTGTTTTTTTTAGCGTGTGTCAATACCCAGCTGACCAAAACAAAACGCGGTCACTACACTTTACAGTAAATCCAGTAAAGCTCCTGGATACATTCTCACGATGTGAAAATAAAGTGCTGTCACAAACGCAAGGATTCTTATTACCAATATGATTTGACACGTCTCTCACGCCGGTGAAACACTTCGAACTGCTTCATTGCTAATTGCTTCAAGTGTAGTGACTGTGTATTTGTGGGGGAAAATGCAGAGGCCGTTATTAGCGCACGCACACGATGAGATCTGACAAACAGCCATAGAGAGAACTGAAGAGAACAAGAAAATATTATTCAACAAGGGGACAAGTTACGGGGGCAGGGAGAGGGAATGACAGAGATTTGGCGAGAGACGTGGTATGATTAGAATATTCCAGAGTGATTGCTTGCCTGCATTCTGAATAAATCCAGGAGGAAAACGGCAACGGCTGAGGAGATAGCTAATCGTGGAGATCACAACAAAATAACAAAACACTGCAGCTATTTACATCTGTTACCCACGCAACCGGGGGTGGGGTGGGGGGGAAACGGGAGGGGGGGGGGGGGGGAGGGGGAAGGGGGGCAACGATGTGGAGAGGGATTGACACTAGTTAAAACCCAGAGAAACACAGGAAAAGTAGGTCAAACCCTTGTATAGGTTTAACCCAGTGAATCAGTGTGAGAGACGGACACATTTCAGCTCCTTCCGCCCTTTTTATTACTGGCAGTGGCTTTGACAGACTCGCCCTGCTTTTTCACGAGAGAAGCTAAATTCACCCAATTCAACTGCCGCAAATAGCCGCAGCGGCGGGATTTGTTAAACCGAGTAATGCGATGATCCACCTGTGAGAAATCACAGCTCCTCACCACAGGCCTGAGCCAATAGGGCCCAGGTATTGATGCACTGGGCATCTCTCTGACCCGATCACAGAGAGAGACCATCTGGGAAGGAGAGCGGGGGGATGGAGAAGGACAAGTGTTGTGGCCACAGAAGAGTGCCTGGATTTTCCCTGCGCCCACAAGAATGTAAATGGTTGTAGAGGCTGAATCACGCAGGCAGCTCCTCCAGTCCACATGTGTTCATACACAAACCAACGTCTGGACTATACTGTAACATTATTTTTGATCGGGTGGACAAGTCTGACAAGTGCGGAAGCCCATCCAAATGCTTCACGAGTGTCTCACCCGGACCGAGAATGCCACACATGTGACTTGCATGTGGAAATCTCCTTCGGCGGAGTCTAACCAGCAAAAAACCACACACACGTAATTTGCCATTGATCTGACTGTCTGGCAAGCAGTGTCCAGCTGGGACCACCATTAGGACTTTGGCCTGTAGGGTTAACAGAAACCAAATGGGAAGAATCCCTGCCCCCCACAAGTGGCTCATCAGTAGGATTTCTCCCTCCAAATCCTAGTGATGAGCCAAGTTAATTATCAGCAGATCTCTGGGGGTGGGGGGGGGTAATGGGAACCCACCTGGTTTAGTAACCAGACAACTGAGACTGTCCCAGAGAGTTGACTCAATTCCGAAATTCCATTACCAAGCACGCCAACTTGGAACACCATTCCCCACCCCCACCCCCACACCCATCCCTTCTCCCCCACCCTCCCCCCAGAGGATAGTTGACTTGCAAATATACAGTCACCATACTTTCACGGTAGAAATCATATGAAGCACTTTGACACGTCTTGACGATAAGGTGCTATATCCAAATCTAAGGCGTAGAATTTTATAATAATAAATAATAAGAATCATCCTTGCATTTGATGTAGTGCTTTTCACATCTTATCGACGTCTCAAAGCGCTTCACAGAATATACTGTAAAGTGAATTGACTGTATATTTTGTGGGTGAAACGTGGCAGCCGATTGCGCACAGCAGTGTTCCCCACAAACAGTCGCGGATTGAAATGGCCAATTTTATTATTGTGTTTTTTTTTGGAAGGATTATTATTGGGTGTGTGTGTGTGGAGTAAGGAAACTTGCCCAAGGTTTCGTCCTGATCTGCCTGGATCCGAACACAGGTCTCACGTTTGCAAGGCGAGTGCTCTAACCACTGAGCTACAGGAGCTCCCCAAATGCTATCAGCAAATGAATTTGCAATAACCTACTGTACATGGAACAATTTTATGAGAATGTGTGAGGCATTCCAGCGAGGGAAGATGTTGTACAGAAAGGCAGGGAGATGTCTCGTGCACAGAGCAGTGATTTGCTTTCTTATTTTTATCTCAGAGCAGTAGCCCAGCTGGTGACATTGAAAAATGGCTTGATGCAGAAATTCAAATCATTCTTTCACTGAGGCTTCGGGTTTGAATCGAGGCAAATAATTGACATTCCTATTTCTCCACGCAGTCAGGGAAAAAAAAGGAAATTGCAAATAGTTTTGCGTTGCAATTTAATATTATTTTTAAAAGCTGTAATCTACCGAAAACTCTAGCCAATATAAATCTATGTCAGGCGGAGTGCGCGGGCCGTTTGTATAGCTTTAACACATGCGCTACTTGCCTCAGATCCCAGGAGACATACAAAGGTTAGGAGGTCATTTCTGGTTATTAAGGGGCTAAATTATCTGAATTTCTAATCTCACACCAGCGGTAAATTGTAGGCTATAAATGAGGTTGTTACCTAAATTAGGATTTGAGCAATGCAGCCAACAATAGGTTCAACAAAAACCACCTCACGCTACTGGTCCCAGCGTCTGCTTATGCCCCCCCCCCACCCCCTTCCCTCCCCCCGCCACTCTCGAACTCGCGTAAACTTTGTGCCTCTTACTAAGCGAACTCAAAGGGGATTCAAAAGTACACAGACTTCTTCCGAGACTGCGCCTGCAAGAGATTAAATGTATAAAGGATTACGCAATTCTCCCGTACTTTCCAAGGAAATGAATGCTGTTCCTGCTGGTTCTTACCAGATAATACGTTTCCAATAAACGCAAACATGAAAATGAGTATTTCTATATTTTTCTGGATTGAAGTTACACAACTGTTACTTTATCTTCAAATATATGTGTTTCCTCCTCTAGATATTTCACTCATGTTCTGCCAATCCACGTGCTTTTGCTTTATTGATCAAAACTAAACTGGAGGAAATAACACATATTAGATTGTTGCAAAAAAAATTACAGTCCTTGGGTCTTTAACAAAAGCTTTTTTTGCAGAGTGAACACCAGTGAGGTACTCTCAGAGCTGAGTGTCGCACGCAACAAAAACAATAACAACAAAATTACATTTCTAGAGAGCCTTTCATGTCGGGAGGACGTCTCAAGGCACTGTAGAGACACACACACACATACACACAAATGCAGAGAGAGAGAGACACACACTCAGAGACAGGGAGAGTAGCGCACACACTCACAGAGAGAGACTTGAACACTTACAGAGAGAGACGCACACACAGACAGACACACACACACACTCACAGAGAGAGACGCACTCACAGAGACAGACACACACTCACAGACAGAGAGAGAGAGACACACTCAGAAACAGAGACACACACTCACGGATGTGACGCGCATACGTTCTCAGAGAAGGATACGCACACACACACACACACATGTAGAGACACTCGCAAACACAGAGAGAGACACAGTCACACAGAGGGAGACACATGCATTCTCATACAGACGCAGCGTTTCGCCCAGAAATACACAGTCAATTCACTTTACAGTACAGGTACATTCTATGAGGCGCTTTGAGACGTCTAAAAGATGTGAAAAACGCTATATCAAATGCAAGGATTATTATTATTATTATTAAGAGACACACAAACACGCAGAGAGAGACACAGACAGTCACAACAGCAGTGCCTACACCACCTGAACAGAGACCCACAAGACAGAAACTATATTGACAGCCGGTTTGTAGCGGGGAAAGGTGCGTTTGTAGCGCATTCCGCAGTAAAGATGAGGCCACACTTGTGTGTGTGTTTTGTTGGCCCAGGTTCTCAATCACACCTTACGTTTGATGTAACACTCGAAACTAACTACACATTTTCCAGTCGCGCGCGGTCTCAAAAGCCGGTGTTCTCACACTTGTAAAAAACCACTCTTCGCTTTCTTGTCACATTTACTTCCAGGAGAAGATAATAAAATCCGCAGGGAGTGTGATACACGGGCTGCTTGAAATATCTCCACTGCAAATCGAGAAATGCGTCTAGTTTTTTTCCCCGCACAGTCCCGGTTCTTGTGTCACCCATCACTCTTCAGTGTATTTGGTAGGGGGGAGAGCCATATTGGGCTAGTATATCGCTGGTATCCCTGTATATTTGTGGAGCTCCTGTGGCTCAGTGGTTAGAGCACTTGTCTTGAAAGCTGGGGAGACCAAGCTGGGGAGACCTGTGTTCGAATCCAGGCAGGTCAGGGCGAAACCTTGGGCAAGTTTCCTTACTCCACACGCCTAATAATAATCTCTCCAAAAAAAACACAATAATAAAATTGGTCATTTCATTCCACGACTGTGTGTGGGACACTGCTGTGCGCAATTGGCTGCCGCGATTCGCCCACAAATATATACAGTCAATTCACTTTACAGTATATTCTGTGAAGCGCTTTGGGACGTTGATAAGATGTGGAAAGCGCTATATCAAATGCAAGGATTGTTAGTATTATATTATTATTATCCCTGGTTCGCGCATTAATCTATCCCTGGACAGGAAACGCATTAAAAGTACACTTTACTCTATATCCTATGAAGTGCTGTGAGACGTCCTCACCTTACGTGAAAATTGCCTTGTCAAATGTAAAGAAGGATCGTTGATCATTTTAAAATAAGTCCAGCATCCTCGCCCCATCCACCCTCCCTGGTAAACCAGTTTTTGTTGCAGTTAACCCTGTATTTTCTGAGATCCGTCCTTACATTACAGGTCCCAGGTTGGTTGATGGCCAATTTTCCATTCGTGACCCTAATGGATGGGTACCTGAACTGTTCCCTCCCGTTAAGTCACATATAATAGTAGTAATAATGATACTTTCACATCAGGAAGATAAGCCAAAATGCTTCTCGGTGGGGGGGGGGGGGGGGGGGGGGGGGGGTACATTGCTCAGTGCAGTGACTGTTCTGCTTTGTGGGAGACACGGGACTCGAGGAATTTGGGCCATGGCCTCGAGTCCCTTTGCATTTTAATGAAATGTTAAAAATAAATTGCATTCCGCCCCATTCATTTGTCCAGCAGCTGCATTTCCTTCGGTGGATCCGATTTCCCAACGTGGGTTACTCTCTGCCTGTCAGGACGTTTGTCCAGGTGTGGTGTTTTAATTCATTTTCCAGGCTGAGTACATTTAGGACAAATAAACCCCCCTAACTCGGTGCGTTATCCTTAAAAGTTATCTGCGCTGTTGCATTCCGCAAATAGCTTATCAAAGCTCTGTTAAATGTCAGCATCGCTCACCATGTCAGAGTAGTGAGAAGCAGCAATAAACAAGGGAAACAGAACATTGCCAAGTCAGGAGTCACGTTCGGACGATGCCTTGTGTTTCTGGTCAGGCAGCACTGAGAGTATTGCGGACGCTCCTTTCTGTTCGTTCCAACAGCAAGGTGCCAGGGCACAAAGGAAAGCAACGGGGACGATATTTTGTGGGAGGAACATGGCAGAATGTGTCGTTATTCAGTCTATGTGATATTCCACGGTCAATTCCAATGGGAATTCTTCTTAAGGAACAAGCCTAAATTGGACTCTATAGCGGGGAGGGAGGGAGGCAGTCAGCACCTAAATAAAGATTACCTCTGTCTGTGCGCAGTGCAGCTCAGCTGCACATGACTGTGTCTCTATCCTTCTGTCTGCATGAGTACCCATGTAATCTCATGACTCATTCCAATATAAAATGAAAAAAATCTGTCTGCTCCCTTCCGACTATAATGCAGCATTATTGTATTATAAAGCCTGGAGGCAGTAGACATAAATACATACATAAAGATAAGATAGGTCCAGCAGGCATTGTCATTTTCGCCATGATTTTCAACTATTAAAATCAGTGAGTCAGTCGCGAGTTATTGTATGATCCGAGGAATATCACTTTGGACCCTTTGTGATATGACATTTACATAACTCCCTTGGATCTGACCGCACTTAATATGTCTGTGACTTCACGGCTACTGTATTTCTAATGACCCACGGCTGATCTCTGTAGGTGTGTGGCTTGTGGGCTTTGTGGATCCACAGAAACATACAAATGTACCACACGGTGGGAGGGGCTATTAGCACCTATTCATGTTGGTATTTGCTCCTCCAGTGTTAAGTCGTCTCTGTCCTAATCCCCAAACCTTGCTTTTTTCCCCTATGTCTCTAATACCTTTCTCTATTTAACCTCTTGATGTGCGTTTTTGTTTTCCAAGGGAAAAAATGTTTGGCAATACTGTCTGAGAACACTAGTGAAGAGGCTCATGTAGTCAGTCTTTCATTACTCAAAATAGGATGAGATGTTAGACCTACTGTTGTCAAGTCATCATAATGTGTGCGGGACCTAAGATTTGGTAGGATTGGGTGGGTCCAATGTTTCAACGTCATAGAGTACCAGGGGGAGGATAGCAAGGAAGCAGATGAAGGCAGTAAAAAGACAATGAGTTTGACCTTGTTGGTGAGAGCTGCAACCTGAGAGACAAAGTTCTGCGAGATACCTAACACAGCTCACATTGTGTCATTCTTACCCCGAGTTAAGACACAAATTCAGAAGGGTGGCACTTGTACAGGACTGAGGCTTAGTGGTTAGAGCTCCTGTCTTGCAAGCTGGGGAGACCTGTGTTTGAATCCAGGCAGGTCAGGGCGAAACCTTGGGCAAGTTTCCTTACTCCACATGCCTAATAATAATCCCTCCAAAAAAACCACAATAACCAATAACCAAAATTGGTCATTTCAGTCCACGACTGTTTGTGGGGGGACACTGCTCCGTGCAATTGGCTGCCGTGATTCGCCCACAAATATACAGTCAATTCACTTTACAGTATATTTCTGTGAAGCGCTTTGGGACGTCGATAAAATGTGGAAAGCGCTATATCAAATGCAAGGATTATTATTATTATTTATAAAACAATTATTTCTTTATCGGTGAATCTCAACTGTACTACTAAAACTCCTTGCTCCCCCCCCCCACCCCACCTCGCCCCCCACCCCCTTCTGACTTAAACCTGAACCTGGCCAGATGATGCGAAAGCATATATGTAATTGTATTATTGTCTGCTAATCACTTCTTTCGACATAAACCCTTAGTGAATCAAGTAATGCGGTTTAATATTGTATATGGTGTCCTTTAGTGCTTCAAGCTTCTTTGAGAGGTCAAGGGTTCAAGCCTGATTCGGAGCCAGATGCCTCGCCAGTCTCAGAAAGCTTTTTCAATCAGATAAAGGAGTCAGCGTCAATTTGTTGTCTCCAGAACAGCCGTAGAAGGCCAGATGCCATTGTATTAATACTACAAGTAACAACAACAACAACAACAACAACTTGCATTTATATAGCGCCCTCCACGCCGCAGCAGCATCTCGGGGAACTTGAATACTGTAATAACAATCTTTGCTTGTGATAGAGTGACTTATCGCATTGCTGAAGCTTCTCGAAATATTTCACACAACTTACTGTAAAGTGTACAGGCTGTGTACAGTATTTTACTTTGTAGGTGAACGCAGCACATGAAGTCATCGGCCAGGACACTGGGAGAAACCCTCTTCTCTTTGTGAATAGCATCACTCAATCTTGAACATCTGAGCAAGCAAAGGGACCTCGTTTTAATGTCTCATCCGAAAGGAACTATAACAATGTAGGGCTGCCCCCGACACAGCCACGGAGTGAGACCTAGCACTATAGGAGGTGTACGGTAATTGGCAAAAATCTGTTTGAGCAAGATGGTTAATTCAGTGGTGAATCAATTAAAGGTGAAATCTAAACTGAATTGTAAATACAACAGTTCATCTTCGGTATCTTTAAATATATCATCGTCCCAGATAGCGAAAGCTTCAATCCGACAACATAATGAGAATTCTTCATCTTCCGCATCCACAGTAACCGGCCAGAAGTGGATATGCAGCTAACAACAACACCAACAACTTACATTTCCATAGCATCCTTCACATAGGGTGAGGTCTTGGAGCTCTTTACAAAGACAGGGCTAAAGGAGGAAGAGGGAAGAAGGAGAGGTGACCATAGGCATGGCTGACGGTAAAGGTCTTAGAAACGGATAGAGAAATGGCCAAGACAGAGAGGTAGAGTGAGGGAGTTCCAGAGGTGCGGGATATACTAGATGCATATCTACCATCTATGTTCTCTCAGGCTTTCCTTCCACTGTTTGGGGAATATAATAAAATTGTATTCCTTTGCACTTTTTTTCTTCCATCGCAGTAAGCAGTCTGAGCGCAGTGTGAATTGTGAATCTGGCTCGCAGCACAGAGGACAGACGTGTCGAGGTTTCTATGTGGCCTTACGCGTTGCTTCTTTCTCTCTGGTTCCATTGGTTCAACAGTGTAAATGTTGGCTATTGTCAGCCCGCGGCAGAGCTACTGCTACAGCCAGTGTTCTTTGTTCACCACTCAATCCAGCCTTGTGCTGTAATACACCCAGTCCCTTAGGTTCAATTGACTGTGAATCCTCATTCACTCCATCCTCCTGCTTTCAGATGCCACTCAGGGTTAATGCCTTGGAGACATCTGGATGATATATCAAAGAAACTATATTAGAAGTGTCAATTAGGTCCACGACTGTGTTACAAATGCAGCAGCCATTTTACACAGAGCAATGTGCTGTCAATAGAACATGAAATGAATGACTAATTTATCTGGAGGTTTTTTTTGGTCTGGACGCCCTCGCAGAACGGCTGATTGTGATTCCCTGCAATGTCCCAAAGGACGAGCTGGAGAATGAAACACTTGCCGGACTGATTTCAGACTTTGTCGGCCTTTGGAATTTGCAATTCCCCGTTTGGCGGGTCAACATTCGCCGAGCGAAATAACCAAAAGTAGCGCATTGAATATGGCGAGTTTGATCCCATTGGGTTAAATCGGGATGCCTGAAAGAGAAAAAAATACCAACATTTCAGCTCCGGCTCTTCATCAGACCTCTGTACGACTCTAAAATCTTTTTCCAGGTAATCAAAATAATATTAGCATTCGTATATTTCACGTGGCTATAATGTTGAAAAGTCTTCATGTGCTTACGGCTAATTGGTGTGAAGTAAAACAAGTGTTTTGTTGAATCTGCCAGACAATTTGCAAAACAAGTTCCCCGCAAACAGCCACGAGGTGAATTAATCAGTTCATCAGGTGCTGATATACTTTATGTTTTATCTCCAATTTCCAGCATTCGGATTTACTTTCTCTTTTTACCTGCAACTAAAACTTCCGTGTGGATCTGTGCTGAATGAAGTGAATTGTTAACAAGCCGTGCCAGCTTACATTGCTCAGGTATCTGCTTCCTGAAGCTTTACCCTACTTTACCCGATGTGAGGTGAGCTGTATCCGTTTTTTTGTTTCTTTCAAGCAACCTTCACATCAGGCTCATCTTTCTGTGTCTAACATGGTCATTCGCACTCGGAACAAGCTCCTGGTTTGTGAACCACAGCTCATTGACTGACTGAGAGAGAGAGAGAGAGAGAGATCTGGCAAGCCTTCCATTCTCTGCTCCCAGCTCCAGGGAAGAAGGTGTGAAGTACAGAATCATAATTGCATTTGAAGATGAAACAGCTGACCAGTAAGTGAATGCACAGTGAGATAGATTGCAGGGGAGCCCTGGGGCCTTGCGAGTTGAAAAAAAAACAGTGGCACTTGAAAAGTGGATTAATACTGTTATAGTGCCATACAATTTACATTTATATGGTGCCTTTGACATCGGGAGGACGGCTCAAAGCGTTTAAACTATAAAGGAAATAAGGGGTGGAATGGAGGAGGGGAGTGGTCATGTTTAACAGCTATGAAACAGAGACACTTCGACGTGATAAGAGCCTTGTAGAAAATTTTAAATCGTTTTCTTTCTGCAGCTGAAATTTTGATGGGGAACTGAACTGCCCCCAGTTCTCTGGTGCTGGTTATGTTTTTCTATCCTGATCTCTTGGTAGATACTTGCCCATTGTTAATGTTATGCAACAAATGAAACTCTCTCGCCAACTCACTAATAACTACGTTCATAGTCTGCACAGCCCATTTATTCATCTGTGATCCTTTGCCAGTGATTGTTCAGATGATTGGTCAGGGAACGTGGGACAAATCCAAGGAGGTAGGTCTGGCTCTAAAGGTAAGCTCTACAACAGGAAAAAAACAGTCAGTGAAAGATCTATGTACATCCATGTATTTCAGAACGCAACCACGACAGATTGGGAAGCTCTGACTCCGCACCACATAAGATATTACAGTGTTTCCTCCAGAGACTTCTCATTGAGCAAGAGGAGCTGCTGTCATATCGCTTGAAGCTTTGCAGTCTGTGGTGCTGAGCTAATAAGGTACAGCTTAAAGCTCTGATCTCACCAGCTGCATATATGTGGCTGGCAGCTCTCAGCGGCAAAAGGAAGGACAAGCAACAGTACACAGGACAGATATCGGTGGCCGGGCTTTCGGCCTCTCTGCTCCCACACTGTGGAACTCCATCCCACAGCCCCTCCACCTCGCTTCCTCCCTTTCCTCCTTCAAGGCCGGTCTCAAGACCTTCCTCTTCGACCGCGCCTTCGGCCACTCCACTGACCCTTCGCCCTCTCCCACTCTCCTTCTCCTTACTTCGACCCTCCCCCCCCCCCCCCCCCCCCCGCTCAGATCCCGACCAGACTGTTCAGCGCTCTGGGACATCGTCCCGACGTGAAAGGCGCAATATAAGTGCAATGTTGTTGTTGATGGTGGTATGCGGAAGCCATGGGCCTTCCCGCAGAGAAGAAACACAAAGACCACAGCCGCTTCTGACCGTCACTGCTGAGGCAGCGACAATTCCCAAAGTAATGGATCTGGTCAAGCGTACAAATGCCTCCTGATCCTGGCCTCACACAGAGAATCAGAGAAGTCGCGATACATTGGCTGGCTGGCTGGCAGGCTACATGCCACACCAATTTCACCCGCAGCCCCCGTGAATGCTTTCAGAGCTCGGAGACAGTAACGTTTGAACACTAGACAGTGATCATCCGGTGGAGGAGAGGGATTTAATTAAACGTAACACACGTACTGGTCATGCGTTCATCTACAAAAACCAGGGGGAGGTGAGGGGGGGGTGGAAGGAGGGGTGGGGAGGGGTGGGGTCATCAGATGTACCTTCATCAACCTGCGACTGTGCTCTCTCTCTCTCTCTCTCTCGCTCGCTAATGTGTGCCAATCCATAGCACAGACCTGAGGTCAAAATCTTCAAGGTGACCTTGGTTTCTTTGAGCTGAAATTCATTGCGAATATATTTTCGGGAAACGTTTTCTGGATCGACTGAAAAGCTCACTCACAGTTTCCCTTTGATGGCCCAGGGAATGGTCGCAGCTCCCAGTGCTGTATAAACCATGGCTTGTACAGAAGAGGGAGGGCTGCGTTCGATCCTGACCTGTAGGATTAGCAGATCTCAGTCCAGGACATTTACTGGGTCATCAGATTCCTATCCAGTGACTCCTACTGCAAAGTACATGTGTGTGACTATGAGTGTACATGTCACTAAGTGTGTGTGTGTGTACCACTAAGAGTCTTTAAGTTGGTGTGTCCCTTTGTATCAGTGTGTATGTGTGACCGTGAATGTGCATGTGTGTGTGACCGTGAGTGTGTATGTGTGTTACTGTGAGTGTGTGTGTGTGTTACTGTGAGTGTGTGAGTGTGTGCGTGTCACTGTGAGTGCGCATGTGTATATTACTGTGAGTGTGTGTGTGTGTCACTGTGAGTGTGTGAGTGTGTGTGTGTCACTGTGAGTGCACATGTGTGTGTCACTGTGAGTGTGTGTGTGTCACTGTGAGTGCGCATGTGTGTGTCACTGTGAGTGTGTGTGTGTGTCACTGTGAGTGCGCATGTGTGTGTCACTGTGAGTGTGTGTGTGTCACTGTGAGTGCGCATGTGTGTGTCACTGTGAGTGTGTGTGTATCACTGTGAGTGTGTGAGTGTGTATCAATGTGAGTGCGCATGTGTGTGTTACTGTGTGTGTGTGTGTGTCACTGTGAGTGCACATATATGTGTTACTGGGAGTGTGAGTGTGTGTGTGTCACTGTGAGTGTGTGTGTATCACTGTGAGTGCGCATGTGTGTGTCACTGTGAGTATATGTGTGTGTGTGTGTGTCACTGTGAGTATGTGTGTGTGTGTGTGTCACTGTGAGTGTGTGTGTATCACTGTGAGTGCGCATGTGTGTGTCACTGTGAGTATATGTGTGTGTGTGTCACTGTGAGTATGTGTGTGTGTGTGTGTGTGTCACTGTGAGCGTGCATGTGTGTTACTGTGAGTGTGTGTGTCACTGTGAGTGCCCATGTGTGTGTTACTGTGTGTGTGTCACTGTGGGTGTGCATGTGTGTTACTGTGTGTGTGTGTGTGTCACTGTGAGTGGTTGTCACTGTGAATGTGAGTGTTTGTGCATCACTGAGTGTGTATTACTGTGATTGTGTGCGTCACTGAGTGTATGTGTGTGTGTGTGTGTCACTGTGAATGTGTACGCCTTTGTGTCACTGTGAGGTGTGTATGGGTGTTTTTGTGCATGTCCCTTTGAGTTTGTGCATGTCACCGAGTGAGTGTGTCTGTGTGTCTGCGTGCGTGACTGTGAGTGTTTCATTATGAGTGTCATTATAAGTTGGTACGTATGCGAAGGCGAAACAAGTGCAGCAGAGGAGAATACATGCTTAAAACGAACCCACATTAACATCAGCTTTTGATCAAACACTGAAGAGGATCTTGTTTACACCAGAGACAATCCTGAAGCAGGCGTTAGTATCAGCTATCAGAATGAATCTGACCTCCATTTTTCACCATGAATGGGTTAAAAAAAATATTTCCTCTTGCATTAAAATATGCATTTAAATACATATTAATAGATTGATTGAGTTCACCTTCTTCCTCACTATTATTATTATAGTGATGCAGGTCTGACCACAATTGCCAAGTACTGTACATAAATGAGTCAGCTCCTGGCAAGGGAATGACAGAATCAGAGTGAAAGCTGTGTTACTGTTACCCTATTTACATTGTATAGTTACCAATCAAACCTCGGGATGTCATTGCAGAATCTATTTCTGTGCTGTTCCTGCTCTTTAGCCCAGTCTGTCTGCCCTGGAGAGCGAAGCAGTTGGACATTTTTATCAAAACACTTGGCCCGACACTGAGCGATGAAGTAAAATCTTAGCAATCGGAGGAGGTTATGTCCTCAACTCCCAAATTGAACTAAACTTTGGGTTTGTAATGGTTGTGTTCGCCTGCAAAATAGTGTCCAGAACACACAGTCGCAGTGCTTTAAGATGTCTCGACAATGTGATAAAGGCACACATCAAATACTGGACAATAATTCTTCTCAGTATTATTGTAAACAGTCGCATTTTAAGAAATGGCAAAGATGAAATGACCTATCTTGTACGGCCAACTGTAAACTGCTCGTCCTTTTCATCCAAACAGTAATCAGGTATCTCACACACAAACAAAGTTATTTGTCTTCTTATATGTTGGTGCAATGATGGCTGCTGAAATGATTCCAACAAGGTCTCACCTGTGTACTCACCACTGCACCAAGGACAAGGTTTCCATTTCTAAATCCGTATGGTCCCTGCACCAAATAGTGGTAGTAACATGCGGTCAAAATTAAGAAATTCTTTCAGTCTTGATTGGGAATCACCTGAATGTGCTGGAGGAAGACATTTCTCTCCCCAACAAAAATACAAAATACTGTAATTGCAGATACTGGAAATCTGAAACAAAAAAACAGAAATCACTGGGAACACTCAGCAGGTCAGGCAGCATCTATGGAGAAAGGAAAGTGAGTTTCGGATCCACAACCGTTCGTCAGAACTCACTCATTTCTCTCCCAACCTTTTTCTCAATGGTTGTGTCTTGAAGAGTGGTCTTCCAGCTCACAGCTTTCAGCTGTATGTTCACTCTGGGAGCACAGAAGGAGGCCATTTGACCCATTTGACCATTTGAAGGAGGCCATTTGACCCATTGAAACTGCCCTGGCTCTCAGAAGAATGTGTTCAGTGTTCAGTCAATCCCCCTGCCCTGCTTTATCCCTATATTCCCTTCAACCTGCAACTTTCACGCCCTTGTCTACTGCCCTTCAGAAACCCACAATGGATTCTCCCTCTATCATCTCACTTTGCAGTGAATTCCACAGCCCGTCCCTCTGAGTCAAAGGTGCTATTCTTGAGCTAAACGTTTAAACCAGGTTCCTGCTTGTCAAGCGGATGTTAACGATAATAATAACAACATCATAACACATAATAATAATAATGTTCAGAGCCACTGGAGCGCTTGAATCAACATAACGACGTAACTAAATATAGCCAATGGAAAATCTGTAAACACTTTGATATTGAAGGAAAGACTAACTGGTATGAACAAAAGTCACCTGAAAAGGGAACATCACAATGATCAGGGATTCACAAATTCATGCAGATACAACAATAGCCTGTAATAAACCTGATATAGTAATCTTTTTTTAAAATCGGCTAGATTTTGCACGCAGTCTGATTGTTGTGGCCATTCCAAGTGAATTGGACGTACAATATAATGAACGAGAGAAGATCAAGAAGTATGTCAACCCACAAATTGAATTCAGACGCATGTGGCAGTACAGGACCTCATAGTTCCTATGGTCATCTGCCAAACTGGGACTGTTAACGAGACAATTCAGAAATGTCTTGACAAGTGCTCAGAATCTCCACCTCCTGCAGAGAGTAGTTATTTTGGAAAACTTCAAGTATAAAGTATACTAAGAAAAGAAACATCATAGAATCATACAATCACCATAGAATTTTACGGCACAAAAGGAGGCCATTCGGCCCATCTAGTCTGTGCCGGCTCTTTGAAAAGAGCAACTCAATCCCACTGCCCAGCTCTCTCCTCATAACCTAACAGACCTGTTCTCCCTAAATAAAGATCTAATTCTCTTTTAAAAGCTGTTATGGAATCTGCCTCCACCAACTTTTCAGGCAACGCATTCCAGATTCAAACAACCCGTTGAGTAAAAACATTTCTCCTCAGCTCCCCTCTGCTTCGTTTTGAAACTATTTTAAATCTGTGACCACGAGTCACAGATTCGCCCACCAGTGGAAACAGTTTTTCCTTATTCACCCTGTCGAATCCCCTCATGATTTTATAAACCTCTATTAGGTCTCCTCTCAACCTTCTCTATTCCAAAGAAAATAATCCTAGCCTATCTAGCCTTTCCCCATAACTGAAGTCCCTCAATCCTGGTACCATCCTAGTAAACCTTCTTTGCACCCTTTCCAATGCCTTAACATCCTTTCTATAGTGTGGTGACCAGAATTGGACACAGTACTCCAGCTCAGGCCTGACCAAAGTTTTATAGAGGTTAGTCAGCATCCAAGTGTGATGTGACAGTGTTATTGCTCTAGCTGACCATCACTGAAAACCGCTTAGAAACTACCTTTGCAGAGTGATCTAAACTGCAATAACATTAAAAAAAAGTTTGCATTTGGATATTGCATCAGGAAGACATCTCAAAGTGCTTCACAGGAAAGTGTAGTGACTGTATTCTGTAGGCATAATGCACATGGCACTATTTAAAAAGTGAAACAGGTTTGTCCTGGCCAACAGCCACTCCAGATCAATTCCTGATTTATCTTGTTGGTTGTGAGATCTTGCTGTATGCAAAATCTTTTTCCTCGTCAAAACAATTTACATAGAATTATATAGGATGTCATGCAACCAGTCCATGTTGGTATATACACTCCCCCCCACCCCCCCCTCCCAACAAACAAGCCTTCACCCCTCTAATCCCTTCTCCCACATGTACACATTAATTGTCAGGTACTGACAGTACTGCAGTATTAATACAGTATTAATACAGTACTGCAGGTGGGAAGAATCTATTAATCTCATCATCACCACAGGATAAAATGTTGTTATCGACCTACCTCAGAGGCTGTCATCTAGACCTGTGAAAGATTGTTTCATTTCAGTCACGAATGTTTTTTGTGTTTCATTTCGAATTAAATATGTTAATGTCACAACCGTTAGCACCCAATGCTATGCTCCGGCTGCTCACTGGCCTGAAAATACTGGGTTTGCAGTAGTCTGCAATATTTCTCCATCACATATGGATCGCAAGCTTTTGGTTTCCTATGGTGCTTTCCATAGGGCGGGCTGGCTCACAGCACTGCCTGTAACCCTGCATAGAAAGACAGCATCATCGCAGCCCGGCTGCCTATCTATAACTACTTAATTGGGACCTTCGTCAGAATAAAGCTTCAAGGGTTTTCATTGCTTTTTAAATCCTGACCTGGACTGTGTGAACCGATCTTATCATTCCACCTGGTGTTGTTCAACATGACACCAGCTGCGACTCAAAAAAATAACATGTCAAGAATATTGCGTTTCAGCATTTAGGGATTTAAAACTACAACAAATTGAAAATAAATGTTTTTACCAGGAACGTGCAAAGATATTTGTCATACAAGTGGAAACATAAGCATTGGCTGGTCTAATGCATCGCACTCCGTCACTGGCAAGCACTCTGGGACTCTTGACTGCTTGACGGGCGCAATATCAATGCAATATCAACTCAATAAAACGCAGCAATAAAGCTCCCCTATTGTTATAACGGGACCAATTTATTTTGCGTTAATAACTACAATCGATTCTATTGGGCGTAACCCAGTCTGGACTAGTTGGGCCCAAATGACATGTTTTTATGCAGTAACAGTCTACGTAATTCTGTGTAATCCAGATCAATTCCTTAGGAAGCACATTATTACCCACCCCCACCACATGCAATTTAGAAACTTAAACTTACAGCACAGAAAAAAGGCCATTCAACCCATCATTTCTGTTTGTTTGTCACTCGGCAGCAATTCCTATATTATCTTACCACCTCTGCACAATTCACAAACACAAGTTTTGCGGAGAGGTAATGGGTGCCTTTATGAATCTGTATAAATGTTCCCACCCACATATTGCCAAGTGAAAAAAATGTAATTTACATTAAAATAATAGCTTACTATTAAAACTAATAATAGTTTTGTGACGTCTCAAGGCGCTTCACAGGATTTAGAGTGGAGTGACTATATTTTGCGGGCAACCAATACTTTGGTAATACAGTTTTATGGCCTTTCTATGCTTCTGGAGCCACAGTTTAATACAGCAATCACTATTGGGAACAATCTTTATTGTTGACAGGCTATTTCTGGATTCCTAAAATCATTTACTCCCCAATTCCAATTGATTTTTTTTTACATTGCAGTGCCATTCAATGTAGTTACACGAATGATTGGTGTCACATCGCAGGGGGTGATGAAATACACGCAAGGAGCAGAATCTTTAAGAGCAGACAGCCTCCTAACAATAGCTAGGTGAGGATGAGAGTGATGCTACCTGGTGAGCAGTGTGTATGGAGGTTTAGACTGCACAGAGAACTATAAACAATCACTGAGATCTGACACCAATGTGTCTCACCTGTGGTGCTCTGCCTGTGGATGTGAATGTCGCTGTAGCCACACCAAATCACTCACTTCACGGCTGTTTTCTTAAAACTCCCAGTCTCTACACTTGACAGTAAAATCCTGTGACGTGCTTTGAGATGTCCCGATGATGTGGTCTGGTGCTACAACAAACGCAAGGATTACTGTTAGAAACCAGAGAGTTGTTCAATTCAATACCGATGCACACTAATCGTGTATCCTGATGGTAGATGGGCAACAAACTCCAACACCAAGAGATCATGAAGTGACATTTGCCGAAAGCTGCTGTGACAATCAGATTCAAATAAACTTCAACTGAAGTGTGAACTATGTGTGTGCGTGTCTCTCTCTCTCTCACTCATCCCACGGCTGTTTGTGGGGGATGCTGCTGTGCGCAATTGGCTGCTGCGATTCGCCCACAAATATATACAGTCAATTTCACTTTACGGTATATTCTGTGAAGCACTTTGGGATGTTGATAAGATGCGAAAAGCCGCTATATCAAAATGCAAGGATTATCATTTATTATGATATCTTCCTTGTTGATTGTGTGTATGGTCACACTGTCACAATAAATCAAGAAAACCGAATGATAAATTGGGACAAGACCAGTTGTATTAATCTGTATAAATTGATCTGATCTCGCCCACCAACATACAGTCACTTCACTTCAGGTAGGTACATTCTGTGAAGAGCTTTGGGACGTCCAGAAGACGTCTAGTGAAAAGCGCTCTATCAAATATCAAGGAGTATTATTATTGTTATTATTTTATGACTATCAGGAAACCTAGCGCAGCCTGACATGCTGCCGCACGCAGGAGATTCCAATCAGGTATCTGCTTCTGTGGTGGCTGTAGATCAAACAGGTTGTAGGACTTTCACTTTCAGAAGGTTGCAAGCGACGACTATAGCTCATTTTCTAATCAGACTCTTTAGTGCTGTCCCAGGGTGGAGTACTGCTATGTGGGAAGGCACCCTCTATCTACCGAAATTACAAAGTTTAATAACAATCATAATAATAATAATAATAATCCTTACATTTGACACAGCCCGTTTCACCCGGAAGGACGTCACAAAGTGCTTCACAACTTATACTATAAGGTGTAGTGACTATTTATCTTGTAGGTGGATGCAGTAGCCAATTTGCGCACAGTATTGTGCCACAAAGGGCCATGAAGCGAATGATCAATTTTATCTGGTAGAGTGTTGACCATGTTGGTCACTCAGAGAATCTCCTGTTTTTTTGGTTAATGTCTTGGGATCTTTAACATCCACCCTGAACAGGCAAATGGGACCTCAGTTTAAAATCTCAACCAAAAGGATGGCATCTCCAACAATGGAACCACCCACTACAGCATTGCGCACTGACAAGTACAGCCTAGATTTTATGAGTTCAGAAATACTCATACGAGGCGTGAACTCACAATATTCTTATTCATAGTTAAGAGTCAGCAAATTCAACACACAAATTGATGTAAAATCATAGACCTATCTTCCTTTTCTGTGCCCGTTAAAGATTTCTAGTTATTTTCTTGGTATCCTTGCCAACAAACCTGCAGATAAATTGATCATTATCCTCAAGAGGCTATTTTGTGATATCCAGTTTGCAGAAAGCCTGCTGTGTTTGTCTGGATATATAGTAATTCTACTTTCAATGTAATAAAGTGCAATAAAAAACTAAAGTTCTCTCTTTCTGTTGTTACAGCCCCACAATATGCTTTGAAATAATAATAATCCTTGCATTTGATGCTGCGCTTTTCACACCTTCTAGACGTCTCAAAGCGCTTCGTAGAATATACTGTAAAATGAATTGACTGTATACTTGTGGACGAAATGTGGATACTTTAATTAGATGCAACCAGCTAACATTGCAAATCCTGTCTACCTTCCTGTTGACTACATGCAGATGTAACATCCTCGCCACTTTAATATTTGGGCTCTTAACTGGATGAGAAAATGAGCTGAGATCTTGTTTATTTACACTTCAAATTATAGGTGCTGATTTTCTTTTTATAGAGCCTCTGATTTTTTATCTAGGACTTTGTAAAGGAGGAATGAGTCATATCAGCACTGAATTTAAATGCCCAGCTGAAAAGAATGCCAAATGTTAGGAATGACTGTTGTATTTGGTATCTTTAGGTGAGTCAGAACAGTTCAAAATGCAGTTTGTTAAAGGTAACTCAGTGTAACAAACCTTAAAGTGTGCTTCTGATGTCTTTTTGCGGTTTCTTGCTGGTTCAAATTGTTTTTGTCTAACAAAAGAGATTGGGTTCATTAGAAATTATTTATGAAGAGCTTTAAGCTTTCTAACACGAGAAGACACCATAAAAAAATGTAAATTCTTTCTTTCTCAGCTATACTTCCTAAATAAGTCTCAATCTCTCAATCTTCTTTTAAACATCCCTATAAATTCTAAATGTATGGTCTTTGAAGTTGCATTCCAAGATCTCACCACCTTTATGTTTTTAATTGAAAATATATTTATTTATTTATTTATTTATTTATAATAATACAGTAATGATCCTTGCATTTGATATAGCGGCTTTTCACGTCTCATACACTTCACAGAATATACTGTAAAGTTAATTCACCTGTATATATCTGTGGGTGAAACTTGATAGCCGATTGTGCATAACAACATTAACAACTGATTTATATTTACATTTTACATTAAAACCCTTCTCACAAAGCCCAGCAACTAAAGAACCATAAGAAAATTTACTGGACAGAAGAAGGAATTTGGATCTATCGTGCCTGGCTAGTTTAAAAAACGACCATTCAACCTGTTAGCCTTTCTCTGCACATGTGAACACTGTGTTAATCATTTGTGGACTTGCACCAATTTGTTCACCTCCCAGCTTCTTGCGATCAACCAATTTCATTTCAGTCGTACAGTAAGTAGATTGGTTCTGCCCAATGCTCACCTCATAGTAAATTGAATAGCCTTTTGTACGATTTTGGGGGCAAGTCTAGTGCGGGCCGGCTCGACACCATCACTGCCGCCAACTTGAAGGAAAGCCAACATTCCATCGCAAACGATGACTTACGCTGTGTGCTCTCCTGTAACTTCATACAATTAGAGAATCATAGAGTGGTTAGATTCACAGGATGCCAGGCTGTACAGCTCATCAAGTCCAAGCTGGCTTCCTGAGAGAGTATCCTCACCCATATCCCTTCATATATTTCTCTTTTTGAAATACTTGTTCGATCCTTTCTCTCCACCCTCCGCACAACTCAGAGTTAATCTCTGCCCCTCACACACAGTGCTAACCTCTGCCCCTCACACACAGAGTTAATCTCTGCCCCTCACGCAGTAGTGCTGTGTAGTACTGTAACGATATTTCCACCATGGTGATTATACCATGACCAGATTTCTATTGACGAGCTTCATGCATGTGTCCAGTACACACAGGATCACCGTCAGGACGAGAGGGTACTGGCGTGCAATGTGAACTGGAATCAACCAGAGAGCAATGGTGTGTCTGCAGAGCTGACCTACTTCCAGTACCCACAGTGTTTACAGGCAGCGTCGCACTTTCTATCCAGCGGTCATCTCCCTGACTAAAGTATTCAGTTTCAACGTCCATGGCATTCATTACCATTTCCGATTAGTGCATTAGTGATATTAGACCAAGTCTAATATCACTAATGCGCAAGCCAGTCAAGGTATTCTCAGTCTTACATTATATCTCTCTCCCTTTATCCCCATCATGTACACTCCCGGTCCTCGTTCAAAACCCATCTAACAACCGAGCTCTTTAACTGTGTTGTTTGGTCATCTCAACTCCTATCGCCAGCTGTAAATCTCCCACCTCGTTTGGACTCCCATTCTGTCTCTGTGTAATGCTTCAGGGAACTTTTGTGTAATTTTTTTTAATTCAAGTGTCATTTTTTTGTTCATGAAAGACACCTACCTTAAGTGCCTGTTACTGTTGTGGTTGTTATTCTCTCAGTAGTTCACGGGGGGAGCACAAGCTGAAAATGAGAGGAGAAAGCGAGAAAATGGGGTGGTGATGGGGGTGACTGCAGTATGGGCCATTGGGTTAACTACAGGCTGGGACAACAACCACAAATTGCGTCAAAATCCGCCTGCAAGTCATCATTTTCAAGTAAGTTTGATTTGATGCTCGGTTGAAACCTATATCTAGCTCCAAGTCACAAGAAACCCCAATAGTGTTAATTAGAGCCTTCACACAACTTCAGTGGCTTCAATCTCTCTGGACACTTAGCATTCACCAGAATACACTCCTCTCCACCCTTATGCCTGCTGAAAATTTTTGTAGCTTTTTTTTATAGCTCTGGTGTTATTAAACCCAGCTGCATCCTGGTTTAATTAACCGAACCTCGGCTCAGAATAAGAGGTAAGTATAGCTAGCTACCTTGGGCAGCAATAATAAGGCAACAACACACCCTATAATTAAACTCTTCACTCGATTCAATATTGCAACCAACGTTACTCACTGTAAAACTATATAATCTGCTGTAGAATCTGCTGGTGACAAGTGCAGCAAGCACAGATCACATTGCCCTGAACTAGAGAGTGTGTGCTCTCTGTTCCAAAGGAGTAGTTGTGGCCAAAGGGTGTGTGAGGCTTCATGTTCAATTCAGTTTGCAACAAATATTTGGGAAAAATCAAACCTGCAGTCCTGAGCAAATGTGATCTGCGCTCACAGGAGTCTTCTGCGTTATTGTTCAGTTATTGTCTGGGAAGGGAGGTGCTGCATCTCTCGGAAGAATGAGATCAAATGGGCCGAAGGGCCTTTTTGCATCCAAACCAATCTTATCGACATTCTACACATCTGTGTTCAGGGCTCTCCCGCCTCCTTCGGCAGTGTTGACCACTCTCCTACACTGTATCTCCGCCCAGCTCAATCTTCATGGAGCTGCCCTTGCCTGGTTCGACTCCTACCTTTCTCACCGTCTCCACTTTGTCAACTTGGCCTCCTTCAAGTCCTGCCTCAAGACCCTCATCTTCGACGCTCCCCTCCGTTGGTCACCCAAAGCCCTCCCTTTCCCTCCCATCCCCAACCCCAGCCTTGGGTCTGTCCAGCTCCTTGGGACATCCTCCTGATGTGAAAGGCGCTATACTGTACAAGTGTAATTTTGTTGTTGTTGTTATCTTGTGATCCTGCTTTAGTACAGCAAACCAAGGCATCCACAACTGGCCTGGCCTGGTCTGCTCGTTAAAGAGGAGAAGGATACAACAGAACGGGATGAGAGTAAGTGTATGCAGGTCTATGAATGTTTGCAGTACTGGTTGGGGTTTGCAGGAAAGTGACAGCAGCAGCCCAGACCCAGAAAACAGCATCTGGGTTTCAGAAAAGAGCTCGAAAGGGCAACATCTGGGTACCAGGAGGGGAGGCCAGCAGCTCAAACACAAAACCGGAGAGACATTGGAAATGTAGCCAATGGGCAAGCTCGTCAATTCTTACCACAGGAGGAAGAAAACAGTCGGGAGGAATGCAGGAGTAGGGCGGAGAGGAGACGCAGGAACAGACAGGCAGAAAGCCAGACGAAGAAGACCAGGTCAGAATAGAACTAACGGACTAATTAACCACGCTTGAGACTAGCATGTTGAATCTTTTCGAACTAGACTTTTTCATTAAATCATGAAAGTAGGATATTTAATCGAAAATAATCTATTTACTGTACGGTAAAGTCTCGATAATCCGGCACGTTTGGGCCCACTCATCTCCCGGATTTGTGAGTGTGTCGGTATTTAGAACCTATCCTGGCTGGGGAGGTTTTACTGTATTGATGGTTAAAAAAGTTAAGTATTGTTGAGGCAAAATAAAATCACACTACACTTTACAGTACTTACCAATCAGTAATAAGATTCCGTGTTCTTGCATTGACAATTTTCAACATCTCTCCCGGTTAACTTTCCCAGAGATTATTGTGACATTAACTGTTTGAACACAGTTCAAACCACAAACGTAGAATTTTCACAAGTAGCAGTGTGCGAGGTATGTTTCCTTGTAATTCAATGATACTGTTACATGGAGATGACTTAGATGGTCCTAACATGGTGTTACTGCACACAGATATTTTCCCATTCTGTCCTGCAGACAGTGTTTAGACCTTGTTTCATATATAGTAGTTTGAATCCTATACGAGCGTGAATAATGTAGACACAATGGACTATAAGGTCACCTTGAATTAAATAGAATTTACCCCTTAAGAATTGAGTAAAATTGCTGCATGTTGCCTTTTGTCCAGTTAAATGCAGGGGGAATGAGTAACAGTTAATGGGATTCAACAAAGGTTTGAAGAAGCCTTTCAGGCGATTTGATCTCATTGTTCTATCTTCCCAGTACTGTATATTATCTTCTCATCACAGCATCAAACTGCTTTTTAACTGAAAGGCAAATCCTGCAGGTGCTGGAAATCTGAAATGAAAACTGAAGTCACTGAGGACACTCAGCAGGTCAAGCAGCATCCATGGAGAGTGTGACCTCTCTCCATGGATGCTACCTGACCTGATGAGCGTTCCCAGTGATTTCTGTTTTGATTGCTTCTTAAATGAGTTCACTGTCCTGCTTCTACCATCCTTCTTGATAATGAGCTCTACGTTTGAATAGCCTAAATCTGCCTAAATAAGTAGTTCCTGTCCCAATATTGTCCCTTCCACCCGTGAAATTGGGTCATCTGGTCCCATATCACTCGAAATATCTGCAGGTATTGTTCCAGTTTTCACCACCGTGTTAAGCATCTTTTATAATCAACAATTAATAATCCTTGCATCATCTGCTATAGCACCTTATCACGTCTCAAAGTACATTAAGCACAGAATAGATTGTAAAGTGGAATGGCTGTGTCCTGTAGTCAGAAGCACAATTACCGAGCGAATCCTATATGCAGAAGCACTGAGTACATCAAGCTGGTAATTAAATACTGTACCTCGCAGAGTAGCTCTCAGACTACACATTGATGTATTGCCTTCAGTGCAGGGTTCAGGCTGACTCAAAAGGTGCATTCATGCAGGGCTTGGTATATGCATATTGCTTATGTTTGAAAATTGTGAGCAGCAGAAATGTGTAACCTTAATATATTAAAAGTTACCATGCAATATTTTTCAAAACGAACAAAAAGCTGTCATTTATCTTCTTAGAAAAGCTGCCATAATGCCATATCATAGAATTTGGTATTTATTTATCATGTAGATTAGTAGATGTAGCGTATTTAGATTTTAGATTTCTAAAAGGCACTCAATAAGGTGCCGCATAAAAGGTTGATCCACAAGATAAGGGCCCATGGAATTAAGGGGAATATATTAGCAAGGGCTGAAGAATGGCTAACGGGAAGAAAACAGAGCGTAGGGATAAACGGGTCCTTCTCAGATTGACGGGATGTGGCGAGGGGAGTGCCACAGGGATCAGTGCTTGGGCCTCAACTATTTACAATCTATATCAATGATCTAGGTGAGGACATTGAACTTAAAATGTCCAAATTTGCGGATGCCACTAAACTAGGAGGGAGAGTAAACACTGAGAATGACATTTAAAAAAATGCAGCGCGATATAGATAGGCTAGGTGAGTGGGCAAGTAGGTGGCAGATATATAATGTAGGGAAGTGTGAAGTCATCCACCTAGGTGGTAAAAACAGTAGAGCAGATTATTTTTTAGAAGGGGAGAGACTAAATAGTGTTAGTTTTCAGAGGGACTTGGGTGTCCTTGTACACCAGTCACAAAAAGTTAGTTTGCAGGTGCAGCAAGCAACTAGGAAGGCTAACGGTATGTTGGCGTTCATTACAAAAGGGTTAGAATATAGGAGTAGGGAAGTCTTGCTGCAACTGTATAGAACCCTGGTGAAAACACACCTAGAATATTGTGTGCAGTTTTGATCTCCTTATTTAAGGAAGGATGTACTCGCCTTGGAGGGGTACAGTGTAGATTCACTAGGTTGGTTCCTGGGATGAGGGGGGGTTGAGCTATGAGGATAGGTCGAGCAATCTAGGCCTATATTCTCTAGAATATAGAAGAATCAGAGGTGATTTTATAGAAACCTATAAGAATATTAAGGGCCACGACAGAGTAGATATTGGGAGACTGTTTCCCCTGGTTGGAGAAACTATAGCCAGGGGTCATAGTCTTAAATTTAGGGGTCAGGGCTTTCGCACAGAGTTGAGGGAAAATTTCTTCACTCATGCCATCAAGACGTCCTCAAAGTGTTTCACAGGATACACTGTAAAGTGGGTTGATTGTGGAAAAACCTCAGCGGCCAGTTTGCAGTCAGCAGCGTCCTACAAACAGACATGAAGCGAGTGACCAATTTTATTTGAAGGTCAGGACACCAGGAGAAACTATGCGAATCATCAGAGTTGCAGTTAATGGGGACTCTGTGGGATGTGTAGCTGTGTGCACGTTTCCTACCTGGTTGCCTGTCCAACCCTTCCACTGGTGCAGAAAGCTCATTATTATTAATGCCGGCGACTGAGAATAAAATCAATTAAATTCCAATCTTTGAACTGTAAGATGAGCAGCTCGAGGAGCCTTTCTTCATTGCTTGTATAACTGTGGGCAGATAATTGCTTTTTTTTTTCAAAAACATTCTTTCAATCTGTGGGATGATTTGCATAATTTGCCAAGTGCGTGCCAGCTTCTTCAGTAGCTTTCTGTGGAAATCAAGTAAACCTGAGACTTTCCTACAGCTTGTAAACAAACTATTGATGTCGAACATTGGAAGTTAGTTTGCGACCACAATTTGTAAGAATTTCTAAGTGGTGCGGACAAATTATTATTTTTATTGAGCATGGGGGAGGGGAGGGGAGGAGGGGAGGGGAGGGGGGGAAGGGATTCACCTGATTGTTGTTACGTTATAAAGACTATCTGTCTTCCATTTATCACTTTTATGTATTTGTGCAGTTAATATGTTCTTCTCAAGGCCAAAGTGTAAGTCACTGAATTTTAGTGAATCACTAAACCAGCCCCCTGCACCAAAAAAGGTACATCTCAGTCTGTGTATTGCTAATGGATTTCTTAATCTCCAACAATTTGTATTTATACAACGCCTTTTCACAGAGAGTAACGTCTCAAAGTGCTTTACAGAGATGGTGGTGGACATCCACGTAGGCAGGAGGAGGGTGAGTGTATGCAGTCACTCCGCTCTTCCCACCCTCACCGCTTAATAGATAGATAGGCTTTCAGGAAGCTTTTAAGGACAGAAATGGATGGGGTGGGGAGGGGGGGGTCATGAAAGGTGTCAAAGATGGTAAGGGCATTGTGACTGACGGTTAACTCAAGAAATTGAATCAAGTGAGACTCCTTCCAGTAACTGAGAGCGCCAGTTAATCCTATCACTCTAACTCTAGCACCCCCTCACCCATCCAACCCCCCCACCCCACTCAGGGAACAACAACAACTACAGCAAAATTACATTTGGATAACGCCTTTCACATCACAGAGATAGTGAGAATGCATTCACGTGAACAAACGTCATGACTTCTAGATTGCTTTCTGGAATCCACTGAGAAATTATACCCACACCCCCCCCACCACCCCACTGAATATGCATTACAACGTAGAGAACTTATCATAGTAACTAGACAAGTGAAAGATAAATCTTTTCTTCTTCTGAACATAGCGAAGGAGCAGCAAACTGCTCATTCTCATTTAAAGGCTGCTGAAAGAACTATCGCCAGAACAACTATAGCCGATCCATCGCTCATTAACGAAGGTCTTTTGGAGGTTGCTGCTTTATACCCAAGTGCTGCTTTACATAGGAGGCGCTTGCTGCCTTCATCCAAAGAACTTCACCTAGGTCAGGAACAAGATCTCATTCAGCAACAAAGAACGACTGAGGTTTTCCAGTGTTACCAACAGCATGCCTGGCATTGTGGAGAGAGCCACGGTTAGCAATTCCGTGTTAACATACCACCCACCCCCACCCCCCCCTCGCCTAGTATGTAAGCCATTATAAAAGAAGAGAGCTGGAAGTGTGGGAATATTCTGCAGGTCAGCGATCCGTCCTTAGATTGGCACTTCCTCTCATTCAAGCGTTTTCAAACAAAATCCAAGCGAAAAAATCGACAGCCTCTGAAACATCTTGAACTTCACTTAAGCATTCTTTAGATATTTGGCGAAAGACAGCTACCGAGGCGAGCCTCCCAGCGCAGACCAGTTGCCAAAAGCAACGTCAGGGGCTCCAGGCACTTGGCATTTGCAATTCCACGCGCTGGGGGTGACAGGAGGAAATGGACAACAAAAGCAATCTTCCACAGACTAGAGAGGAACATTGATGTACAGATGTTAATTTTCTTCATCTTTGTCCTATGCATTCCTGACAATCCCGGGACTTTTACAGGCTTGCCCGGCATGTAAAGGGTTAACCTTTTTGAGCTTGTTACAGATTTCAAATGTAACAAAAAATTAACCCAAAGCAAAAAGGGCTAATCTGATATATCGCCGCTTAAAAAACAAGGCATCAGGGTTGAGAAATAGCTATGTGAGACAGGTTCAAATCGCGAGTCATTTGCAGCATTTTGCAATGATTAACTTTAACAAAAAAAAATGCTGTTAGTCTCCCACATCGGAACAAGATTGGTCAGAGCAAAGTTCCTGCTGTTTGAAGACTGGAGTTCCAGAGTTTCCAAATAGATCTGTGCAAATTAGATTTCTGATTAAAGAATCCCATTGTGAAATACCTCTATTGCAGATGAAATCCCCTCAACACTCCCATTGCAACACTGAACTTGTATTTTAAATACTTGTGTTTTTAACCCCAGGTATTTGGCCTCCATTATCAAACCTGAGTAACTTGTTCCAAACATTTACCACCTCTAATCTACGTAAAGAAATCTTTCCTAAAAACGATCTCACCCGTTGTAAAACAATGACAATTTAAAAAGCAATTTCTGTTTATGTCCTCTGGAATTTACATTTAATCCCTGGTTTTAATTTGAAATGAATTAATAGTCTGGGTTTACTTGTTAAACCCTGTGCAAGAACTTCCTGCGGTTGTTCACACAGATGCCAAACGTTGTGCTGCAGGAAGAAGACAAAACTAGACACAACATCAGGGAAGGGATAGAACAGGACAGAATGTTAATATAATAATATAATAATATAGCGCTTTCCACGTCTTATTAACGTCTCAGAGCGCTTCACAGAACACAACAATGTCCCAAGGTAGTGACCAGAGCAGGGTGGGGGGAGGGGTCGGGGTAGGGAGAAGAAAAGAGGGAAGAAAGGGGGGTGGGAAACGAGGTAGGGAGCAGAGATAATGGGGAGGGGTTGTGGTAGGGGGAAGGAGAGTAGGAAAATTGACTGTATATGTGTGGGTGAAACGCGGCAATATGTAGAATTGCAAAGGAACCAGAGCGCTTCTGCTGTTGCAGAGTAACACACAATTAATGCAGAATGTTAGAGTGTAGAAACAGGCCATTCAGCCACGCCAGTGTTTACACTCCACTCACAAGGGCTTCCACCCCTCCTAATCCCCTCTCCAATAACTCTCCATTCCCTTCTCTCTGGGGTCTAATTTGCAGTACTTCTTAATAGTGAATCCTCACCAACCTGCAGAATCTCTGCTCCGGTGTGTTCCATATTCAGAGCAGGGCTGCGCGCATGATGGGAATTCCAATGGGTATCTTATTAAGAAATTAATTAAATCCTTATCTCCGAGGTCCGTTCCCGAGGGGAAAACTCTTTGAAGCCAATCGCTGAACGGACTGTGTGAACCAAGGGCAAGTCTACGAGAGAAGGAAACTGCAAATCAGATCAAGGGGAAACTAAAAGATCAGAAGAAAGATTGCGATGACAAACGTAATGAACAGAAAAGAAGAGTGGAAGGGAGAATCATAGAATCATAGAATGTTACGGCACAGAAGGAGGCCATTTCGCCCATCAAGTGCCGGCTCTTTAACCGAGCAAGTCACTTTCATTAACCCCAATCACCAGCTTTCTACCCTAACCCTGCAAACCAGTCTTCCCTAGATACCTATCTAGTTCTCTCTTAAAAGCTACTATCGAATCGGACCTCACTACCCTTTCAGGCAGATCATTCCAAATTCGAACAACTCGCTGAGTAAAAAAAATTCTTCTAACCTCCCCTCTGCTTCTTTTCGTAGAGATCTTAAGACAGTGACCATGGGTCACAGACACACCTACCAGCGGAAACAGCTTTTCCCTATCTAGCTTGTCAAAACCATTCATGATCTTGAAGACCTCTATCAGGTAAAGAAGGTAAAGGTGAGAAAGGGAGAAAGAGTGAGAAATAGAAGGGTATTCTGAGTGGTCCGTCAGACATCAGTGTCTGGATGAGTGTAAACTTCCCTGCAGCTGAATACAGATAAGACGGAAGCCATAGTCCTTCGTTCCAAATTCCTCAACCACCCCCCTCCCCGGGCTCTGAGACTCATCAAACCAATGCACAATAGAGGTGTCCAATTTGCCCCCCAGCTGTCCTTCCTCCCCCACACCCAGTCCCTGACATACTTTCATCCCCACCTCCCCGTCTTCAATCACTAAAATAATCACCTCCATGAAACCCACCACGTGCTCATTGGACCCCATCCCCACCCCCCTCCTCCGCACCCAGCTCCACCTTTTGGCCCCGCTCATTTCTGACACCATCAACCTTTCCCTCTCCTCAGGCACCGTCCCTATCTCCTTTAAAACAGCCACCATCACCCCTATCCTGAAGAAACCCTCCCTTGATGCGTTGCAACCATCGACCCACCTCCAACCTCCCGTTTTTATCCAAGGTCCTTGAAAGAGTGGTTGCCTCCCAGCTCCGCTCTTTCCTTTCAACTCACTCACTCCTTGAACCCCTCCAATCAGGTTTCCGCCCTATCCACAGCACAGAAACTGCCCTGGTTAAGGTTACAAATGACATCCTAACCGTCTGTGACCAGGGCTCCCTCTGCCTCCTCGTCCTCCTTGACCTGTCTGCTGCGTTCGACACAGTCGATCACACTATCCTCCTCCAACGTCTTTCCTCCCACCTCAACCTTCAAGGCACAGTCCTTGACTGGTTCCATTCCTACCTGACCCACCGCCTACACTTTGTATCTTCCAACGGTTTCTCCTCAAACCCCCACACAGTTTCTCACGGCGTCCCTCAGGGCTCTGTCCTCGGCCCCCTCCTTTTCACCATTTATACGCTCCCTCTGGGTGATGTCATCTGCAAACACGGGGTAAATTTCCACATGTATGCGGACGACACCCAGCTGTACCTTTCTGCCTCATCCCTCAACCCCCAGACCATCGATGTTCTGACAGCATGTCTGTCCGACATTGATTCCTGGACGAGGGACAACTTCCTCCAATTGAATGTGAGTAAGACCGAGGCCCTCCTGATCGGCTCAAGCCAGCGCCTCCGCACATCGGGCGCTGCCAGCCTCAACATCCAAGGCTGTACTCTCCACCTCACAAAGCCAGTCAGGAACCTAGGCATCACGTTCGACCAAAAACTCTCCTTCCTCCCCCACATCCGTGCCTTGACTGGCACCACTTACTTCCACCTGCGCAACATTGCCAGGCTCCGCAATTATCTTACCCCCCACGCTGCCGAAACACTCGTGCACGCATACATCACCTCAAGGCTGGACTACGGAAACTCTCCCCTCGTCGGCCTCCCCAGTTCCTCCATTCACAGGCTGCAGGTCATCCAAAACTCTGCAGCCCGTGTACTATCCCGCACCCGCCTCCGCGACCACATAACCCCCACCCTCGCCCGTCTCCACTGGCTCCCCATCCTCCAGAGGATCGAGTTCAAGATCCTCATCCTCACCTTCAAGGCCTTACATGGCCTTGCCCCGCCCTATTTAACCAATTTACTCTCCTCCTAGAAGCCCACCCGGACCCTCCGTTCAGCAGGACTTGGCCTGCTCCAAGCCCCCCGCCCGAACCGCCCCACCATCGGAGGCCGGGCCTTCAGTTTTTCTGCTCCGACCATATGGAATTCCATCCCCCAATCCCTCCATCTCGTTTCTTCCCTTTCCTTTTTCAAGGCTGGTTTGAAGACTTTTCTCTTTGATCGTGCCTTTTGTTTCACCCCGAATTTTTCGACCTCCCCTACTTGTTTCACCCCTTCCCGAACACTCCCCTCCCAGCTCGGGTCACACGCCTCCTGTGCAGCGCCTTGGGACGTCCTCCCGACGCGAAAGACGCTTTATAAGTGTAATTTGTTGTTGTTGTTGATAAGCACCACCTTCTTCCACCTCCACCACATTGCCCGCGTTAGGGAGAAGAAAAGTACCGTACCTTACTCCAAATGCACATGTCTGTCAACTCCCGCCTGGATTACTACAATGCCACTCTTCCACCGGTCTCCCCCCAGCTCACCATTCTAAAAGATCCAGCTCATTCAGGACCCTGCGGCCCACATACTGACCAGAGGACCAAACTCTGTCCCCACATCTCACCAGTTCTGGCCCAAGCTCCACTGGCTCCCCATCACCAAACAGATCAACTGCACAATCCTCACACTTGTGTTCAAATCCACTCATTCCCAGGCACGTCCCCGTCTCTCAGACCTCCTCACTCCCTAATGCACCATCCAACGCCTCCGCTCATCCCTCACACCCTCTGTGGTTGCGCTTTCAGCCACTACGCCCCCAAACTCTGGAACACTCTCCTTCAATCCCTCCATTCTACTCAAGTCCTGCCCGAAAAACTTCCTCTTCAACCACCTCCCCCCAGGCCCTCGCCACCACCCCTCCACCCCACCCCCGGCTCGGATTCAATCAGGCTCCACCATGTTAGGTGCCTCTGAGACACTACCCACGATATTACACTGCTGGTGTGGAGGCGCTATATAACTCGTTGGGAGTAAAAAAAAAGGATAAGGTAGAATCCTGGGTAAATTAAAACAGTCAGCGATAACTCAAAAAGTGAACACTTGTACAGTAAAGCAAGGCTGGAAAATGAATAGTTAGTAACCAGAGTATTCAGCTGAACAATCACTGACAGTGTCAGTTCGGCTCAGTTAGCAACAAAGCAGTCTTTCGTCTGGGCAGACTGACGGTCTAGTCTGAGTTTCCAGCGCAGCACTGGGGTGAGCCGCATTGCCGTTGGCGAGATGTTTTTGAGATGAGCGGGATCCCCCTCTGCTTGGATTGCACTCAATTAAAGATCTCATGACCCTATTCAAAAGAAGAAAGAAATCTCTCCCGCTGCCTCAGCCAACAGCGTTACACATTAACTGGCTGTGTGTGGAACTTGATGGTAGGAATGGCTGCTGTGGTTTGCTTCAAGTACAGTCAACGCACTGGACAGTTGCTGTTGTGTTTAGCTTTCGACAATATGCAGGTGAACTGGATGCAGGAAAGGCTGCACAGGAACAGTCAGGAACATTTTGTTAAATCATTGATTGGGATCTGGGAGTCTTGCCATTAGAACTATTGTGAAAGTGGTAGCTGATGAGGTGGAGCAAACGGCGCCAAGCAAACATAAGTTTCTTGACTGTTTAGCAAAACACAACAAATACTCATGGAGGGCGGGGAACGCGATACAAGAATAATCCTTACAATGCTCGCACATGCATATCCTTGCGTATCGAGAAGCCGCCTCAAATTGCTTCCCAGTATTTACCGCAAAGAGTGGTCAACGCATATTTTTTTCTCAGCGAACATGGCAGGCCAATGTTTGCGCGCGGCAAACTCCCACAAACAGCCATGAAATGAAATGTGAATATTGTACCCCCCAAGGACAGCAAAACTGTACAAAAGTGTGTCCTTCAAACCCGTTTTTAATGGCACGTTTTTCGGGCAGCACAATTCCGTCACCGCCATTTTCTTTCGGGATTGAAGAGCACAATGGCATTTGACTTGGGGGTCGCAGCGTTTCTTCGCTGGTGATTGTCACACTAACGTTACGGTTTCGCACCTGTGGGCACACCTGAGTTCAAGTCTTCAACATCCTCGCTAACTCATAAATAAAGGATCGATTTTGATTCCGCAAAGACTGTGGACAACAACAGCGACAAGTTGCATGTATATGGCAGCCTTCATGTGGGATAATGTGGAGCTGTGGTGAGGTGAGGTGGGAAGGGGTGGGTAGGGGAGTGATGATAGGGGTGTTTGAACAGGTAGGTTTCAGATGGAATTCGAAGATAGATAAAGAGGGAGCGAGGTGGAGGCATTGAGACAGGGAACTGCAGAGATTTGGGGATGTAACAACAACAACAACTTTGATTTATACAGCGCCCTCTACGCTGGATGGCGTCTCAGAGCGCTTCACAGTAGCGGATCCCGGGACCGAGCCAGGGGCAGGGGCAGAAAGGTGACCAAAGGTGCAATCAAAGAGAAAGGTCTTCAGCTGTGACCTGAAACTGGGAAGAGAGGGAGGGGGCGAGGCAAAGGGAGTGAGGAAGGGAGTTCCAGAGCCTCGGGGCGTAATGGCTGAAGGCATGGCCGCCGAGGATGGAGCGGAGGATTCAGGGGGGACATGGAGGAGGCCAGACCCGGTGGAGCGAAGGTAGTGGGTGCTGGTGTGGGGGGAAAGGAGGTCAGAGAGGTAAGGGGGGTGCAGGGGTAAGGGGGGTGCAGGTGCGGGTAAGGGGGGTGTAAAGGGGGTGCAGAGGAGTGGAGGGATTTGAAAACAAGGGTGAGGATGCAGTGCTTGAAAGCATCTTCTTTACTGAGCTTCTTACCCCTCTTTGACACACAGTCAGTACTCTGTTTATCTCTCTCGCTATTCTGTTCTGCCACCTTTAATTTTCTTATTAATGCTGGCTTGCGATTTTTTCTAATTGTATCCCCCCCACCCCACCCTTTACCAGTTTAAAGCTCTATTTACCTCTCTATTTATTCGGTTTGCCAGGACATTTGTCCCAGGCCGATTTAAGTGGAGCCCATCTCTGTGAAATAGACCCCTTTATTCCCCTCCAATACTGGTGTCAGTGGCCCCTGTGGTCTACACCACTCCTTCAGCCATGCGTTTCACTCTCTAATTTGTTTGTACCAATTTGCACATGGCACAGGCAGTAATCCTGATATCACTATCTTTGACGCTATTTGTTTTAATTTAGTTCCCAGCTCCTTACAATATACTGTAACAATGTACAGTATTCCAAACAACAATAATAATAATCAGAGGCAAAACCTTACGGGGAAACGTGTCCAAGGCTTTGCCCTGGGTGTCATCCACATATATATCTGCAGACATAACTTCTCCAGAAGTGAGGTGAGCAGAATATAGTCCCCAAACCTTTGGGTAAGGGCACAAAGGACAAGATCTGAGCCCGTATTTTTAACCACATACTCTGTCCCTGTTATCACCCGTGAACCCGGATCGCATACTTAATTGTCTCCTTTATTTCATGCTTTTCCCAGTGCCTGTAGATACGCAGAATAATAGGAGATGCTCGTCAAGATAAACAGAGGATAAGAAGGTGGCACCGATGGGAGGGAGCTGGACATGATGTAGGAAACACTGACGCCCACAAAGTATTGCTTTGCCTTCGCCAGTTGCCTTTGCCTGTCGAATAGTTCGACAGCAGAACTGCACACTTCTGTGTCTCGCCTGTGTCTATAATAATCATAATCATCATCATCATCATCATAATAATAATAATAATAATAATAATCCATGCATTTGATAAAGGGCCTTATCGCGTCTTTCATATTCTCAAAGCGCTTCACAGAATATACAGTAAAGTGTCTAACATCCATATGGTTCTTCTATAAATGATAACCGGGGGGGAAGGGGATATTACGCCATGAAATTGCAGCAATCGTTGCGACCTTGATAATCTGCATTCCTCATCGGATATTGAACCTGTCAGCGCACAAACGGATCTAATATCATGCGGCTCGTACCAGGAAATGCAAATAGCGGCTGCTAAACGTGCATCACGTCGGCCCGGGGGATTCCTGCTCCAGAACCACACCACGTCCAACCAGAGAGTTCCCATCAGCCGCGTGAACCAGCTTCGGTCAGTGGGAGATGTTTTTGTTTGGTGCTCAGAGCAGCTAATAGGAATTCCTGTTGACATATAAAACTCCCCCCCACCGCCCCACCCCCCACCCCGCTCCTCCCTCAAAGTTGCTGTTCTCAGAAGAACAAGCAGAACCTGTCCCCGTAGCAGTTCTCTCCCCTCCCATAACACGGCTTCCAAATGGGATATGTCTGTCCAAGTGGCAAATTCTGAAGTGAACAATTTCATGGCTGTGAAGCGCTGGCTGCAGCTAAACAGATACATTCACACGGAGACGCATTAACAGGAAATAGCACTGTCTCCCAACAACACCGGGTCCATTTTAATTGCTGCCTGGAGGGACTTGAACCACCTGGCTATACATTGATGCTACAATAAACAACCAGAGGCAATCTCTGTCATTGGGAGGCCAAGCCACACATTCTCATGTCAACTAAAGAGTGAGGCGACAAAGGGATCACTTTAGCAGTGCATTCAGTATCGATCCCATCAAACGTACCTGGATGTATGTGCTACGACCTCCGCACTTTCCGAAGGCGTTTTAAGATGACCTGGGATCATAACTGGAAAAGGACATTTGGGATTTCAAGCTAAACAAGGCAACAAGCTGCTGGTTAGCAGGATACATCATTCTTATATTTCATAGATCACATCAATGAGGAGGATGTCTCAAAGAATGTCACAGGATTTAGTGTTAAATATAGCGACTGCATTTTAATGAAAAACATGGCAGCTAAATTGCGCTCAGCAATGTCCCACACTTAGCTACGCAATGAATGAAATGAATTTTAGCTGGGGGATTTGTTGATCAGGACACCTAAACACCCTTCTTTTTTTTGAATAGTTCTGCAGAATCTTTTATGGCAATCTGAACAGGCAGATGGGATCTCAGTATAACATCTCAACCTCAACGTCGCAACTTTAGGCGCCGTGCCGTGCCTGGTGTCGCGTGTAATTACTGTTTTTTGCACATAGCTTTGTTTCAACAAATGCGTTTGAAAGTATTGATTCAGTACGCAATGTAGTTGAGTAGTTTTTTTTTAGGAGTACAGTATTATCTATTATTATTATCATCTAGTATTATCTTGAGACTCTTGCAGAGAAGATCTTGGTTACTGAATCCATGACTGTGGAACACTGCTGTACGCAATTGGCTGTCGCGGTTCGCCCACAAAATATACAGTTTATTCTGTGAAGCCCTTTGGGACGTCTCGAAGGCGTGATAAGGAGCTATATCAAATGCCAGGATTATCATTGTTATTATCTGAACCAAAGACCAGCAGCGCCCGTCAATGCTGCAGTGAAATGTCAGCTTCGACTCTAAGCCAGGAGTGGTCAACCTTCAACAATTGCAAGATACTGCAAATCCTGGAAATCTGGAAGAAAAATCGAACTCTGAGTTCTGATGAAGTTGTCGTGGACCCGAAACGTTGCTTCCTTTCTCCATAAATGCTGCTGGACCTGCTGAGCGTCCCTGATCGACTTCTGTTTGTAAGGTACGTCAATTAAATAAATTTTCTCGATCGAATATTTCTTTATTGATGCCATATCAAGAAAAAACTGAAAATGAACACAGACTTACCTGGACTTGTGTGAAAATTTTGGGGAAGTATCTTGACAGCCCCGTGGACCACTTTCAGCCAGAGGTTGGGCCACGACTTGCCCTAGGCTCAAAGCCTTGACGTGGGGGCTTGAACTCACAACCTTCCAGTTCAGAGCCAGGTTGCCATACTGGGACACTGGCTTTTGGATGTCAAAATCCCCATGTAATCACCTGGACAAATTCAATCAGAAAAATATCAAAGGGAGTTTTAAATTGAGCCCAAAGGAAACTGACTAATAGGGAAGTGTCACCCAAAAATAAAACTGTGTTGGTGAATTTTTTTTTTTTTTAATAATTTTTTTTTTTCTGCAGGTGGGGGGGTGGGACTGACTCGGGCCACCCGGCCAGAAATGCCACAATGGACCTTGGACGACGGGTGGGGGTGGGGGGGAGTGGGGGCTACTCACTCCACCGCCCAGATGGCCGCCAGGACAACGTGTGGATACTAGGGTCCGGCGATATATCGATATATCGCTAAAACCCGATATAATTTTCATATCGATACGCTGATATAGGCATTTCAAAAATATCGATATATCGAAAAATCGATATATCGAGAGAAAAAATCGGAATGCCGCACACTGAACTACAAGACCCAGAATGCTCATCTCCATACACAATGCACAGACCGAGGTGCAAAGCCACCATATTGTATTCATAGTCCTAGAATACAATATACAGGTATGCAAGGGCTGGGTGGGAGAGACGGCTGGTGGGGGGAGGGAACGGGAGAGAGACGGCTGGGGGGGGTGAGGGGGAGAGAGACTGCTGGGGGGGGTGGAGGGGGAGAGACGGCTGTGGGGGGGAGGGGGAGAGAGACGACTGTGGGGGGGAGAGATGGAGAGAGTGAGAGACACAGAGAGAGAAAGATATTTACCTCCTGAGGAGATAGGCCCCGAATGCTCGCGCACCCGGAATGCACGCGCACTCCGAATGCGCGCGCCACGCGCACATGCGCAGTACGAAAAACCTGAAAATATCAATATTTTGGTATATCTCGATATGAGCCCATCGATATATCTAAATCGGAAAATTTCCATATTGATGGACCCTAGTGGATAATACTGTGAAAACTTCTGAAATTCAGGTAAATATTATCCACCATTTCACACCTCATCCTTAGATCTGCACCTTGCTCAAAGAAATCTAATACATTTAATAGACGAGACCTCTGGGCGGTTTCTAATTAACCCGTGCCCCTCAAAATGATCCCATATTATAGCTTCAAGTAGAATTAAAGTGTGCGACTTTAGAGATCTGCAGCTCTCCCAGAACTCTGGGTTCTATCAGCATCATCCAATTTTGCAATTGGGTTAACGTTCCCTCTGCTCCGCGTCTCATCCTCCACTCTATATGGCTGGGCTGTGAACGCCTACTGTCAACGTAGTTGCTTTATTTTATTTGGAAGGGAACAAGCAAAAATTGCTGCTGACTCCTGATTTTCTTGTTTAAGTTCTGATGTATGATAAGGGCCAGAAAAAACAGTCCCTCCCAACTACATCATCAAGGAAACTGTTTTATATATACAGTACTGTATTTTTTAAAATGTTCCCTTTGAAGCAGCGAGAGCAGTTTCTTGACCAAGGGTCATATCGCTTCATTTTTCATGTTAATTGCATGCAGCCTGTACTTTGCTCTTCTGGCAATAAGAGGAAACATAACAGAGAGACAGCTTACTGAGGTTTAAATTCCTTTGTCGTTACCCAATATGAACATGCAACTTTAATAAACTTATTTACATTAATCAACTTTAACACTGTCTTCACACAAATCAATCCATTTAGTCAAATCAAATAAATATTAATATATTATTACATCAAAAGCTCCTCTCCAGGTTCTATCAGTTTAACATTCACTTCTGATGTAAAAATATTAAATTGCTTCGATGATTAGAAAGACTTTATATTTAGGTCATAGCCACCCTTGAAAGATTATTTATACTGCGACACATTGCCAGAAGGTTAAAATGACTGCTAGGGTAATATGTCTTGAAATCTTCGTTCGCATTTTACTTCTAATGTAGATATCAGTACTGTTTTTTTGTATCTGGAATGTGAGAGACAGCTACTTGTCTCCTCCACTGCATTGCATCCAATCATAATAATAATCCTTGCATTTAATACAGCATTTCACCCCACAGTCGCAACATCTAAAAGCACTTCATAGGATTTTACTTGTGTATATTTGTTGGCGAACTCGACAACTAATTTTCAAACAGCAATCTTCACCCAGAAAGTAAAAGATATGGAAAGGGTGTAAGAGAGACTAGAATTATAATACAAATGTAATAGATTAAATATTGAGGATGAAGACACATAAATCTGCAGGAAAATCTATGAGAATATCTGATAAATTAGATTTATTTTCTGTCGAACACAGAGAGGCAAGGAGAATTCCATGTAGGTTAGTGACCTTAATTTCACTGGTGAGAAAATTGTTACAATCCATCATTGGGAAGAAAGTAACAGAACACTCGAATGGAATCTGAGATGAGCAAGGAGAGTTTGCATGGTTTTTGTGAAAGGTAGTTCACATCTGACTAACTTAAACGGCATTCTTTGGCGTTTGTAGGCATTTTCAAAAAGAAAAATTTACAATACAATGATTTTCACTCATTGACTGAGTAAACGTGACTTGGATCTAGTAAGTGAGAGCAGTATATTATATATATATATATATATATTACATAATATATATATATTATTATATATATTATATATAATATATATAATAATATATATATTATAATAATAATCCTTGCATTTGTTATAGCACTTTTCACATTTTTCAATGTCTCAAAGCGCTTCATAGAATATATTGCAAAACAAAGCAGAGGGGAGCTGAGAGAAATGTTTTCACTCAGCGGGTTGTTCGAATCTGGAATGCATTGCCTGAAAAGGTGGTGGAGGCCGATTCCATAACAGCTTTTAAAAGGGAACTAGATCTTGATTTAGGGAGAACAGGTTTGTTAGGTTATGGTGAGAGAGCTGGGCAGTGGGATTCAGTTGCTCTTTTCAAAGGCACAGACTAGATGGGCCGAATGGCCTCCGTTTGCGCCGTATAATTCTCTGATTCTATGAATCGCAGCAGCCAATTGTGCACAGCAGTGTCCCCCACAAACAGTCGTGGATTGAAATGACCAATTTTATTATTGTGTTTTTTTTGGAGGGATTATTATTAGGCGTGTGGAGTAAGGAAACTTGCCCAAGGTTTCACCCTGACCTGCCTGGATTCGAACACAGGTCTCATGCTTGTAAGGCGAGCGCTCTAACCACTGAGCTACAGGAGCTCCACTATTCCAATATTCAATATTCCAAATTTGTGGAGACAAATAGCCTAAAAAGTGTCTTCAGTTCACTGTGAAAAAGAAAACAGAAAATTGCAAAAATAGATTTTTATCAGATTGAGTTTAATGACCCGCAAGGTGTGAAATAGTAAACTTAGGACATAATAATTCTAGGAAAGTGGGGACATGGAGCAGGCCAGAGCCTGCTGAACGGAGGGGACGGACAGGCTGATAGGGAGACAGCAGGTCCGAGAGATAGGCGGGGATATGAAAGTGAGGACGAGGATCTTGAATTCTACCCTCTGGGATGGGGAGCCAGTGGGAATGATGTGGTCACGGAGCCTGGTGCGGGAGAGTACACGAGCTGAAGAGTTCTGAATAAGGAGTGAGGCAGAGTGACTGCGGGATGGGGTTCCTGAGGTTGGAGGCAGAGTGGCTGAAGGTTCACCCGCTAATGGTGGGGCGGAAGACATGGAGCAGGCCAGAGCCTGGGGCGGGTGGGTGGATAGGCGGTTAGGAGGTCGCGGATGTAGGGTGGGGTGAGTGAGGCCGTGGAGGGCTTTGAATGTGAGCGTTTTGAGAATATTCCTTAAAGACGAGGAGTTTAAAGTATGATCTGAGCTAGCTGTCAAAATATATTAAAGGACATTGCCAAAGTAGATGGGAACAACTCTTCTTCCACCTGGCAGAGAATCCAGAACAAGGAGATATCATCTTAAAATCACAGTGAAGCAGAACCTTTCTGGATGGTGACTGATACTACAAAAATTCTGACTGATCCTAACATGAATCTATGCCCCTTCCTGTAACCTACTCAAATGAGAACATAAGAACACAAGAATTAGGAGCAGGTGTAGGCCATTTGGCCCTTCGAGCCTGCTCTGCCATTCAATAAGATCATGGCTGATCTTCTTACCTAACTCTAATTACCTGCCCTATCCCCATATCCCCTAATTCCTCTATTTACAAAAATCTTATCAGTCTCAGCCTTGAAAATATTCATCGACTGAGCATCTACAGCCTTCTGGGGTAGTGAATTTCATAAACTCACTACCCTCTGTTCTAAAAGGCTGGCTGACCCTTAATTTTAAGACTGTGACCCCTGGTTATAGATTCTCCTACCAGGGGAAACAGTCCCTCACTGTCTACTTTATCTAGCCCTTTAAGAATCTTCTACGTTTCAATAAGATCTCCCCTGATTCTTCTGTACTCTAGAGAATACAGCCCTAGTTTATTCAACCTATCCTCATAGATCAGTCCTCTCATCCCAGGAACTAACCTATTGAAGCTACACTGCACCCCCTCTAAGGCAAGTATGTCCTTTTTTAAATAAGGAGACCAAAACTGCACACAATACTCTAGGTGCGGTCTCACCAAAGCCCTATACAGTTGCAGCAAGACTTCCCTACTCTTGTAATACAGCTGCAGCAAGACTTCCCTACTCTTGTACTCTAAACCTTTTGAAATGAACGCTAGCATGCCGTTCGCCTTCTCAGTTGCTTGCTGCACCTGCAAACTAACTTTGGATTTGTACAAGGACACCCAAATCCCTATCTGTTAGTGTTCAAAGGCGGGGTAGTCAAGCCATTTAACTTTGGAGGGCATGACAGACAAACCTGATAATTTTCACATTGACATTCATTTAGACAAACAAGAGCAGCAGTCACTGTCTGATTCCACCCACCAACCCCAGAAACATCCTAGCTGGGATTAGCTAACTCATCAGATTGGGACCTTCTAGGCTGGAAGGTTTAGTGGATCAGGCCATAGCCTTCGTCATTGTGATTCTGGGCTGGGCAGTGCTCTCAATCAGTGAGTTTATCAGGGAATTTTTCACATTCATATTTTTAGCAAATACTGTTTGATTCACAGAGGCAGACACCGCAATGTCTTATCCCCAGGGCACGAATTTTGGATTTTGACAGACAGTAAACAAAAATCCAAACTGACTGAAGCAGTGGCTTTAATTCCGAAAACTGAAAGGAGCTGTTAACCTTTTGATAGCCATGGACCCTGCAAGAGTTTAGACAACATTGCAAGATTGTTTCTGACCTGTGGGATAGAGAACTCTTGACTTGCATTATTTTTTCTCCACTTTTCTCTTCGTTGGGACCGATTGTTAGGAAAGATTAGCTTTTTGAGAATTAAATTTTTACTCTGTAATTTTGTGGATTTTCTGCTCAGTACCTGAGAGCTCCTTTGACTAACACAGGGAGCCGTCACTGAGACCGATGCCATCAAAACCGTGTCACAGAAATATCAAGAAATATTGCCTTTCGCGGTGAATGATTAGCTCTGTAAATCTGATTCACAGCTGTTATTGCCTCACTCACACACTCATAGCTCATGTTCTGTGTAGCTGCTGAAACCTCCAGGGTCGAACTGCCCCCACACTCACACTCACCGCACGTTGCCTTCTCTGCTACAACTGCAAACTAGCCGGGGGGTTGGGCCTTAGGGTTACTTTGTTCTCTTTGACCTACAGCTGGAAGCTACAAGACTCTTCCTTTGATCCATTCTCCAGGTCAGAGAGTGAGATCTGGAGTTTGGATTTATAGCTGTGATTCTGCTCCTCCTCATGTGCAGTGCAAAGGCCCCCATGGAGAAATCTCATCGTGTCAGCAAAGCAAGCCCCCACATTAACAGACTGCCAACTGCCCATCCCAAAGTCTGTTACATTACTTAAATACCAGTTCCAATAGTACTGAGGCTGCGGGTGCTGGGATGCTAGCCCGTTGCAGAGGGAATCCAAACCACACACAGCCACATGTTCAAGTTGTTCATGTGTAGCTGTTGTATGTGTCGCTGTTGTGTAGCTAAGTTATGAGTTGTTACCAGCCATTCAGAGTTCATCCAAAAACAAGACGAAGAAAGTTAACTTTGAATTCAAATTGGATTCAAGAACGGGGCCAAAATTCTACACAATCTGAAATTTCTACATAACAGAGGTAAATTGTCATGCTTAACAACAGATCTGTTTCATTTCCTTCTCCCTCGTGTAAACATTGAGTTTCCTCTTCACTTTTAACTTTTGAGAGGGAAGAGATCTTTGCCTAACTTGACTTTGAACCAACCGCTACGAACCGTTCGAGGTTGTCAAGACGGTCAGTATTTTAGCTCCTCTCAGCTGGCTGGCATCAGAAACTCTGCACTTAGGGAATCTAAGGAAAAATACAATGTACAATGTGCTATTCCTCCAAGTCACAGTGATCCGTGTCCATAATCTATGCATTTGTCAGAAACACTGAGTTTGTGCTGTGTCAGAATTCCCATTGTCCGCAGAAATGTATGCTTGTGGAACTTGCTCTAACACCCGCGTGTTTATAATAATAATAATAATCCTTGCATTTGATATAGCGCTTTTCACATCTTATCGACGTCTCAAAGCGCTTCACAGAATATACTGTAAAGTGAATTGACTGTATATTTGAGGGTGAAACGCGGCAGCCAATTGCGCACAGCAGCGTCCCCCACAAACAGTCATGGATTGAAATGATCAATTTTATTATCGTGATTTTTTTGGACGGATTATTATTAGCCGTGTGTGTGTGTATATGTGTGGAGTAAGGAAACTTGCCCAAGGTTTCTCCCTGACCTGCCTGGATTCGAACACAGACCTCGCACCTGTAAGGCGAGTGCTCTAACCACTGAGCTACAGGAGCTCCTTGAAAAGTTTATTGGAAAGAGTTTAGACAGGCAAACTTCATTACGGCTGCTGGGTCCCACATCTCTGGTTCAGTGGTATACGTGAGGAGCCAATAAACCAACAACTTCCGGGTTGTTAGGTCATCACTCCCTGTGCAAAAAGACATTGGAGATGCTCCTCCGTGAATCCCACACGCACAGAACACCCAGGAAGTGGTTTTGAGGATGATCCAGTGACTGGGAGTTTGGCTGCCTTTCAACATGGGAAGCCAGTTAAGCAGCGATGCAACTTGGGTACACTGTACTTCTGGTTAGCATGGGAATAGAGTAGGCTATAAGCAAGACAGATCTACATTGAAAGACTCCATAACGAGGTTCCCTTTCACATTACGTATGGCAGCTGACAAATGATGCTTCGATGACCCTTCAGCAGGCCCCTGTTAGCTAGAGAAATGTTTTGAAATAAATCTTTTTCTATCATGCAGTAAAATAACTATAAAACAAGTTAATCATTCCCTTCAGTGACTCTGACTGCTGTTTTATGGAAATCTTTAATTGCATTGCCATTTGCGAGGACTTGCGAGGACTGACCAGTGAAACAGGGATATGTATGTCTCCCTGAAATGCTTGTTTGAAAACAAATTGCGAAGAGATTGCCATTAGCAATGAATAAGAATGAATGGAGTTTTATTTGATTGAATCGCTGTAAACAATAAACAGAATACTGTACATAGTTTGTTGAACATGCCATGTTCCTTTGTAAATTCAGACAATCTTTCTACAATAGATGCTTACAGAGAGTCGTAGGCAAAGCAGAATTAAAAGCCTGCTTTATTCCTTGGATGATGCTATATTACTGTCATTTTTATTGATCTATGTTTCATTCTGATTTAATGTCACAATCTGAAAAGTTCACTGTTTTTGTTCATCGCATTATTCAGACTCGTAAAGGGGTTGATTCGGTGATATTTCTGATACTCAGCCAATTGAGTGTATACAGTATCCGGATGTGAATGCTCTGAATTCTCACCCAACCGTGGGGAGCCTGTGTTTTGGGACTGTCAACGTGAGTCAAATACTTACTGGAATTTAGGTAAGAAGAGGATATGTCCCTCCAGGGAGAGCGCGTTTTTTTTTTGAGGGATTATTATTAGGCGTGTGGAGTAAGGAAACTTGCCCAAGGTTTCGACCTGACCTGCCTGGATTCGAACACAGGTCTCACACTTGTAAGACGAGTGCTCTAACCACTGAGCTACAGGAGCTCAGAATGGTGTTTTTGGAGGGTGGAATGCACAAACTGCCACAAGCAAGCATCTCACCGATAATGGAAAAAAATATTACTGAGGAGAAACAGCGGCTTTCTGTTGGGAGGAAATTGGAAACGGAGAGAGCAGTGTGCTGGGGGAGAACTGTATTGTCACAGGGACAGTCCATCTGATGATACATTTAACCAGGAGACCATCGGTCCATTCAGATTCCCCCAAAACCTGATGTTAATAGGGAGTTCCTCCCAGTATCCTGGCGAAGCATCATACATATAAATCAGTCCTTCACTTTATGTGCAAAATGTCTGTAAAAAAACAAAGTATTTTGAGAAATTTGAATGGAGAAAGAGTTAAAAACTGCAGGTCCTTGTGTGCTTCTGTGCAATACACCAAACCTGATCATGAGACTAATTGGCAAGGAACCTATCCAGACCCTTAGGAGAAACATTGGCAGATGTGAATTTCTCTCGTTTCCAGGAACGCTCCAGATTCCCAGTGGAAATGTTGCTTTTCCACTCATGTTGTTCTTTTTGCACTAAATGTTCTACATCACAACCATTGTGCATTTCTCTCCCCAGTCCCACACCCCCACCATCCTCACGCAATCATCCCTAGGATGCTTCCATCAAACTTAAATCACATTCAATTTTTAAACTGAGAAAAATCACGTTTGCATTTTAATAATAATTCTTGTATTTCCTAGAGTAACTTATGACCTCTTTAAGACCTCTCAAAGCATATCACAAGACTTACTGTAAAATGTAGTGATTTACTGTAAAATGCATGTGTATTTTATAGGCCCGGTAGCCAATTTCTACACCACAATGTCCTCAAACAGCCATGAAGTGAATCATAGAATCTTACGGCACAAAAGGAGGCCGTTCAGCCCATCGAGTCTGTGCTGGCTCTTTAAAAAGAACAATTTAATCCCACTCCCCAGCTCTCTCCCCATAACCTCGCAAACCTTTAATGATCAACTTTACCTGGGGGACCGGTGGCCAGGGGACCGGGAAAAGCTCTCTTCTCTTTTCTAGTAGTTTGTCCCTTGGGATCTTTAAGGCCCACCTGAACAAACAGATGGGACCTCGGTTTAATGTCTTGTTTGGTAATTCTCACACCACTTCACTGGAGTGTGAGACTAGACCGTATGTTCAAATGCTTGACATTTTTACTCTTTCTTTCACCGTTGGACAATGAGTTCCAGCAAAATGTATGGAAGGCATGATTTTGTCTTGTTTCCGTCACAATGAACGTAAAACCAGAAAACACATGGCACACTGTTTGGTTGTGATATACATCTGATGCACCACATGAGAGGTGATAACAGCGGGAGCAAAACTGGACAAAAACTCTCAGGAACAAAGCAATAAATAAACCACACAATCTCCATACTGCTATTGACGAACTTGAGTTGACAGTCATCAAAACACAGAGTCACTGCATTTACAGTATATCTTGTGAAGCGCTTTGTGACATCCTCCTGACGTGAAAGGCACTTATACCAATTCTAAGAATCATTATTATTATGCGCACAGAATGCCTCCAGTACGTTCAACATGCTGGGTGAGGCACTGCACGATTGTTCAATATGAATAACATGCAGTATTACTGTACAAACTGTACTGTGGCATTGCTTCACATTCCAGTACCACAGGTTTCCCCAATTAGAACTCAGAATGGACCTTAATGTATTTCAAGAACCTGGAGGGAAACACCCAGACCGGTTTATAATAATTTCCTTTAGGATGTTGCAGTTCACATGTGAATTCACCTCACTCCCAATAGCTTGGATTGCACTTGTGTACAACTGAAACTCCTAGATACTCCCCAAAAAGTATGTGTCATAGTCATAGATTCAATGTGTCATTTAATCATAGTGTCTGTGACTCCAGATTCTTGGAAGAAGAGAGCACTCTACACAAACACCTGAGCAAACACTCAATATCTGCTGGATGTCAATCTAACTAATCTAAACCACCTCCATGCCTTGTCCTTGATATACAGTTATGGTGGTGAGATACTGTAGCCACTCATGCAGTAACAACAACAACAACAACAACAGTAGTTTTCACAACGCATTTTTTGATATCTCTTGGATTCCCACTGACAAATTGAAATGTCCCTTCTGATTCGGGGATTTAGTATGATTCTTATTTAGTATGTTATTTTCCTGCAGATTACCATCGATTTTGCTGCTAATGATTTGTCCCTTAGTTTCAGAGTGGCCTGACGCTGTGAGGGCAATGATTGTGTCATTGTTCTTGAATAAGAGTTTTTCCTTTCCTTGTTTCCTTGGGACGTCCGCCTGACTTGAAAGACAACATCAACAACTTGGACTTATATAGCGCCCTCCACGCCGGATGGCGTGGATTGCATTTGTGTTGTTGTTTCCCGTCAGGACCTCCCAAACTGGATTGACTCCCTCTAAAAGTTTTCAGTCCTTCACAAACAGTAAACGCTGTTCGTTCACCTCGGGATTGTTGATCTTCAGGTTCTTGGGCCTTGTTCATATCAAATTTGCACATCCCACACACCACACATTGATATATTGGAAAAGCACACACTTGGTGTTTCTTCTCCCCAGTAGAACAAGAACCCTCAAAGAGCCAAGCAAACAACTTGTGGAACAAGTGTTTAAAAGTTGATTAACAATTAGGATAGAGAGCGCTGAGCAGAACAAACAATGTATTCTTTCCGCAGATTTCCAAAAGTGAATGATTTGTCAAAACCTTACTGCGGCTTTCAAATCCAAAAAATGGAATGATGTCATCTTCAAATGAATGTCAAACTACATGACTCCATAAGATTAGATGATAAATTGATCGTGGTTAATTGGAACAGCACTTCACACCCAATGGGTTTATATTTAGGGAAGGACAAATTGTGATCCACCCTTTCCATTCAAAACTAGTTCGCTCACTGGCTACATAATGAATCAGCTGTGCAGAGTGTTGGTGACTTCACCCACACAGCTGAACCACCTGATGCAGAAGCTACTGTAGGAAATGTTGAGTAAGCCGTGTGATATTTTTCACTGCATGTTGATGTGAATCATTGCTGCATGGACTTACTCACCTCAAATAAACAATACTATAGTATTAAGCACTGAGGTTTAGTGTTTCTCAGCAACAACAACAAAATTAGACTTATAGAAGAATTAGGGGGGATCTTATTGAAACATATAAGATTCTTAAAGGTGTGGATAAAGTAGACACTGAAGGACTGTTTCCCCTGGTAGGAGAATCTATAACCAGGGGTCACAGTCTTAAAATTAAGGGTCAGCCTTTTAGAACAGAGTTGAGGAAACATTTCTTCACTCAGAGGGTAGTGAATTTATGGAATTCACTACCCCAGAAGGCTGTACATGCTCAGTCCTTGAACATTTCCAAGGCTGAGACTGATAGATTTATGAAAAATACAGGGATTAGGGGATATGGGGATAGGGCAGGTAATTAGAGTTAGGCTAGAAGATCAGCCATGATCTTATTGAATGGCAGGGCAGGCTTGAGGGGCCAAATGGCCTACTCCTGCTCCTAATTCTTATGTTCTTATGTTCTTATATAGCGCCTTTCACGTCGGGAGACGTCCCAAAGCGCTGAACAGTCTGGTCAGGACCCAACCAGGAGGTGGGGGAGGGTAGGGGGAAGGAGAAGGAGAGTGGGAGAGGGGGAAGAGTTAGTCGGGCAGCCGAAGGCGTTGTCGAAGAGGAAGGTATTGAGACCGGCCTTGAAGGAGGAAAGGGAGGAGGTGAGGCAGAAGGGCTGCGGGATGGAATTCCGCAGTGTGGGAGCAGAGAGGCTGAAAGTCCGGCCGCCGATGGTCGGGCAGTTAGGGCGGTGGACACGGAGCAGGCCTGAGTCTGCTGAATGGAGGGTGTGGGCACAGGCTGATAGGGAGACAGTAGGTCAGAGAGATAGGCAGGGGCAAAGGCGTGAATGGCCTTGAAAGTGAGGACAAGGATCTTGAATTGGATCCTCTGGGTGACGGGGAGCCAGTGGAGACGGCGAGGATGGGAGTGATGTGGTTGCGAAGGATCGGTGCTCAGTTTGACATTCAATGCCGTAAGACATTCCTCTCCCTATTAGTCTTTCCACAATACAGGGAAATATTTATGAAGGCTAAATGAACAAAAAACTTCCTGTATTGCTTCTGTACCTGTTTAGAATGATTTTGTCCTGTGGAGTACTGCTCTTTCCACTAGACCACGGAAATCCTACAATCCTATAGGAATATGATGCCTGAAAGTGAATGGCCCATTGAGATTGGGTCTCTAATTTGGTCTGCCAGTTGTGAACTCAACTTCTGGTTTGCAGTTTTTTGCTGGTATAAATAGATTGGTGTGTGGCACTGCACCCTTAACCCTGCTACTTCCCAGAAACATTCAATGAGGTAAGTGTATTCAAAGCACAGTGAGTCACGCCCTAGAAAATCACTATTGTTTGAGTCACCTGATATTGAAGTAGGAAATCATGTGATTCAATGGTCCAACAAAAAGATTCACGTAGAACAATAGGCGTTTGGCTTGAGCGTACATAACTGCAGAAATTCTAAAAACCTTCGCGGAAAAAATTTAACAATTCATATATCAGGTGAAATGGGAAACAAGTAACGTGGCTCATTGTAAGACACTACACATGCCTCGTTCCACCTAAACCCAGAAAGATTAAATACATCAAATCAATTCTGGAGATGTGTGTACAGTAGTGGGAACTGCAAAACGGATTCTATTGTAACAAATGCATTATCCACCTAATTTGGTCATCCAATGATCTGTCCTGGACAAAAAAGTGACAGCAAAATGTACACTGTTAGGAAATATCATTAAAAGTTAAAGTAAAGTTCTGACTTCTAAAGGAAACCCTTTGTGCTTGTGGTATCTACAGTATCTCACATTAATCAAAAAATGGTTTATACTGTACTGTATAAAGAACAGTTTCTTGGTTTGCTATTTACCACACAACTCATCATCCCAGCTTCATCGGTGAGTCTGTGCTGCTGATTTCAACTAACGTCTGCGGCTGATCTACCAAGGTGCAGAGACCTTGTTGGGCTGTGTTAATAGATCAATGTTCAGTCATTTTTATTTGAAACTGATCTTTTTTTTAAAGTATTTATTACCCCCTGGAAAAGAGATCCATCCGCCAATCGACTAACAACTGGCTTCCTACTTACTCCTAGATAAACAGAGGCACATGGAGTTAGGAAATTTGCCCAATGTTTCACCCAAATGAATTGTGTCTCATTGCTGTATCTTAGTTTTCTTATCAACTTCTAGTACGTGTGGTAATATTCGCTGGGAACACACAGCAGGTCAAGTAGCATCCATGGAGAGAGCAAAATGAGTTCACGTTTCAGCTCTATGGCCTATCATCGTATAATGTGGTCCCTTTAAAATTGATCAATTTTCATTCCACGACTGTTTGCGGGACGCTGCTGTGCATAATTGGCTGTTGCGTTTTGCCCACAGATATACAGTCAATTTACTTTACAGTATATTCCGGGAAGCGCTTTGAGATGTTTAGTAGACGTGAAAAAAGCTATATCAAATGCAAGGATTATTATTATTATTATTTTTATTATTATTATATTAGTATTTGCTTCTCAAATGATCCATCCTAATCCCAATTCCTTGCTCTTTCCTATACTTCCTTCTTCTACGTGGGCTTATTTAATTCCCCTTTAAATGCATAATCAAACGCAAGGATTATTATTAGAATTGAGTCTTTCGTGATGACCTGGCCAATTTTCTCCAAATAAAATTGGTCCCTGTCATTATTGTCTATTTAAGGGAAACTATTGTGCAAAATTGGCTGCTGCGTTCACCTACTAATTCACAGTCACTACATTTCACAGATACTTATGTGACATACTTTAAATTCTACCAAGGATGTGTTTAGAAGCTACTGTATAATTTTCATTTATAAAGAGGAGTGACAAGGTATTAAAGGCAGAGAAACAGGATTGAAAGATCTACCATAATCTAAATAAAAGGCCGAACAAGTTTGAAAGATTGAATTACAAGACCTGGGTTTGATTCCTGGGCTAGGCGAAACCTTGGGTAAGTTTGTTTATTCCACACACACTAATAATCTCTCCAAAAATAATAATAATGTGGTCACTCAAATCATGACTGTCTGTGGGGCGCTGTAGTGAGCAATTGGCTGCTGCATTTCGCCCACAAAACACACAGTCACTACCTACACTTGACATTCCATCCTGTGAAGCGTTTTGAAAAGATTCAAAGACATGATAAGGCGCTATATCAAATGCTCGAATGATGATTATTATTAACAATCTATCCTTACTCTCTCCAATCCTCACAATTGCCTTCTCCATTGAAAAATCAGCTGTCTGCAAATCTTCACTGCGTATTTCTAATCAAATTATATTCCTATCAATCAGCATGGTCTCAAACATCTCTTCGTAGAATAGAAATTAATTCTCAGATAACAGCTTTTACATTGGTCACAAATCCTGGCCGCTGCTTCTTTCTGACTGTACAATTGATGGAATTATTATGTTAGACCATGCCTGCGTTTCTTTTTAGCTCTCTCTCCCCTTTGGGGAGTTTTCCCAGAACTAAGAACTGGAAACTTTATACGTACATCATTGATCTTTGATATACGGTACATTAACCATTTCATGCATCAAAGTCTCTCGGCATATCGGCCCATGAAAGATCCCAGTTTCACCCTCCATTTCAAATGTGATGTGAACATATTCAAAGCAGTAGAATCACTAAGACCCCAGGCTGTGTATCAAATGTAAGGGAAACCGAATTGAAGTAGTTACATAAACCCCATCTCATTGTCATGCTCTCGATGAGGCTGCAGCTGAATTAAATTGCTTAATAATGTTAGATGCTGATCCATAACTCCCAACAGCGATTCTATGATTGTTGCAATAAAGCCGGCAAAGTTTTAACTGATCAAAAGAAAGTACAGAACTCATTTTTTATTTCCATTAAAGGACTTTTACACTGTGTTGTACTGCAATTTCACTCACAGCCTGAAGTGCTACTTTATGTCAGCAGATCAATACGAACAACAAATTGGAATGAATATCTTGTACATCAGCAGAGCAGAAATTTATCAGGCATCCATCAAGAAACAGCCAAACGTGTAGCATTGAAAATAAGGGATGTGCCTTTTAGCCTTTGTCCTTTGCAAGGAGCTGAGAGTAAACTACTGAGCTACGGACTCAAAAAGCATAAACCCAAAGGAAATAATCCTGCATTTTAATGTAGCGCTTTTCACATTTTCTGGACGTCTCAAAGCGCTTCACCGAATATACTGTAAAGTGAATTGAACATATATTGTGTGGGCAAACCGTGGCAACCAATCGCACACAGCAGTGTCCCACAAACAGTCGTGGATTGAAATGACCAATTTTTTTTGGAGGGATTATTATTAGGCACGTGGAGTAAGTAAACTTGCCCAAGGTGTCACCCTGACCTGCTTGGATTCGAACACAGGTCTCGCGCTTGCAAGGCGAGTAGTGCTCTAACCACTGAGCTATAGGACTCCACGCACACAATGAGATAGAACAATATACATCAATCAATGTTAAATATGAAATCACAGCGATGTTTTACCATTTTTACTCCAGAGTTTCCATTAAACCATGTCGTTGGGACTGGATCAAGAGAGCTTTAACCCAATTGCCTATAAATAAATAGCAATTTTCCTTGAGACATTTTGGGCACTATATTAAATGCAGTGATTATTCTATAGCTATAGTTTCCTGCTTTCGTGAATACAACACCATCTGTAAATGTTGTCATCAATTCACTTTATTAATATAAACTAATCTGTTTGAAGAGTTGCAAATGTGCTATTTAACCTTTATAAACAACTGTAAATCATGGAAATCCTCGCAAATGAAGAGAGTGCAAAAAGTGTGAGGAATGATGCTTCGGGGATGTTATGTGGAATGAATTGATGATACAGTGCTCAATCTCCAACAGGCTAATTTGGATGAATGTTAATGACTGAATCCTGGAGCGCAAAGCGAGCTACATGGCTAAACAAATCGCCAATATACTTAACGCAGTCCCTCACATGCGAACAGACTGGAGGCCATGTGAACAAATATTTCAGCGCATTTTGAAAGACGCAAATTGTCACCTGAAAGTGTCGGCTGTGAGAATTACACTGGGGGCGAGATGTGGCTCTCGGGTCAAAAATCACTGATTGTTGCCGAGGCGAAGGTGACATTGTGTTTCACTATGGAGGCTCCTGAAATGGGGATCGGAGGAATCTAACATCTGCCATTCAGATAGGCCTCAGCATTTCAATACACCGACACCTCCAACATATTTAACATTGATTGATGTATACTGTCACATCCCATTGCACCATGGATGTTATCTTAGCTCAGTGTTAGCACTCTTGTCTCTCATGGATTCAAGCCCCTCATCAGGACTTGGAATCACATCTTCTAAGATGACACTCCGATGCTACACTGTCATTCTGTGAAGAGCTTTGAGTCATCTCAAGGACATAATAAGGCACTATATCAAATGCAAGGATTATTATTATTATTATTATTGTTGTTGCTTTACTGCCTCAGGTTGCCTCTTTACAGTTTTGGTCTCCTTATTTAAAAAAGGACATACTTGCCTTAGAGGGGGTGTAGCGTAGATTCACTAGGTTAGTTCCTGGGATGAGAGGACTGACCTATGAGGATAGGTTGAATAAACTAGGGCTGTGTTCTCTAGAGTGCAGAAGAATTAGTGGGGATCTCATTGAAACATATAAGATTCTTAAAGGGCTAGATAAAGTAGGCACTGAGGGACTGTTTCCCCTGGTAGGAGAATCTATAACCAGGGGTCACAGTCTTAAAATTAAGGGTCAGCCTTTTAGAACAGAGTTGAGGAAACATTTCTTCACTCAGAGGATAGTGAATTTATGGAATTCACGACCCCAGAAGGCTCAGTCCTTGAACATTTTCAAGGCTGAGACTGATAGATTTATGAAAAATAGAGGGATTAGGGGATATGGGTATAGGGCAGGTAATTAGAGTTAGGCCAGAAAATCAGCCATGATCTTATTGAATGGCAAGGCAGGCTCAAGGGGCCGAATGGCCTACTCCTACTCCTAATTCTTATGTTCTTTACTACGGATGGAATAATCAGTTCTGGAAATTTCCACAACAACTCTGAAGCACGACCGTATCTGTGAGTCAGAAGTAGAATTACAATTAACATCACTCATTCACTTGATATTCCTGCGAACCTCAAAGAGCTGTAGGCCACAGAAAATAATCATACATTAATACACCTTGCATTTGATCACGTCATCGAAATGACTCAAAGGGTTTCACAGAGAAGTGTTGTGGTTATGACTACATATTTTGTAGGTGAATGCAGCAGTGGATTTGTTCGTGGCAATGTCCTACAAACAGCCATGGAGCAAATGAACCATTTTATCCGGGGGGTTGATTATCTAGGACACCAGGACAAACTTCCTTGTTTTTCTGAATAGTGTAATGAGTCACTTTAACATCCCTCTGAACAATGCAACTATTTTACAACTAAAACACTACTACGCACTATGCTAAGGGAGGCTGACAGGGCAATTTGGGTGTGACAGATGATCAGCAACTTGTCTGATTTGCAAGTCAAAAATTATTATGCTGATTGATATATCATGGTTCTGTCTTCAAATGGCTCAGTTCATACCTCTCACACCGCCTCCACTTCAACTCCACAAACGGTTTCTCCTTTAGCCCACCCCACCCTCCCACCCCGAACAGCCTCGTGCAGCATTCCTCAGGGAATCCTTGGTCCCCTCTTCTTCAAAGTCTTCCCAGGTTCCCTCTTGGTGACATCATCCGCAGAAATGGGGTCAACTTCCGCAAGCACGCAGAATGCACCCAACTGTATCTACGCCTCCACCCACCCCATGTCCTCTCCCACATTCGGCTCTTTGACCATATCATCTTCGTCCTCGCTCGACTCAACTCGCTTTTCCCTTCACACAGGGGATACAGTTCAAGATCTTGTTCCTCACCTTTAAAGCCGTCCATGACCACACCCCCCCACCCCCAAGCTCTGTGATCTCCTAACCCCCTACTAACCTGCCGACTGCCTCCGCTCAGTGCTCGATGGGCCCTGATCTGCCACCACTTTGTCCGCTCCATAATTGGTGGGCAGGCCTTCAGCCTATCTGCTCCACCCTCTTATGTTCAACCTTTTCATTTCATTTATCTTGTATGTGTAAAACTGGTCTCTTTAAACTTTGGGGTCACCTTGATGACTAAATCAAAGGAAAGATTCAAATAAAGTTGTCCAACACAGATTCCCAGCACTAGGTTCTACCCATAACGTAACAGCAGACTAAAGTAATCGGATGCCAAGAGCTGGGAATAATGTACACAAATCCATTTTTCGCCCACAAAATATGCAATCAAGTCAATTCACTTTACAATGTATTCTATGAAGCGATTTGAGACTTCTCAAAGACGTGATAACGGCAGGAAATGCAAGGATTATTATTATGTATATTATTTTTATTTTGCCCACAAATATACAGTCAATTGACTTTACAGTATAGAATGTGAAGCGCTTTAAGATGCCTCAAACATGTGAAAAAAACTATATCAAATGCAAGGATTATTTATTATTATGTAAAAAAAATTACAATTTTCAACCTAACCAGCAAAACACAGTCTTATGATATTTTCACAAAATGAAATCCTTAATAACATATCTTATTGGAATTCCCGGCAACCCATCAGATCTACATTCAGCAGTGTTCCCATGGGACAGTGTGGAGGGAATCTAGGTAAGGGATGGGTGTCTATTTGTGCGAGTCAGAAATCCCATAAACAAAACTTGTAAATTAGCCCCAGTGTTTCAATTTGCTGAGTATGTAAAAGAGATTATTCACATGAGGGAAAAAACATTCCTGACGCAGCACAAAGTATTATTACCATGTTGCTGGTTCGTTGCAGACTCAACTATTGTTCATTCAATGAAAATGTGTCTCGGTTTAAGCCACATCACTGAGGAATAGTGAGAAACAGCATAGCTCAGTCACTTCACCCCATTGGGAGACAACTTGGGGGCAAGGTCATTCCTAAGAAGCACTTACACACTCTCGGCAGCCAGATCGAAGCAGCATTGAAGAATGCCCGGGAGCGAGCTGTTTAAGCTACAGTTGACAAAGGGGACCAGAGAAGAGAGAGGGGTGGGGTGGGGGGGGGGGGGGAATTAAAAAAACCTCACTTTCTTTAACATACAAACTTAAATAATACTGCCAGTGGCATATTTTCATTTCAAACAAAAATAATTTTCAGTGCAGAAAATATTTATTCAGTTTATAATAACAAAAGGAGCTATGCAGTGTAATCAGAGCCCTTTCTCTATCTATTTTCTCCATCTACTGAATAGGTTTTAAGAGAACTGAGCCTTGGCAATATTAATCCTGTTCTCAGCCGGTGCAGTCCATCATCAAAAACTGCTCATAGTATAACACAAACTGATGCCAAATTGGGAATCACGTGCTGAGTTCATGCAATGATGGTTAGTGTGACAATTTGAAATGTCATATGGCATTCTATATTAAATGCACATTCATTATTTATCCTGCGTTTTTATTGCACCATTAATTTAGATTCTGGATGCAATATAATACCCCATCACCACGATACTATTTTTTGGAAGAAATATTGAGTTTAGCTTCCAGATTATCCTAGCATTTATTTCCTCTTTATCCAAGTTCAATCCCAAATTCAAGTAAATTGGCAATTTACTCATTGATGTTTGTAGGATGTTGCAGCACAAATTAGCTGCTGTGTTTGCCTATATTCACTTTATTTTTAATCAATAGCAGTTTGCAAAGCGTTTATTTTATGTGGAAGGCACTACATAAATCAAAGTTGTCCTTTGTTGTCACATTCGGGTAGAAATGTACGACGTTATAACTTGGCTGTTTTGCCAGATTAAATGCAAATCTACACCAACAAAATCATAAACTAGGTTTCCGGGTTTACTCTGTAATTGCTTGCTTAGTTACATGAGAAACGACCTGTTGATCTTTAGAGACACAGATATCTGGTATTCAGCCGGTAAATGCTGTTAGCGGAGAAGCTGTAAGGGTTCAGGTTATAATCCTCCAAGAGAAAAAGAGGTTAATGAGCGATTTGATCAAAGTATTTCAAAAATGGAAAGAATTGACAGGTTAGAGAGTTGAGGACTCCTCCCTTGGGAGAGGGATGCATTACAGACGGGCCCTAGTCTTAAAATCAGGACTAAGACAGTTAGAATTGAGGTCAGGAAACAATTTTTCACACAGAGGGTTGTTGAAGATGTGGAATGTTCTGCCCAGGAAGGTGAAGGGGCTGAATTCACCGAGTTACTGAAAAGAGATGGACAGGTATTTGGGTAGAAGTGTTATTGGAGGGTACGGTAAAAGCATTCAAAGAATTGTTAAATTCTAATAAACTGGACGAATGGACACCTCATGTTCCTGTTATCCTGCGTTACTAATTTTTGTCTTCTTCTTCAGTTTGAGTTAAACTTCTCAATAAAATAGCACACTCCAGCACCAAAGCACCGTAATCACAAAGTGGTAAGGCAGGGGTTCACGTCTGGGATCTCCTGAATGCTGGGCACATGAACACTGGGGTTTTGCTGTATGTGTTAGAACAATGTCTCAGCACTAACCACAGTGAGGAGGGGGTAACCAGAGAGAGCTACTGTACCTTCAAGCCTTTCCCTGTTGAACCCGTTGCAGTAGGTTGGATGTTTCCTGCCAAAGAAAACAGGGATATCGTGGAGGGTGAGATTAAATAACTTTTTAAGAAATGTCATCTCATTCTCAAAAAGCATGTGCACTGTGACAGAAAGCTCATTGTGATGATAAGAGAAATGTTATTTATTCCAGATCACAAGCCTTTCCTGTTTATTGGCTGATAACTGACATACTAAATGCATTTCTTGAAAGAAAAGGACCCCCATTGATTTTAGAAACAATTGTTCAGTGTTTTTCTTTAATTAATTGCAATTTTAGTGAAAAGTGTGGAACTTAACACCAAAGAACCATAGACGTTTACAGCACAGAGGAGATTATTTAACTCTTTGTGATGTCTCGGTCTCTGAAAGAGCTATGTGTTTGTTGTTCATCCCTTTTCTGCTGCTTTTGTATACTTTTTCATATTTTGGGGGGGGATGTGTATCTAAATTATTTCTTAAGTTTAAAGCAGGACTTAAATACAGATAGAGGACTGTGATCTGGAAAGAGGGAGAGACTTCCAGAGAAGGGGAACATTTTAATGGAATCATGACGTGGAACACCAGACATAGGAGTTGCAAAGATTTAATGTACAGATGAAATGTACGGTGGATGCAATGTACAGATCAACACATTTGGTTTTACATTGTGGGGAGGTGAATGGCAACAGATGTAGTGGTGGTAAAAATCTTTTTTTTATTTTACAGTCTGAGTTAATGGATGTTGGAAATGGTTACTGATTGATTCAGTAGGAATGGCTGAATAAATAACATCGCAAACTGTAAACCTGGTGTTAAACAGCAGAGATAGTGAAGTCTTTTTGTAGAAAAAATAAAGTTTTTTTTTCATAGCGACTCATCATATTGAAAATCTTTGTCTAATGACCTTCCAAATTGATGACAGCTTTGCCAGACAAACAGCACATCTATTTATGCCAGAATGGTCCCACAAAGTACAACAACAACAACAACAAACAACTACAAAATTACACTTGTAGAGCGCCTTTCACGTCGGGAAGTTGGATGACCAACTAACCTCAACGTGGATGTAAAAGGAGAAGATCCCATTACTAGAGGGTATCATTAAAGTTGTTACACTTGAGAGCGAGAGGAATGTTTCTCTCATTCCTGCCCCCACAAACATACATACATACCTACCCACATGAATATCTATCCTGTTTCAGATCCTTTCATATTTCACTTGGGCTTCAATAATGAAAGCCATGTCTTTTATTTCCTCCATTACCTGAATCCAACAAGAAACGTTCATTTGACTTAGCAACATTAACCAATTACACTGTTGGTAAGCCCAAGATGAGGTGGGGAGGATGTGGGATTCACAGGCAGAAGCTGTAGTTGAAGCAAAATGCATCAATTTATTTAAGAGGAAATCTGATGCAAACATAAAGGGGAAGGAGATAGAGTGTAAACACCAGCTGCTCATCTCTTCCTTGTTCTTCTCCCTTGTTCAGCATCCAACATTGTGCTGGCCTCCAAAACGCCATCCTGAGTAACGTAAGCTATATACAGTAAATACAAGTTGATTAGTTAAGCCTGTTTCTATACCATACCATCCTATGTAATTCTATGTTATGGATTTGACTAGTTCCAGCATTTTTATAGGAATAGAAGCTGGGATCCCGGCAAGCTATGGTGGCTTCTGCTTTAGTTAGAATGACCATGTTTCAAGACAGGTGGGAACTGTGGTATCTATAAAGATCTGTTTCTCACGTTTCTTTCTGTCATTTCGCCCACAAATATACAGTCAATTCACTTTACAGTACATTTTGTGAAGCGCTTTGTGACGTTGATAAGATGTGAAAAGCACTACATCAAATGCAAGGATTATTATTATTATTGTCTGTTGTTGCTCAGTCTGTTCCAGCCCAGGTGTTGCCGCTTCATTCATCTAGTTCCTTTGACAGGCTACCTACTACTACAGTATATGGTGCCAGATAACATACACTGCTTTTGATACTATATTTCAGTTTGCTATCTACCCCCATCTCCATCACCTCTCCTTTTCTGGCATTGTTTCAATCACTCGGGATCCTCCTTTCTACTGTCAGGATCTGAGCAGAACAAAGACAGGCTGTGAAACTACAACATCTGCTAGAAGAAATACTCTACGTAATCTCATTGGAATTGTCCTTCAGATATGTTCCAGAATTCTAACATATAAATCTCAGTTTATATAAACACTGTCCACAAGTCTAATTTAAAATGGACTGTATGTCTGCTATATCCTGCAGGATGTGACTGATTATATTTGATTTGTATAAATATAAAAGTAAATTGTTGTTAGTGACAAAAACCCACGCTTTAAGACTTTGCAAAAATTATAAGACGCTATATCAAATGCAAGGATTATGTTATATCTTTCTCTTTTTATATGAGGCCTTGTTATGTGTGCATTATACAGTTAGTAGCACTCAAGGATTAAACTATTTCCAATTATCATTGGACATGCTACCCTCCGTCATACCAAAATTTTGTTTCAGCTCCCTGGCAGGTTCTCCCGACGTGAAAGGCGCTTTGCTTTACAAGTGTCATTTTTGTTGTTGTCATTGTTTCCAGTCACTCTCAGTACAATGAACATGATATTTGTATTTGTTGTTACAGCTTCTGCAATTCCACTCGGCAATAGGTAGTTGTTTCATAGAACAGTCGCAGCCTATCACAGTGTGCAACCTTCAGTCTGACTCGGTAATGCAACACAGATAGAACAAAAGACCGTTGGTTCTCAGAGCCTGGAAGCGGCAGATTGACAGCCTGGAAGCAGAACTTCTAGAGGAATTATCAATCAAGGGCAAGGACCCTAATTGACTGTGATAACAATACAAGACTCAGCCAAAACATAGGCCCCAAGATATGCCAGTGCCTGTCTCCCAGGAATAGGGAGGATTACATCTGAAAGCTTTGCAGCACAGATCCTCACATTCTTGGTCCTGGTGAGAAACTCAAACAATTGGCATATACACTGTATTGCATGAAGACAATTTTTAAAAGTTAAAAATCCCCGCACTTGATATTGTACTTATCATCGAGATGCCACGAGGGAGGCAGAGAGTGCACTGTAAAGATGAGTGACTGCGGTGTATTTTATGTGAGAGAGCAGGGGAGTGCTGTAAGAGGCAGAGATTCTAGTTAAATACCTGAAGGAAACACATCCCGCTTGCCTGTGCCCAGAGAATGGAATGCCGATGCCAAGGTGTTGGAATCCCAAAGTAGCGTTGCAATATTGCTGGAGTTGAATCAGGTAAAACAGTTTCGCATACCGCAGGCAGGCCCCATGGATTTCATATTGAACTTCAGTGGTAAATTGGTGTCATATACAATAATATAACGTCTGCTTGTAGTAAAAGGAGATAGCAGTGATTTAAAATTTACTTTCTCTTTGTACAGTATTAAACATTGAATTTAACATATCAAAGTACTTCACGGGATTTACTGTAAAATGTAGTGACTGTTTACTTGTAGGAGAATCTACCAACCAATTTGCAATGCAGCATTATCCCATAAACAGCCATGACGAAAATTATCGATTTTATCTGAAGATTGTCAGCCAAGAAAACTGGAAGAAACTCGCTTCTCTTTTCGAATAGTGTGATGGGATCTTTAATATCCACCAACAGGTCCTTGGTTTAATGTTTCATCCAAAGGATGGCACCTCTGGCAATGCCACACACCCTAGGATTGGATTGAAGTGTTAGCTAAAAAATATAAATTGAAAGACCTCACAACCTTCTGACTCAGAGTGCTACCAACTGATCCTTGGTACTTACAAGAGAATTCCCATCTGAACATGTAATATTTGAAACTTCTATTTCATGTACTATATCACTGGAGGCAACTGTCACATCACTGACAGATTGGGGTTTGTGTTGCATATTGCCTGAAAGACATAAGTGCAACTGAACATGGATGATACAAGGATAAAATGATTCTGGGAAAGCGACTGGGCAGATTTAAAGAGGTTGATTTGTAAGATTGGAATTAAAGGACTGAGTGAACCTACATTGTGTTTTGGGATTAAAGAATATTACAGTTCTCACTAGTCCTCACTACAGTCCCCACCATGTTTTTATATACTGTATAACCCATCCTGATGCTACCTGTATTAGTGCTATATGGCTCAGCTATGCTCAGATATGCAGAAAGTACAAGGAAAGAAATTGCATTTTTATAGTGCCTACAAGTATTGGAACATCTCAAAGTGCTTTACGGAAATTACTGTCACATTAGTTCCTGTTTTCTGTAGTCAAACACCATATCATTTTATGCACAGCAAAGTATTATGTACAACTGTGTGAGCTGCACGTCTAATTATCTTGAGGAATGTTGTTGTGGACACTGGGAGAAACTGATTTCTCTTTTCAAATATAGTCTATGAGATTTTTAACGTCCATGTTAAAAGGCAGATAATCTTACCCGAAGGACAATATTGTATCCAGGGATCTCTACATTTTTAATACCAGGCCTCAAGTTACTACAATAATTAAGATCTATCCGTGATTACCGCACACATTTACCTCTTGGGCTACTGAGTTACAGGGCTCTATTAAATTATGCTTCATCTTTATACAAATTCTCGAATACATTACCAGGTTATTAATAATAATAATAATTCTTGCATTTTTGATATAGCGCTTTTCACATCTTCTAGACGTCTCAAAGCGCTTCACAGAATATACTGTAAAGTGAATTGACTGTATATTTGTGGGCAAAACATGGCAGCCAATTGCACACAGCAGCGTCCCCCACAAACAGTCGTGGATTGAAATGACCAATTTTATTATTGTGTATTTTTGCAGGGGCTATTATTAGGCGTGTGGAGTAAGGAAACTTGCCCAAGGTTTCGCCCTGACCTGCCTGGATTCGAACACAGGTCTCACGCTTTTAAGGTGAGTGCTCTAACCACTGAACTACAGGATTCCAGGTTGGGTGGATGACACACCATGCCATTTCAAGCATCCAAACAGTCTCGAAGCCATGAGTCAAAGTTTTAATCTCCCACCGTTTTTGCGAATTATGTAATTAAATCAATCATGAAAGAGAAATCTAGAAATTTGGAGAGTGATTTTATGATAGTGCATTAAAATCCTCAGGGCAAATCAGAATTGACTTCTCTGTTGACTAAATCAGATTAATTTAAGAAGACATCTATAATATGTCATTTTATCCTGGATGAGGGTGATCTCATTGAACTGGTAGCTCTTACATAAAACCTAAGTTTCAGACAAATACTAAAATCTCAAAATGTAATCAGGTGAAAGATGTAAACAGAAAAGTACCCGTGTGAGTTGTTACATACCTCAAGCTCTTAATAGAAAAGTTTTCTGCATCTTAGGGTGAAAGGCCAAACCAACATTGTAGAAAATCATCAATGTTTTAAAGAGCAACATTGATAAGTGGTGCTTTGGCGATATTCCAGTTTGGGTCGTAAACCTTACAGTTCCCTCAAGAAGTTCACAAGGGAGGTTCAGATTCAGAAGAACCTTCAACTCATTTGCTTTCGTCTTTCCAGAATACACACCTTATCATCCTCCCGGCAAATAATCAAGCTGTTTTAAAAATGAGTCCAGCATCCTAGCCCTAAGGTGCCCATCCTGGTAAATTATTCCAATCACTATTTACCCCCTCCGGGCATGTCTGTTCTGAAATTGCCCTTTGCGGCCTCTCTTACTGTAGAGAGACTAAACCCTGAATCTTGTGCAGACGGTGATAGGTCTATGAAATATTGTTCAGATTGCATTGGTGAACAGATTTTCATAATATTGTAAACAATTTGTGAAGTTGAAGGATATCATTTTTTTACAGCTTAAATGGCTTCATACAGCTGGAAAATGAAAGATGCATCTACCAACGACAACAAAATCTTTCAGGTCAAGATGCGTTAATTACACTGTCAATCCAATCTCTGAATTATCATTTCTAGATGCTTTACTGACAAACAACAAGTCCACAACCTACGAGATGCAATTGTGCTCGTTTCATATAAAATGCATTTACTACTTGTTCAGAGGTACATAGGAACATAGGAGCACGAGTAGGCCATTCAGCTCTTCAAGCCTGAAGGCGAGTGGGGTGAACAATTGCCCATACTCAGCATTCTGTTTGAGAAATCTGGTATTCCTCAGCATATATAGTTTAGACATTCTACCCTTTGTAAAGGGCACTTTATAAATGCTGCTGGATACGGAATCCCACAAATCTTGCCTGGGATATGTACAACTCACCCGACTTTGATCAGATACAATGAAAACGGATCTTCGAGCAATTTAGCACTCAGTCTGATCCCGACAGCCGTACCTGGCGTCTGCCAGCGAGAGCCAAGAAGCAACTTTCCCCGAGGTTACGGCATGTTTGTAAAAAAATAAATTATTGATGAAAACTAAAACCTAATCCTGCAAAGCAAGTGCTTTTTAAAACCTCTTGAAATGGGATTTAAATCAAAAAAGATTATATAGGAACTTGTCGGGGCCAAAAACAGTCATTTGCTTGGTTGTCATTTTTAAAAAATAAAAGATGTTTAAATTCTCTGCGGGTCTTACGTCTGAAATTATTTCATTCCTGGATCACTATCCAACTACCTCTTGAATTTGCTAACACAATCTATCTCCACCACCTCCCTGGATATTCCTTTCCATACATCCACTATTCGCTGTATAATTATTCAAAGAATTAGAAAGTGGGGTTCATTTTCCACTAAAGTGTTATTAAATCAAACTAGTGATGTTTGAGGGCAGCAGGGACATGGTAGAGTACTGACCTGGGTGGGTAGATTAATCTAACGCACGCCTCCAGTTTACAAAACTGAAGATCATGAATCATGTTTGCAGCAGTACAAGTAAGTTGTGGAGGATGGGTTGGCCTACATTTGCAATGCTGGGAGTACAGCTAATGGGAGTGAATCAGCTGAAGTTTGTACAGCTTGTACACTTACTCATCTGTCTCGCAAAGACATCATTCATTTTAGCTTTCAAATATCCACAGATTACAGATACCCATTTGAATCCTGTTTTGCGTTCATTTAGACTTCATGTATCCTTGTGTGATGCCATGGGGGCAAATATACTGAATCCTACGGAGCTGTCTTTCTCCACTGGCTGTGTACAGATTTCTGATCATGGTGATGTGAGGGGCTGCTCATAGCTCGTGTGGACAACAGGGAAGGATAACAAATGCTCAAATAAGCTAAGCCTCTAAATGGACTTTATATAGGCATACACCATCCTAACTGGGTTAGTAAACGAAACACAGAACAATATTTTCAGATACATAAAAGCATTGGGACAAGAATGTAATTTTTTGGACACCTGTCAGTATTTACTTAAGAGCTGGAAGGAGTTAGCTAACAGTAAGAGTGCTTCATGCCATTGAGACTCATTTGGAGAAAAACTCAATGCTTTTTAGTAGCTGCTAGCTGATGTTTAGTGGCTGCGAGCTGGTGTCCAGTGCCTTGGGACCGTGTGAAAAGCCCTTTACAAATGTAATTTTGTTGTTGTCGTAATAGGATTATACAGTAGTAGAGTTGATATTCTGAGAAAATCAGAAACACTTTTTCATCGGAATCTCTCAAGTGATTCCGTGACTTGACGTGCAGTGTTAGGAAGACACTCCCTTCTGAAGTATGAAAATCCTTGCCGTGATGACAAAAATATCTCAAAACAATTTGTGGGTAATGGGTTCAATTGTAGTGATTGCTTTTGTAGGCAAATGTGGCAGACAATTTGCACACAACACAATCCCACACACAGCAATGAGGTGAATGACCAATTAATCTCAAACAATAGCCTTCTCTTTTCAATTGGTGTCACGGGATACTGAACACCTCAATCAAAGGATGGCATTTCCGACAGTTAATTGCAGTACCATGCAGCAGTATCAGTTTGAACTAAAAGCTCAAATCCTGACATAGAGCTTCAACCCACAACCTTCACACCCCAAGGCGAGAGAGCTACCAACTGAACTGAACAAATTTTCAGAGTCTTAGATTTAAAAATGCCACAACAGCAGACATACAACATATTGTAAAATGCAGTAAATCTTAGCATTAGGGCCTTGGAACTGTAGCATACATGTTAGTAATCCCAGCAAGGAGGCTCTTTTCAATCATGAGAAAGCGATTGCTAAAAACAAAAAAAATTCTGTGTCTTGACAACCAAAGACCAAACCAGTTCTTAAGAGATGGATAGATCACTAGTGGTTTACACCCAAGGAGGCTGTGATTTTGTATTCTGACTCAGTTGGGCTAGGGTGTGGTTTATGCAGGCACCTGTATAGCAGGGGAAGATGGTTCAGATACAGGAAGGAAGCAACACTGCGGGAGGGATCTTAAGGTGGAGTCCAGTGGTTAGAGAACTCGCCTCACAAGCAACAACCACAAACTTTGTATAGCGCCTTTCACGTCAGGAGGATATCCCAATCAAGAGACCTGGGCTCGATTGCTGGCAGTGCAAAATCTTGGGCAAGTTTCCTTTCTCCACACACTTAATAATAATACTTCAAGAAAAATATATAATAAATTGGTCATTTCAATCCAACACTGCTGTGTGCAATTGGCTGCCGTGTTTCACCCAAACAGCCAATTCATTTTACAGTATATTCTGTGAAGTGCTTTGAGACGTCTAGAAGACATGAAAAACGCTATACCAAATGCAAAGATTATGATTATTATTATTATATATCATCCAAAATCTGAATTTCCACACCAGGGAAAACTCCTTGCTGGAGTCCGGCCTGTGAAACTAGGTTAGTTATTAACCATTATCAATTGAACGGTAGGAAAGAACAGAAAGCTCAAGGGCATATACTGAACACAATAAACAAAATGCATTTGATAGAGCACTTTTCACATCTTCTAGACGTCCCAAAGCGCTTCACAGAATATTGTAAAGTGAATTGATGGCGAAACGCGACAGCCAATTGCGCACAGCAGCGTCCCACAAATAGTTGTGGATTGAAGTGACCAATTTATTATTGTTTTTTTTGTTGTTCGAGGCATTATTATCAGCTGTGTGGAGTAAGAAACTTGCCCAAGGTTTGGAACAGCCAGGAATCGATCCCAGGTTTCTTGCTTGGGAGGTGACTTCTCTAAGCATTGAGCTGCAGGTCTCCCCATAGTGAGCAATGTGCAGAATCAAGAAAAGTGGGGCACAGTTGAATTCTAAAGTGCATGGCCACGCAACCAGCTCTACCTCCGTATGGGCCCTCTACTTCCAAATTTAATTTGGTAATTCTCATGCCAAGCACAGACCCAACAATTCAGCCTTGAGTCACTGCTAAGGATACCATTTCGCCCTCCACCACCCAGGGCAGCGTTGATTTGGGCAATTAGCTACTCTTTCACACGCTTCCAATTACTTCACATTTATAGTTTTTGTTCAGTTTGAAATTACTCCTGAGCATTCTGTTTTACCCCTGCCCTCTCTCCACCTTGACTTTCAACCATCTGAAGATGAGAAGCCTCCCAGGCTTTAGTCCATGTCACTGTAAGGTAAGTGGCCAGATTCCTGGAGAGTCCTGGACACACTGTGTAATTCCTGGCCTTTGCACTTCCTCATGGCACGAAGGATCTAAGCATTGTGTGGGGGGTGGTGGGGAGTGGGGGTTAAATATTTAGTGCAACTTCATACCATTGCCTTTGTTTTGATAAAGAAAACATTGATTCACCTGAAAAGAACACAAACCCTAAAATTCATATGTTATGTCTCAGCTACTAGCTGTGAATCAGCAAATTCTCTGAACTTAAATCTAGCTAACATGAGTCATAACATACCACATGAGGAGAATTAAGCTCTTTTCTTGTGGTAAATCTTCTCTTAGTTGGTACGTGGCTGAACGAACACACATTGGTGTAAGCGATCAAAGAATACTCCTGCGTCATTGCAGAGGTCATAAGATCATAGGAAAGGTTTGGTTAATGAAGCCCATTTGATCCCTTCCTTCCAGAAAATCCATCCTATTGTCTCTCCTATTGTGTTGTCAAGCTGTTTCTTAAACGAGTCTTTCCTTCTACTACATTTCCAGCTGTGTAAAGAAATCCTTCCTGGTGCTACGTACTTCAATCTCTGCCTTCTTCTCTGTTTCTGAAATGTACCCAAGTATATTTCTCAGTTATAAAATGATGGTAAAATGTCTTTACTGACAGACAGGAGAAATGTTTCTTTGAGACTGATAGATGCTGGTTATACAGAAGGTGAGAACAGCTTGTAGTTTGCATCAGCATACCATTTCGAACAAATACCTAGAGTATTTGTTTATTCTTTTCATCTCACAAAATGTACGTCAAACCAATCAAATGGAGGCACAGTTAGTGAATCTCGGAGACTACCTGTGTCTCTGCAGATTTTGGGCGCATATGCTACCAACAGCTGTCAGCTTGTTATGATTTCAGGATCCAAATAAAAAGGCAGCTATTTTATGCTCCACACCATGCTTAGATGGACATAGGCATCCGAAGCCCCAAATTCCAAATAGTTAATCTTAAGGCCATTTTAAGAACTGCAGAAAATCAGCTTTTAAATTAAGGCTAAATGCAAGAATTTTCCGCAATTCTAAACTATCACAATTCGGCCGGTGATGAGCTGGTGTTGATAGGTTTGGTTTTGGTGCCATGACTTAGGATCCATGCTTTAGCTGGCTTCTCATTCCAGTTGAAGTTCAACAAACTCTTGGAAGAAGTATCTATGGATATCAAGTGAGGGCAAGATAAAGTTTAACTATGATCTATTCTGCATTAACATCCTGGTGTCTATCCTGGAATTGCCTGTTGTAACTTTACTGGCTTAGCATATCATAAAGTATCATTTCTGATTCACTCTATCAATCCCATTTAAAATTCTAGATACCTCAATAAAGTCCCACTGAGACACCTTTTCTCAAGACTGAAAAGAGAATGGTCCGGGCCGCCAGTCACCAGTTTATTCGTCGTTTGATCAATTCAGTCCAGTTTTTAGTTCATTCAGCGTTCATTTTGTTTTAGTCAGCCAGGTGTCTGACATATGTGGAAACAACAACAGCAACAACAAAATTAATTTATAGAACGCCTTTCACATCGGGAGGACTTCCCAAGAAGTTGAACAGCTAGGTTGGGACCTGAACAAGAGAAGTGGTGGTGGTGGGGGGGGGGGGGGGTTGAGGTAGGCGGAATGAGAGTAGGAGAGGGGGGAGAGTTAGGAGGGGATCAGAAGGCACGGTCAAAGAGGAAGGTCTTGAGACCAGCCTTGAAGGAGGAAAGGGAGGAAGCGAGGCGAAGGGATTGAGGGCTGGAGTTCCAAAGTGTGGGGGCAGAGAGGCTGAAAGCCCGGATTTGGGGGAGGAAACACAGTTCGGGGTCGAACAAGATGCCCAGATTCCTGACTGGCTTCGAGAGTGGAGAGAGCATCCTTGAACCCTGATGTTGCCAGCGCCTGAGGTGTGGAGGCGCTGACGCGAGCCAATCAGGAGGGTTTCCGTCTTGTTGATGTATAATTGGAGGAAGCTGTCCCTTGTCCAGGACTCAATGTCGGAACCCGTCACCATGCATAAGAGTAACCAAACCAAGTGGAGATTTCCATGCAACCCACCTACACTGGAAACTCCCAGAGACAGACTGTTGAAATGGAATGCGCACTCTCCCACTGGAGGGACACATCTAATTTTAGAAAGTATGAGTTACAAGAGCCAAGGACAGAGGACCGCAGAGTGTACTGCTGGAGTCTAACTGGCTAAATCTGCATAGCTTGCCACTGATTCTTCATTAACATATGGCTGCACTAGACACTGAAACTAACATGTTATCATAAAATCGTACAATTTTACAGCATAAACGGAGGCCATTCGGCCCGTGTCTGTGCCGGTTCTTTGAAAAAAGCTATTCAAAGTCAATCCCACTCCCCAGCTCTCTCCCCATAACCCCGTAAACTTGTCCTCCCCAAAATGGAAAATTCCATATCTAATATAGAAGGTTGCACTATTTTTACAATGGCATTGTTTCAATACTGCAGTCAAAAGACTATTCATCAACCACAATAGCTTGTTGGTAAATCCCCAAGTGTTTTATCTGATCAAATAATCATGAAGAAAGCAGCGTCATGACAGGATGTGGTTCTACACAGTGATGTGCTATGTGGTGGTAATACAAGGTTTTGTGATTTTATCACTAAATTTTATCATGTGGGCCTCCCAATCTCACTTATTCGGGATCAAGGACAGCAGAGCATAGACTGGGATCCTCGTCATTGGGATCAAGGGGAAATTATTAGATAAATTACCATTTGAGCAAAGCTCATGTACTTTTCAGGGCTTGGTTCAAGAACGGCTCTGTTAAAAACCTAGAGGCTAAATAAACTCCCTACTCCCAGTTGGTGAATGATGCATGGACATGGAAGGAGGGAGAGATAAAGAAACCAAATTTTTTAAATAGTTAATTAATACAGTATTCACAAATTAACCCTAATCTTGTCTGTTCAGTTGTGTACAATTAAACTTGTCACCTAAACGGAGTCTTTACCCAGCTTACCTTCAGCGGACATTTGTTTTTTAAGCACAAGAGATTTCTAATTTGATATAGCAATGCATTAGAATGTGCTGGTTCTTGGAAGATGCTTAACACATAATCTTGCAGATTCAGGCATTTTACCCCGGTCCGAAAACAATTCTATTCTCAACTTGGTTCATTAGCTGCCCGAGCTGGCGTTTCGGTATTGCATAATCTTGAAGAATTTTTCTCTCCGAATACTGTTAAGCATTTTGTACCAGCTGTAAAATAGAAGCAGATGTGTTGGGATACCACAATTAGCCCCAGGTTCTGGATAAGGCAGGGGGACAGTCAGCCAGAGTTCCTCCTCTTGATTGTGTTTCTGTTGGAAATAACAAAAAAGGACATCAGATGAGAATAGAATCAGGCTCAGCTGTGTTGCCCCTGTGGTCAAATAACATACCAACAAACGCTGTCAGGTTTCACACATAAACAACGGCCGCAGGGTGAAGGACAGGAGTGACAGCCCGTGGAACCCTAACACAGCAGAAGGAAAAGGCAGTCAAAATACCTTTCAGAAAAGGGGGGAGATAATTGGGTGAATGAAGTGGCAGGAAACAAAAAACAGGCTGTTAAAAATTGGTCTGACAGTGCAGATTGTCAGCACAAGGCTAAAATAATACAATGTATTGTTACAGGCTGATACACTTTGGGCGTATCTTTTGTTTGTTATTTTTCCAAACAAGACAACTGACTTTTTGATGTGCGATCAAACCATTTAAATAGTTCTTACCAAGCAACAATTCCAAATAGAGATATGATCACCGGTCCTTCCTCGTGTAGGAATTTCCTATGCGGTTTTCCTATTTTCTAATTTGTAGATAGGGACCGTTTTAGACTCTCATTCATTTTACCACTATTCTACTGACATTTAAAAAAGGCAATACTGTATATGGAAAGCTAAGCGAGCTACAGACCAGAATTGGGAGCAAAGGATATGAACAAGAGAATGGGAAGGGCAAATCTATCAAAAGATTTGAAGGTAAAGGTGTTAAAGCACCTTGGGACATTGTCCCAATGTGAACGGCGCTATACAAATGTAATTTTGTGGTTGTTGTTAAATTGCAGACATTGAGAGTCAGTAGATAAAAGGGTACACATACACAGTACTGTGTATACAAGACAACTGTTGGATTAAATATATATCTTGCCATTGGCCTTTCTTCTATCGTTAAACCCCAATCTATTTTGCATGAATTCAATCTATAGTACTATCGCTATTCCCTCTTTTATTCCTTCTACTACTGTGTCAGAAGTACATAGTAGTAGAGGGAATAAAAGAAAGGATTTGCATTGGCTTATTTGACCTTAAGTGCACTGGACAGCCAGGGTTCCGACATCAAAACGAGGGTGCAACAACAGATCTAAAAGGGAGTTTCGAAGAAATGTCTTTACTCGGAAGTTAGTATAAACTCACTCCTGGGAGTTATGATCGGAGCAGAAAACAACGATATATTTAAGAGCAATTGGCGCATACAAGAGGGAGAAGGGAATAAAGGAGTTTAGGAGGGGATTAGGAGGGGTGGAAGCTTATCCGAGTATAAACGCAGTCGAGGCAAACGGTCTTCTTCATTCTGTAAGGCTCTATGTAATTCTATATCATTGTCTGTTCTTGGCCTCACTTCCAAATTCTTGTTTCTGAAACCGTTTTCCATAAAGCTGAAACAACTACTGTACAATTAGTGTTGACTCAAATGTGGAATTCTGCACACATGGCTGCTGAGATACAACTGGCCATATGGCTGCTGTCAGAGATTTTTCTATCTGAGTTGACATCCCTCTGTTGCTTTATTCCCCAAGTCTGTATTCTAATCACTACGAGTCACTGTTTGCATTATTGTTCCCAGTTCCCTTCGCAGTTAATTGCAGTGAGATTTTGGCCACGCAAATGATATATGTTAGCATGTGAGGTATTCACGACTGAGATGAATGTTTCCATCCTTTCCAGGCACTGTGTATCCGTAATGGTGAGGAAACTGACTGTTTGAAAAGAGAAGGAAGTTTCTATCAGTGTCCGGGCCAACAGTTCTCCAGATTAAATCACCATGCACCTGAAAGCTTTCTGTACTATTTTTGGCCACAAAAACTCTACGGTAATTGCCCGTGAAGCACTCTGAGACATTTCAACATGCTTTGGATTGAGGTAGGGTGGGAATCTTATGCTAAAGCTGGCTGCCTATCTAAACAACACCTTTGGAATGATAATGGACACTTTCCATCTCTGTAAAATGCGCTTTGGTTTCTTAGCGAGTTCACAAATTTCATATCAGCACATCTGAGTTACAGGCAAATTGTATGTTTGAGATTCGGAAGCTAATTTGCTGCTGTGATTAGTGTTACTGAGCTCCAATTAGTTCCCTTACATTCCTGAATTTGTGAATTATTCATCAGACAAACATTGTAACGGTGAATGCATGGATCCAATTTAGATGTAAATCTAAACCATATCCCCAAATCCTTCAATGTCTTTTTCAGAGGCAGATTCTTTCATTTCAATTTATTTTATGGAATAACAAATCTCTCTATTTATTTATGTTGAACAAGTAATATTTCAATACAACTGCAGTAGAACAAATAAAAGATGACTTGAGTATAATTATATCTAGGCAGTAAATTGCCTCCTTAATATTGCCAGACTCCACCACTCATCCCTCAGGCTGCCGAAACCCTCGCCCATGCATTCGTCACATCAAATGCTCGACGATGGAAATTCCCTCCTCGTCGGCCTTTTCGGCTCTTCCCTTCACAAGCTGCAGATCATCTAGAATTCTGCAGCTCGTGTCCTCTCCCGAACCAAGCTCCGCGATCACATCACTCCCACCCTCGCCGGACAAAATTGGCTCCCCAACCCCCAGAGGAATGAATTCAAGATTCAATCCCACTGCGGGCAGGGCAGTGGGATTGAATCGCTCTTTTCAAAGAGCCGGCACAGACTAGATGGGCCGAATGGCCTCCTTTTGTGCCGTAAAATTCTATGATTCTATGATTCTATTCTAAGATCCTTGTCCTCACTTTCAAGGCCATTCACGGCCTTGCCCCCTCCTATCTCTTTGACAAGCTGACTCCCAAGGAACCTGCTTGCCCCCTCCGTTCAGCAGGTTCAGTAGTCTGCTCCATGTCCCCCGACCCACCCTACCATCAATGGACGGGCTTTCAGTCTCTCTGTCCCCACACTCTGGAACACCATCCCACAGTCCTTTCACTTCGCTTCCTCCCTTGCCTCCTTCAAGGCAGGTCTCAAGACCCTCCTCTTTCATCATGCCTTTTGCCGCCCTCCCAACTCTCTCCCTCCCCTCCCCCCTAGTCTGCCCCTCCCTATTGCTTGGATCCTGACCTGACTTCAGCACCTTGGGACGTCCTCCTGTCATGAAAGGCATTCTATAAATGTAATTTTGTTGTTGTTGTAAATTAATCCAAATGCAAAGTTAAGTTGCAATTGTGTGTAGTACTCAGTCAAATGATTTGTGTGTCTTATTGAGTAAAGTTTTTTGTTTGTAGCTTAAAATGCGTAGTGGAAACAGAATCTATTTTTAATCTGGCACCATGGGTCACACACAGAGCAATTTACCTTATCATGTAGCCCTATAGTTCAGTGGTTAGAGCACCCGCCTTACAACCTGGGTTCAATTCCAGGTAAGGAAAAAATCTTGGGCAAGTTTCCTTACTTCACACTCCCAATAATAATCCCTCAAAAAAAATGGGTCATTTCAATTCCCGACTGTTTGTTGTAGTTAAATGGTGGACTTCTACATTTCACCCACATAAAGTCAATTCACTTTACAGTATATTCTGTGAAGCGCTTTGACATGTCTAGAAGACCTGAAAAGTGCTACATCAAATGCAAGGATTATTATTAGTGGTAGTAGTATTGTGAACTTTTGAGTTCTAATCTCTACATCTTGGGCAAAACTACATTTCTTGTACATCTACTATTTAGCATAACCTTCTCTGGAGAGAAAAAGATCTTTATGAGATGTTTTCAGATGTCTATGTTGCTTACATATTTTTCTTTCACTTTGTATCCCTTTCTGAAGTGACAACAAGTAACCAATGAATATTTATTGGCATCCAGGTTGCATCCATCCAGGTTCTGTATGTTGTTTATAATAATAATAAATAATAATAATAATCCTTGCATTTGATATAGCGCTTTTCATATCTTATCGACGTCCCAAAGCACTTCACAGAATATACTGTAAAGTGAATTAACTGATTATTTGTGGGCGAATCGCGGCAGCCAATCGCGCACAGCAGCATCCCCCATAAACAGTCGTGGATTGAAATGACCAATTTTATTATTGTGTGTTTTTTTGGAGGGATTATTATTAGGTGTGTGGAGTAAGGAAACTTGCCCAAGGTTTCGCCCTGACCTGCCTGGATTCGAACACAGGTCTCCCCAGCTTGGTCTCCCCAGCTTGCAAGACAAGTGCTCTAACCACTGAGCCACAGGAGCTCCACGAGCTCTGTATATCTTCTGTATATCTAGCAATACATTTGTAATTTCTTTATTTTTGTAATTTTGTAATCTAATCCCAGGGTTATAGCTAATCTTTTTTAATTAAAAAAATACTCTTTGGGGAATTTTTTTACTCCCATTGTAGAAAATTAGATTTTAGGGAGGAGTCAAGCCACAGGTTGGAAAACACAAGTGCATAGTAATTGGAACTTCACACACTGTGTTTGGAGGGTGCATGTGACTCAGGCCACTGATCCAGATATGCCGAGGGAATTTGACCTATTTTGTGTACATAAACACACATCTGAACAAGTTTACCTCCTGAGCAAATGTCAAGAGTTTCATTTCCTGTTGGTTTCCACTTATGTTCCATTGAATAGTGTGTATTCCTTCTGGCAGTAATTTAAGTTGTATACTAGCTCGTGGGTGGTAATTGAGGGTAAACTAATCTGTATCTTTCATAGAAATGTCATTGAAGGTTGCACTGTGTGCCTTTGATATTCAATACATAATCGAGCTGACAAATTCTAATGGCCCTTCTTTCTCCGTAAAAACTGGAATACAAACTTGAGAAAATATTTCTGAACTTACTACAGCAACAACAACAAAATTACCCTTGTATAGCGTCTTTCACGTCAGGAGGACGTCCCTAGACGCTGGACAGTCATTGTTTCAGACCTGAACTGGGATCAGGGACGAGGAGGGTGGAGGGGAAAAGGGGGAGACTTGGGATGACTCCCAACCATAATCTCACAATGCAAGCACTAGGATTTTAACTTGAACGTTGTGAGATGAGGAGGCAGTGGAGCCAAGCCAGGATGAAGGCTAATAGGCCTATGCATTCTGGAATGGGAGAGGACACTGATTATAGAGTTCTAAATAGTCTGTAAGGAAGCAGATAAGAGCTGATAGTCCAGTAAACAGAGCATTGGCATAAAGAAGCCTGGACATACTAAAGACGTGGTGTGCATTTCAGCCGCCCTGCCAAATAAATGCATGCAATATTGCAGAGGTGAGGGAAAGTTAAGCGAGTGAGAGTTCCACAAGGTGGAGTGTGCATCCAATGAAAATTGATGCTGTCAAAGTCCAAGGCGAGAAGTGCTGACAGAAGCCAAGCATTACTGTTCCTCATTCTCTCCCGAACAATGAATTAACGTTAATTGCCAATAACAAAATAAGAATGATGGGGCGAGGCACAAACCGTAGAACTTTTAATACAAAGTGTGTTTCCAGCTGCATAATTTAAATATTTCAGTTCTCTTCTTGCACTTGGAGCACTGATAATGTTGGCTATTAGTGAAAATTATTTGGGTATTCCTTGATTTATAGATACTAATACCTTGGATAATCCTGGATACTGATCTGAAGATGGCCAAGCAGCTATAAATTAGTAGCAAATGGCTACTGCCGTACCATGATCCGGTAGCACATTATTCTTCATTGTACCATGATCAGCATCCATGGGTTGGGTCACAGCAATTCTTTGCAGATAAATCAATGCACCATCTCTAGGATGGATCCTGTAATTTGCATAATTGGATTAACTCTGGTTAACTGCGAAAACCCCAAATGACAGGTCTGCAGTAGCAATTTTAACACAACATTTTTATTGAATAAAATTAGACAGATGGGAAAATACTTTCACAGGCTTCTTCATAGAACCATAAAGAGTAATTATCCTTTCATTATGCAACAGTTAATACATTTTAATTTTACTAAGAACCTTTTCAGAAAAAATAATCCTTCACTTCATCATACAGTCGACTTATTTTTAAGGCCACAAACAGTTTTAGCATAATTGAATTTGTGCAATATGCAATATTTTGCAAATTAATTGGCACTATGCAAATAAGTAGAAACATGTAGCTCAGTGGTTAGAGCACTCATGTTAGAAGCGAGAGACATGAGTTCGATTCCAGGCAGGACAAAACCTTGGGCAAGTTTCCTTACTCCACATGCCTGATAATAATCCCTCAAGAAAAAACCCAATAATAAATTGGTCATTTCAATTCACAACTGTTTGTGGGATACTGCTGTGCTGCCATGTATCGCACACACATATAGCCAATTCACTTTACGGTAGTTCTATGAAGCTCTTTGAGATGTCTAGAAGACGTGAAAGTTGCTATATATTATTTCTTCAGTGAGGTTGTGCAGTTCAAAGATGAAGAAGACTTCACCAGTAGGATGACATCACTCAGAGGCTATAGTCTAGTGACTTGATGTCTATTTGTTGGACACTCAATCCACGACTATTTGTGGGACGCTGCTGTGTGGAATGGAAAGCTGCGTTTCGCCCACAAATATAATATAATAATACAATAATATACTAATCCTACATTTATACAGTGCTTTCCACATCTTATCTATATCTCAATTCACTTTACAGTATATTCTGTGATGCACTTTGAATGCTATATCAAAGGCTTATTATAATTATAATGTTTATGCAGATTTATGACTATGAGAATTACAGTATTTCAACAGAGGAGATCCGTGATGGTACACTCCTTGTGGAAATGGGAATTTGAAGGTCATCGTCATTATAACAGCTTTCAGAGTGTTAGGGGATCGGGGAGCGGTTATAGTTGTACCTAAATATTTTTGTCAGTTACAGATGCTCGCTTGACCTTTTTGTCCATTGCTATCAATTCACCTTTTCAGTTGATTTTTATGTTTTCCATTTCACTGGTTAAATGGGGTTCTGTACTTGGATGAATTTTCCTGTTCATTCTGCCTAGACATTCTGTGGCCTTTAAGAAGTGAAGGATTTCTGCAGGTGGTCTAATAATAACAACCGCAATTTGCATTTACAGTAAAAAGCCTGTTTATCTGGCACCCTCGGGATCTGGCCAATGCCGGTTAAAGCAGGTGCTGGATATTCGGCTGAAAACACACCCCAAAAAATTATACTAATAATATTGTGCCGGATAAATTCTGGTTAATCGAATGCGGACCTTTTTTTTGCGGTGCCGGTTATACAGAAGTTGTGGTTGATCGGGTCACGGATAAATGGGCTTTTACTGTACATAGCATCCCAGAGTGTCTGTTGCTGTTGTTATCTTATAATATCCTCTTTCACAAACCATTTTTTAATCTACAGTATTTGGTTTCTTAAAAGACCGTTCAGTGCCTCGGGCCATCCTCCTGATATGAAAGGCGCCTCTACAAATGCAATTTTGTTATTACTGTTGTTCAAATGATGTGCACCTTGAAACCTCAACAGAAAATGTAATGAATCTAATTTTTTTGTCAGCCGAGTATCTGACACTTATGGAAATACATCACCATGCTGAAGAGTATCGAACCCCAAACCAGGAGTTCCATGCATCCCACCTATACATACATGAAAATTCCCAAGATATTTCTCGCAGACTCTTCCTGGAGGGGGCACATTCTGCTTGCCTAATTCTGGAAAATATTAAGCGCTGTTTGGCAAGAGCCAGGGCTTGGAGAACCCAGAGTGTGTACTACTGGGAGTCCAACCAGCTAAAAGTACTGTTTGGCAAGCTTCCCCGCTGCCTGTCCAGTTAGCCCCATCCTACCTGTTAGGGCTTTCGCTTGCATGGTTAACAGGAGCTGCTTGGGATGACTCCCTGCTTCCAGTGACTGTCTGGCCCTTCCATGTTCTGGTTAAACTGGCTGGGCTGGGCTGCCATCCTCATGAATGTGTCGTGCTGCTTTCTGGCTACAAAGCAAAAATGTGTTGACTTCATGTGGAATAATTCTATGCATGATCACGAAAGCCGAAGATTTTTTCAATGCCCAGCAAAGTAATAAGAGGGCACGTACTCGTTTAAAGGAGCATAATTTTCACTTCAATTTCATTTCAAATCAACTTGTGCTAAGCCTTTTTTCATTATAGATACACGTGATAATGTAAATCATGCCACCTGCAAATAATGTAATTCTGACAGTGGTGTATGACTCCTCAGGATTTTCTCTCTTTTCAAACTAAAGTTTTGCTGAATACTTTCATTAGCACAATATCTCTTTAGGAGGACAACTGTTTTGATAATGTGTAATAAAATTGTACAATGCTGTTAATGGACTGTTGAGGCTCCAGTTGAGAAGAAGGTATAAACGTAGACAAGCACATTTTCAGATCCTTTCAGCATACATATATTCCGATACTAAAAACAGCCCTTGTAAAAAAGTACCATGGTAATGGTGGTAGTACCATGGTAGTACCACTATAACCATGGTAGTACCACTATAACCATGGTACTTTTTTTTATAAGGGAGAGGACTAAAAACCCTCAGTTATGTTTTGTTATGTTACAGAAGTAACCAGTTCTGATGAAGGGTCGTGGACCCAAAACGTTGACTCACTTTCCTTTCTCCATGGATGCTGCCTGACCTGCTTGCTGAGAGTTCCCAGCAACTTTTTTTTGTTTCAGATTTCCAGCATCTGTAGTATTTTGTGTTCTGTTTATGAAGGAATGACTATGGCACAGAGCTCTTTTAGTGCCAAGGCTTTCAAAAATGATTAAGATATAGAGAAGTTTGATGTTCTTGGAAATTTGAAATATACACTTCTATATCTCACGTAGAGCTCAGTGGTTAAAGCACTCGCCTTACAAGCATGAGACCTGTGTTCGAATCCAGGCAGAACAGGGCGAAAACTTGGACAAGTCTCCTTACTCCACACACACACATGCCTAACAATAATCCCTCTAAAAATATATAATAAAAATTGGTCATTTCAATCCACGACTGTTTGTGGGACACTGATGTGTGAAATTGACTTTTTGCCCACAAATATACAGTCAATTCACATTACAGTATACTCTGTGAAGCGCTTTGAGACATCGATAAGATGTGAAAAGCGCTATATCAAATGCGAGGATTATTAGTATTATTATTTTACTTTACAAAGTATGAAATGTGCATTACTTTTGTGTTCGAAACATCTTTTTGTTTTAAATGCGCGTTATACTCTATTTAAATGTGATTAAAAAGTAATATTTTACTGGGACCCTCTCTGGGACCATGAAAGGTGCATAAGGCGGAAAATACTTTTCTGTTAGGAAGGAAAAATCAAAGAGACGGTTAACCCATGCTGTTCTTGCACACCTCCTAGTGGCTGCCTCAAGAGCAGTGTTGGAAAATAAATGATTACCGGTATTCATTAATCAAGGAATCTTATATGGAATACAAAGGCCTGGACTCCAAAAAGGATGTTATATTCTCTATCAATACATATAAATAGAAAACGAATATAAATATTTATACCAATATAAATACTAACCCAGGACTGTTATGTGCCTTGGGGCATCCTCCTGATGTGAAAAGCACTACATAAATTTGAACCATATATTAGCATTATTTGTGATACAGCCTCTCTATATATTTAGTGAAGGGTTTAGAGGACCAGATTAATGATTTGTTTCAATAATCGTGATGTTTTTGTAATACTGGATTGTAATCTTAACAAACCACTATTCTTGCCTGTGGAATTCTCTCCCAAATGGTTTCATGACACAGATCTGTGTTCCCCCTATATACATTCAAACACAGAACTAAAAACTGTATTTATTGCTGAATCAGGGACATTGGTGAATGCAAGAGGCCATGGGAAATCAGTGACCTACCTGGCCATTGAACTACAGTCCATTTTTTCCTAGTTTTTGTAATCTTTATAATAATAATTATAATCCTTGCATTTGATTTAGCGCTTTTCGCATCTTATCAATGTCCCAAAGCACTTCACAGAACATACTGTAAAATTAATTGACTGTATATTTGTGGGCGAATTGTCTTAAAATTCTTAAATGGTCTCATAGAAAAGACTAAAACAAGAAAAATCTAATTGGTAAGACGTGATCTTACTGCACTTGTTTCCAATGATAAGCTTTTTTTGTTGTTGCCTGTAATGAGGTTAGCCCCATTTACTTTTACGTATTCCTGTGAATGTCATAAATAGGAAAAACAGCGCAACTGGGACTACTTTGCAAATCGTGAATCAGTTGGAAGTCCCATTAAGATTAATTCCATTATGACATACACGTGCGCTCCAAGCAGAAGAGTGATAATGAACAATAAAGTAAATCTGTACTTGATCATAACTCATCTTGAGAGTTATCAGAGGCAACCCAATGTAAATCATGCATACATTATTCATAGCACATAAACAGTAACAATGTGAATATGACTGATATAAAAATAACTAATTTGTGTTATGGAATACCAGAAACTGTAACCATTTAAGACAGCATTTCCAAAATGTTTTCCAAAATATATTGATTTATTTTAATAGCTAAGAGTCCACAGTAACTATTTTGATAATACTAAATTTCCATTCGAGTTAAATGTCAAGCCGTATTAATTTCCAGCAACTTCTCATTATTTTTGTTGGAAAGTTACCTACACTGACATCTGTCACCCTTCCCATTTCTTGAATGAAATGTGTTGCACTGTTGCTGTCAACCCTGGGAACATTTTTATCCATAACGCCGATGATCAACAAGAGTTGCTATCAATAACATTTATGATCAACAAGAGGGACACAGATTGCGAACGTATTTCAATATAAATGGTGTTTATTTTCAACAGCGACATACACACACACACAATCACACACAAAAGGTCACCCTTAAAACCAAAAATGGGTGACACTTGGCAGGTCGGTTATGTACTGTTGGCAGCAACGAAAATGCTTGGACTTTAGCCTTGGTTACTGTTTATGTGTGTATGTGTATGTGTGTCTCAAGAGCTGTCGATATCAAAAGGCTGAGAGAAGGGGGTTGGGCGGTAAGATTTCCAATTATAACTCGGGAAGACAGTTGCTAAAAACAGCCATTTAAGATGTATGGAATTCTGCTCATAAAGGCATAGAAGCAACAACAAAAACATTTTTGCATTTAAAAAGGGAGAGCACAGAACAAAACAAAAAGTTCCAGCCATACTTCAGTTACAACGAGCGAGGGGGAATCCGAAACCTCCGCTGCCATAACAATATAGTACACGTAGCTTTTTTGATAAATAGCGCTTTTCACGTCTTCTAGGCGTCTCAAAGCGCTTCACAGCACATACACAGTACAGTACTGCGAAGCGAATGGACTGCGTGTGTACATTTGTGTGCGGCGTGTACAGTGTATCTGTGTGTGTAACAGTATATTTGTCGGTCGGACCCGGCAGCCGATTGATAAAAGACAGTAACAAAACAAAGAATACTACAGCTGCTAGGAATCTGAAACAAAAACAGAAGTTGCCCGGGGGAAACCCAGCAGCTCAGGCAGCATCCATGGAGAGAGGAAAAAGAGTCAACGTTTCCTCTCTCCATGGATGCTGCCTGAGCTGCTGAGTTTCCCCCGGCAACTTCTGTGTTTTTTGATCAAAGACGGTATCTGGCTGCTAAATGCTGGAATAAAGTGTGTGTATATGTATGTATGTGTGTGTTAGGTTGAAGGAAGTAGAGAGAGACACAGAGAGAGAGAGAGAGACAGAGAGAGACCAAGGCTGAAGGTACATTGACTCCCATTGCTCTGCACTTGCTCCGCACCTGCGCACTCCCGTCCTGAGGGAGGGAGGGGTGGGGGAGAGGGGAAGGGTAATGAGAGAGGCTACTTCACGCATGCGCCAGAGGGAAAGTGTGTGTGTGTGTGAGTATGTGTTGAGGAGGGGGTGGGTGGGTACAGAAGGCAACTCACTCACTCATCCAGTCGCCCACTGGGCGCCATTGATTGACGTGCGGACATTTTACACCTCTCTGTGTGTCTGGCTGGTGTCGATCGGCCGGGAGGGAGGGGGCAGGGAGAGATAGATAGATAGATATAGATAGAGAGAGAGAGAGGAGTGAGTGAGAGAGAGAGGAAGGGAGGGAGAAAGGGGAGAGAGAGATAGAGAGAGATAGGTAGAGAGCGAGCGGAGGTTGAAGGGAGGGAGGGAGGGAGTGGGAGAGAGTGAGTGAAGGAGTGGGAGGGAGGGAGAGAGTGAGTGGGAGGGAGGGAGTGTGAGAGAGAGAGTGAGGCAGTGGGAGGAGTGGGAGTGCGAATGAGAGAGTGAGGGAGTCGGAGGGAGTGGGAGGGTGAGTGAATGAGTGGGAGGGAGAGACGGAGAGAGGGAGTGGGAGGGAGGGAAACGTCGACGTCATCGCGGAGCGCGTGAGCGAAGTGACCGTTGGGCGGCCAGCGCTCTCGAGACAGGGAGGCGGCTCGAGACAGACAGGGAGAGAGAGAGAGACAGAGAGCGCGCGCCACCCGGAACCAGCGGTTACCGGCGGCTTTCCTGCTGCGGGTTTCTCTTCACTCTCTGGGGTTTTTAAATTGCTTCTCCTTTTCTCTCTCTCTCTCTCAGTACACACTTCCTCCCCCATTACCCTTCCCCAATCACTGCGATATTTTGATTTGGTTGTTTTTTTTTCTCTTCATTCTTTCTATATATACATGTGTGTGTGTGTGTGGGGGGGGAGAGAGATAGAGATAGACAGAGAGGGTGGGTGGAGGTGGTATCGTTTACACACCCACCGCCTCACGTTTATTGTTTGAAACGCTGTGTGTGGTGTGTGGTGTGTATAGCCGAGGCAGGATGTCAAGCCGCGAAGAGGAGCGGAGGAAACTGGCGGAGATCATTAACCATTGGAACGCCAACCGCCTGGATCTGTTTGAAATCAGCCAACCGACAGAGGTGAGAGTAACCGGGGCCTGGAGCCAAGGTGTACAGGCCTGGCTTGTCCGATTGATCGGGCTCCTCCGCGCCGTGGGGGTGCCTCGGTCGCCTTCGCCTTGCCCACTCCACTCCGACCTCCCGCACAACAAAGAGCCGACCGAGGGAGGGAGTGAGTTGGGTTGGGGGTGAGCTCAGGTTTGCTCCCCGAGTCCTGCAGGGCAAAAGGTTTTTTTTTGGCCAAACCTGAGAGTATTACAGGGTTCAGGGTTTTATTTCTGTTCCCGGTGTTGGTATTGTGACTGACGCCTGTCTTTGTCGTTTAAAAGCATGGTTTATTATTTTTTTAAAATAAAACATGCCGACGAATATGATTGGGGTGAGGGGGGGGGGGGGGGGGAAGGGAATCTTTCCCGTATTGATTAACAGGGCGTGCCAGGTTTCTGCTCCCATTATTTGTTCTGAAAAATTCTCGAGATGACCGATCTAGGAGCCGACAACAAGAGATGTCAACCATCCCCCCTCCCTACCCCCCAAACCCTTCAAAAAAAACATTGTCAAATAATGAAATCCCCAAAGCAGAAACTGATTTTGTATTAATTTTTAATCAGTCATGTTATTTTCCTTTCACATTTCTGTGTGCTGGTTTGTTTGACCCCCCCCCCGTTGTCTGGGTCTCTATCTGCGATACTGTGCAGTTTTAAACCTGTTCAGGGCGGGGGCCCTTTTTCTGTTTGCTTTGTGCGACTGATCATCGCTCCTACTTAGTATTTTATTGCTTTGGGGGGCGCGGGGGGTTTCAACAGTCGCACGTCCAAGTGTCAAGTTTTTCGTACGAGTTATTATTGGACCTGAATTCGAAATGAAGATGTGGCTGCAGTGTCAGATTCGACAAAGCTTTGTTTAAAACAGACATCTAGGATTTGATTCGGAAAAATACCGTCAATAACAATCGGATTGCCACATTCCCCCCCCCCCCCCCCCCCCGCCCCAAGATTTTCTAATGTGCTGTGCATTTTGATCTCTTAATCTCACTTGACTATTCAATCACCGTCCATTGTGAAGCTGCTTTTAAACCCATTTCTTTAGATGGAATGAAAACTGTTTTTTGCAAAAGCCTTCCTTAAAATATATTGATTAATTGCAGAATTCCACTCCTGCCAAATGTCGTTGAGATGTTTTAAAATGAAAGAATGTTGAATGGCTGCAACTTTTACATAATAAACAAGTTATATCAGAAAAAGCCTTGTAGATCTTTTAATTGCAATTCTTGTTACATTGCAGTTAAACGAGTTACAGGTTGTAAAGTGTAACCTCCAGAACTCGTGCCATAAATATTGCCATCACATTTACCCTCATCCACCCAGAGAGTTTCACTTTTAAGTATTTTTATTTTACAATTGATGACCTTATTTATAGTGCATCATCTACATAAATTGTTCTGTCAGTAGGGTAGATAACTTGACTTTTGTGGTGACCTTAGCATGCATGATTACCAGGATGTCAAAGTGCAGTCTGGCAAGAATACAGTTTGTTAAGTACTGGTGTTGAAACTGGAAGATCTTCTAGGGTTAGAGGTCCATTCAACAACAGCTTGCTTTTATATTGCACCCTTCACATTGGACAGCGTCTCGGAGCGCTTAACAATAGCAGAGCTTGATGCTGAGCGAAGTAGGGGTGACCGTAGCTATGAACGAAGAGGAAGGTCTTCAAGCATGAACTGAAAATGTGGACTGAGGGGGCAAGGCAAAGGGATTGAGGCAGAGTGCCGCAGCTTCAGGGCGTAGTGGCTGAAAGTGTGGCTGCTGATGGTGGGATGGAGGATCCCAGGGGACAAGGAAGAGGCCGGTGCCAGTCTAGCAGAGGCAGTGGATAGTAGTGTAGGGAGAGAGCAGGTTGCAGAGTTGCAAAGGGTGCCAGGGCGTAAAGGGATTTAAATACAATCCCTTTAAGCCCTGTTAGAATTGGAATTTCGATGTTAATTCAGTCTGTTGCTCTCAAATACTCAAGTAAATTGCTAGTGGACTACTATGGTCAAATTTCAAGGGCTAAATGAGCTTTTATGTGAAATTTCTAAGTGTAAGTGGTCAAAAAATCTTTCCTCTATAGTCACACTTGGAAACAAATCTCATATTTATAAGCCATTGTAATGTTCAATTTTTCTTTAGTATGCTTCATATTATACATCTCTTAGTTTATAAACCCAGAAGTGGGAATATTGCTCATTATTGCTGGTTTCAAAATAATAATACAGTAAAAGCCCATTTATCCAGCACCCTCCAGGGGGGGGGGGGGGGGGGTAGACTAATTGACTGTGTCGGATAATCAGGCGGCAAGTTGCCGAAAACGAAACACAAAAATTTTACTTATTTTAAAACATACCATATTAATAATATACTAAATAGTAACAGAATATTGTATGGATACTTACCAATAAAGATTCCAGCATACTCGGTAAAATAATCTGTAAAACAGCATTTTTTACCGATCTGTAAAAACCCAGCGTTCGTAAGTTTAATAAGTGTGCATTTGCACACATGCAGAAAGTGAGCATACTGGTGTTTGCTGGAATGGGGAATTGTCCCGGAAGGGGGTCAAGCAATCTGGTTGATTGGATCACGGATAAACAGGCTTTTACTCTACTTGCTTTTGATATAGCATTTTATCACATCTTTGGGAGCAAATCGAGGCAGCCAATTGCCCACAACAGTGTCCCACAAATTTTTAATCTGTCTTTAGAAGAAGTAGTTGGGTTATAAATTAGGCATCTCACCTGAAGAATTGCACCACCAATAATGCATTGCTCCCTCATTACTGGAGATCAAACTTGACTGATCGAGAAGTAGAGCTAGAACTCACAGCCTTTTCATCTAGAATCTGGAATGTGACCAGATGATCTGACAATCTAAATTAACAGTGATGTATAAATGTGTTTGTTTTTGATATAGCACTTCATCATGCCAACATTTCTCAAGAGACTTCACATGCTTTGGAGTCTAGTGATATATTGGCAAATATGCGGGGTCGTTGGGGAGAGTATTTTCAGATACTCAATTCACCAATAGCACTCTGGTTGATCATTTAACAGAAACATTAGGTTCCTAATAACCTGTAGAAAACAGCACAGACCAAAGGTGGTCACTGGTAAGTTCACCCCATTGTGAGAATAGCAAAATCTTAAATCAGACCTCACTCGGGATTTATATAATTAAATTGTATTCACAAAGAGGGGCTTATTCCCTGTCCAAAACATGATTTATATTTAAAAATACTAATATAGTAATATTTTTAGAATGCATGTAAGCCTATCTGAATACCGTATATCTCCGCGTATAAGGCGCACCCGCGTATAAGGCGCACCCCCCACTTTTGACCTTTTCTTGGTGAAAAAAAACGGAAGCATTTTCAAAGATATTGCCGGCAGAAGGGAGGAGAGACAAGAGGGACAGGTAGGTAGGGAGAGAGAGAGGCAGGCAGCCAGTGAGGGAGAGAGGGAGGCAGGGAGAGAGAGAGGGAGAGGGAGAGAGGCAGGCCGGCAGCCTGGGAGAGAGAGAGGGAGAGAGGCAGGCCGGCCGGCAGCCAGGGAGAGAGAGAGAGGGAGAGAGGCAGGCCAGCAGCCTGGGAGAGAGAGAGGGAGAGAGAGAGGGAGAGAGGCAGGCAGGGAGGGAGAGAGAGAAGGAGAGAGGCAGGCCGGCAGCCTGGGAGAGAGGCAGGCAGGGAGGGAGAGAGAGAGAGGGAGGGAGAGAGGCAGGCCGGCAGCCTGGGAGAGAGGGAGAGAGGCAGGCCGGCAGCCAGGGAGAGGGAGAGAGGCAGGCAGGCAGGGAGAGAGAGAGGGAGAGAGGCAGGCCGGCAGCCTGGGAGAGAGAGAGAGAGGGAGGGAGAGAGGCAGGCCGGCAGCCTGGGAGAGAGGGAGAGAGGCAGGCCGGCAGCGAGGGAGAGAGAGAGGGAGAGAGGCAGGCAGGCAGGCAGGCAGGGAGAGAGAGAGGGAGAGAGGCAGGCCGGCAGCCAGGGAGAGAGGGAGAGAGGCAGGCCGGCACGCAGGCAGGGAGAGAGGGAGGGAGAGGCAGGCAGGCAGGGAGAGAGACAGAGAGAGAGGCAGGCAGGCAGACAGAGAGAGCAGCAGGGAGGGAGGCAGGCAGACTGGGTTCGGCAGAAGGTAAGCACAGCCCTGGAGTCCGCTGCTGCTGCCGCTGTCCAGGCGGCCGAGGCCGAAGCCCCGTCATCCGCTCCCCCCAACCCCCGCTGGACACTGACCAAACCCCGGCTGACAGCGCGCCGGCCGCCCTTTCTGTTTACTGTATTTCCCAAAATTTATTGTATAGGGCGCACCCCCAACTTTCGAGATCTTCCGACGTGAAAAAAAGTGCGCCTTATACGCGGAGATATACGGTAGTCATTTTATCACACCATTTACTGCATTGCTACAGACTTCCTTTTCAATCACCATCTTAAATATCAATTAGGGGGAAAAAAAGCATATTAACACATTCTATCCCAGAGGAGAAATTGCAACTGGGCAAGAGATAGGAAAAATAGATTTTTTTTCTCTTATCTGTATAATGTGTTCATATTTCAAACCGTACCTTATCACAAGATATATTACAATTGAGGTCTGTTCACTAGTATTGTATGGTATCAAAGTAATACATTTAGAAGCCATTTCAAAAGTTATACCAGTTCCTAAAATAGCAAAACCATTCAAAATCTGTATATGTGGAGCACTATTTAAAAAGATACAGAAGTCAATTTTAACTTATCATTAGTAATTTCAGATTATTTAAAAATATTTAAAATATGTATTTAAAAAATATCACTTTTCAGGAGCACCTGAGTGAAATAAAAAATTAAGCGTAAATTGAACTGTTCACACTTCAGTTTATTATCGGACCTTTGGAACAGCACAAATAATTATGCAGCATTTTATATCAATTGATTTCCTCTGAGCTAAAATTAAGCTTTTTGTACTAGATTGTATTGTGTCAAATACATGACAGTTACAATTCAGCTATTTGTCTTTACTCACTTTCTTCAGCACCTCGCTCTATAAATGCAATTTTATTGTTTTTTGTTACTTTGATTGGTGTAGTATAATAATCCTTGCATTTGATATCACGTTTTTCACGTCTTCAAAACGTCTCAAAGCACTTCACAGACTATTTGTGGGCGAAACGCAGCAGCTGAATGCGCGCAGCAGTGTTCCACAAACAGTCGTGGATTGAAATTACCAATTTATGTTTGTGTTTTTTTTAGGGATTATTAGTAGGTGTGTGGATTAAGGAAATTTGCCCAAGGTTTCACCCTGCCTAGATTCGAACACAGGTCTCACGCTTGTAAGGCGAGTGCTTAACCACTGAGCTACAGGAGTGATGAGGCAATATATATCGCTGACAGTTTGTTTCAACTCCTCTGTTGGCTTGTATGGTTTTGTAATGTTCAGGGGGGCGGGTGGTAGCATAACCTTGTGAAATGAAGACATCGATGGGGAGAGGGGGATCCAATGGGATTGTTTTAGAAGAGGTTCAGTTCATTTGCACCCCCTCCCCCACGCCCCCATTCTGTCCATGGTTACAAGTCACTCACTAGCATATAGTTGTATGAAGAAGAAAACTGCATTTGGCAGCGCATTTAAAATAGTTGAATTGATATACAACCATTAGTTGTGGGTCAGCAAGTGGATATTGTCTGTTCGCAGGTTACAGAAATACTTAATGTCATGAAGGAGGGGAAAGATTGTTTTCTTGATTGCAAACCTGCACAGGGTATTATTGATTTTGGCCAAGACATCTGAGAATTTGAGTGGGAGACTGGATCCTCTGAATGTTGATGAGTGAATTTCGTCTTTGCATACAAACAGTTCAAGGATGAAGTAAGCTCTTCTGCAGGATTTGTTTTGTTCCTGTTTGTAATGTTTTAAATCAGGGATAGACAACTTTAATTTGCAAGCTTTTAATATACAAAATATAGTTCTACGTGAACTTAAATTGCATGACCTTATGAGGTTGAATTTTCAAATGCTTAACATGTTCTGCAAGAAATCCATGCCATCAGTCTGAAGAATGAACAAATTCAGGAAGATGAAAGGAATTGAGAAAAACGAATTTGACTTGAAAGATGCAACTTATTTTGCCGTAAAATAAATGAGATTGACATCCTGAATTCTTTTGATCCTAAAGGAGTACAGTACTTCAAAGGTCCTGGAAATGGAAGTTGTAGAAACCTTCTGTTACAGCACTACTGGATCATCTGTAAATTTTCCAAACTTCATGGGCTCTTTTGGCAGCACTCTCGCCTCTTAAGTCAAAAGGTTGTGAGTTGAAACCCCACTTGAAATTCATAGTCTAGGTTGACACCCTTTAAATGAGACAGAGTTCCCATGGGATTATTGAAGAACAGATGGAGTTTCTCCCAGTTTCCTGGCCAACAATCACCTGATAAAGTTGGTCATTCACTTTATGGCTTTATGAGACACTATCTGTGTGAAATTCGTTGCCGATTCACCAAGAAAAATACAGTCCCTACATGTCATAGTGAATCACATGAAGCATTTTGAGACAGCCTCCTGACCTCAAAGGGTACTATATCAAATGTATTCACTTATTATTATTGCTTTTAGTGGATTCATAAATTGTTTTATGATTTGATTTCCCGATTTTTCTGCTAGTTAATGAAGGCTGGTAACATTAGATTTATCTGCTTTTATGTAGGGATTTTTAGGGCAAGAAACCCAAAATACAAAGTTCCTTTGTTTGCAACATGCTATAAAAAAATTCAGAAAGAAAACTTGGTTCTCTATTTTTGAAACTTTTAACATTTAAAATACTTGCGCAAAATCATCCTTTAAGGTGTACTTTTAATAATTGGATTATGTTGCAGTGATGAAAGTAGAATCATTGGGGACTGGTTGATGCAATGGGTTTATAACCTAGCCTTTCAAAAATGGCAATTTGAACTGGTAGAATTGAAGTTTAGGTAACATTTTTCAGTAAAGTGGTAAATTCTTTACGGCATATCTGGTTCCTGACCGGGGAGTGCTTTCTAATCCTCAGAGCAAAAGTGTTTGTGTTCTATTTCGTTGCTCTGAAATCTTTGTTGAGCACAGACTGCACAATAAAACTTGAAAGTACTGAAGTAGTAAGATTTCATGTTGGGTGGGGCAAGGGTGTGAAGGCATCAGAAAGTTGGAATGTTAATCTACTGGGGAATAGGGAACCAGTGGAGGAGGATGGTGAGGTTTGGGGTGATATACTTGTGAAACTTGGCATAGGAAAGGAGTCCCAACAGTGGCCAAATGTGATAACAGCAATATTAAATGCAATGATTATTATTTGAACGTGAAGCAGCATTGTGTCTTTGGATGAACAAAACTATAAATTTCAAATCCAGCCCAATACCAGTATTTTATTTCCTACACATATCCAAAAGTTGATTTGATTGCTTTTCCAATATACATGATAAAAAAAGCCAAAATCACAGCTAAAAGTCAAGAAAGTATAATTTTGTTATTTAATTTGTTTTATTCATGAGAAATTGCCCAAATTAAAATTTATAAAATCCAATTTGTTTTTAATTAGGTGCCTCCTTACTCGCTATAGTGCTACCAACTGTTGTAAATATGCACAAAGCATATGGTGATTTCTACTGAAACTTTGTAGTGATAAACTGTTTTAAAGGCGAGGGAAGAATTATTAAATAAGGATATGTTTATGTTGACAGTGAAATACATAGTAAATAAAAGCCTTAGGTATGCAATTGTAACAGTGAACTTCTAAAAGGAAAACAAAAACCAATACAGCTTAAAAAAAAACCAAAAAAGAAAAACAACCCAGTGATTAAAGCTCACCTTTTTTTTGTAAACAACAAATACATTATTTAAACAAAGTTTCGGAATACAGGTATCCCTCCCCAACCGCGGGAGATACGTTCCTGTAAACCTTTGTGGTTGGTAAAACCGCAGTTGGAAAATGGCAAACATGGGGATAGTACAGTAACAGTAATTTGCTTTTTCGCGTTTGGAAAATGCAAGTTTGTAGAACTAAACACAAAAAAAACATACAGTTATAACATACATGGGTATAGGGGGAGTAAGTTTGGGCGCATCTGCGGCAATCCCTGAGGCTGTCTGACCTACAGACAGACAGAGAAGAGAGAGAGAGAGACACAGAGGGTGGGTGGGGGGAAGACTGACTGACTGATATACACACAGACAGGAGAGAGAGAAGGTGAGAGAGAAAAGGGGGTTGGGGGAGAGGGGGGTGGGGGGAAGAGAAGGTAAAATAGAAGGTGTGAGAGAGAGAAGGGGGTGTGGGGGAGTGGGGGCTGGGGAGAAGAGAAGGTGAGAGAGAGAGAAGCGGGGGTGAGGGACGGTGGGGAGGTGGAAGAGAAGATTAAAGAGAGAGAAGGTGAGAGAAGACTTTCTAAAGTCTTAGATGCACTCACAGAAAGAGAGATAGAGAGATCCCTCTTCAGCGTGAGATACAGAGAGAGAGACTTCTCCAGCCACTTACACAGAGAGAGATCTGCAGATCCTGGCAGCCAATGCTCCCAAACTTACGAGCTAGGCTGCGGAGAAGCGACAATAAATTAATGTTACTGTATTTACCTTAATCCTAAGAGAGAAGGTTGGATAAGCAACGATTATAAGCCAAGGTTGACAAGGGTAGTCGCATTTAGCAAACCGTGGATGCGTGAGTTTCATGGTTGACGAGGCCGCGGTTGGGGAGGGAAACCTGTATATGAATAAAGTTGTTCAAAAACACCAGGCCGCATATGTTACACGGGGTATAGCTAGTACTGAGTAAAACTGCTATGTAATGAAATTATATTGAATTTAAAGAAACATGTTAAATGGTTATACTTCCTAGGAGCAATAATGTTAACAACAACAACAACAATTTACATTTATATAGCGCCTTTCACGTCGGGAGGACGTCCCAAGGTGCTAAACAAGAGGCGTGTGACCCGACCTGGGAGGGGAGTGTTTGGGAAGGGGTGAAACACGAAAGGGAGGTAAAAGAGTTCGGGGTGGAAAAAAAGGCACGATCGAAGAGGAAAGTCTTCAAATCGGCCTTGAAAGAGGAAAGGGAAGAGGCGAAACGGAGGGATTGAGGGATGGCATTCCATAAGGTGGGAGCGGAGAAACTGAAGGCCCGGCCTCCGATGGTGGGGCAGTTCGGGCGGGGGGCTTGGAGCAGGCCAAGTCCTGTTGAACGGAGGGTCGGGGTGGGCGTGTAGGGGGAGAGTAGATTGGTTAGGTAGGATGGGGCAAGGCCGTGTAAGGCCTTGTAGGTGAGGACGAGGATCTTAAATTCGATCCTCTGGAGGATGGGGAGCCAGTGGAGCCGGGCGAGGGTGGGAGTTATGTGGTCACGGAGGCGGGTGCGGGATAGTACACGGGCTGCAGAGTTTTGGATGGCCTGCAGCCTATGATTGGAGGAACTGGGGAGGCCGACTAGGAGAGAATTTCCGTAGTCCAGCCGTGAGGTGATGTAAGCATGCACAAGTGTTTCGGCAGCGCGGGGGGTAAGATAGTTGCGGAGCCTGGCAATGTTGCGCAGATGGAAATAGGCGGTGCCGGTCAAGGCGCGGATGTGGGGGAGGAAGGAAAGTTTTTGATCGAACATGATGCCGAGGTTCCTGACTGGCTTTGTGAGGTGGAGAGTGCAGCCTTGGATGTTGAGGCTGACAGCGCCCAATGTGCGGAGGCGCTGGCTTGAGCCAATCAGGGGGGCCTCGGTCTTATTCACGTTCAATTGCAAAAAGTTGTCCCTCGTCCACGATTCGATGTCGGACAGACATGCTGTCAGAACATCGATCGTCTGGGGGTTGAGGGATGAGGCAGAAAGGTGTCTGGGTGTCATCCGCATACATGTGGAAATTTACCCCATGTCTGCGGATGACGTCGCCCAGGGGGAGCGTGTAAAGGGTGAAAAGAAGGGGACCGAGGACAGAGCCCTGAGGGACGCCGTGGGAAACTGCGGGGGTTTGAAGAAAAGCCATTGGAAGAAAAAATGTAAACGGTGGGTCAAATAAGAATGGAACCATTCAAGGACTGTGCCTTGAAGGTTGAGGTGGGAGGAAAGAAGTTGAAGGAGGATGGTGTGATCGACTGTGTCGAACGCAGCAGACAGGTCAAGGAGGACGAGGAGGCAGAGGGAGCCCTGGTCACAGGCGGTTAGGATGTCATTTGTGACCTTAACCAGGGCAGTTTCTGTGCTGTGGATAGGGCGGAAACCTGATTGGAAGGGTTCAAGAAGTGAGTGATTTGAAAGGAAAGAGTGGAGCTGGGAGGCAACCACTCTTTCAAGGTCTTTGGATAGAAACGGGAGGTTGGAGATGGGTCGATAACTTGATGGTTGCGACGCATCAAGGAGGGTTTCTTCAGGATAGGGGTGATGGTGGCTGTTTTAAGGGAGGTAGGGACGGTTCCTGAGGAGAGGGAAAGGTTAATGGTGTCAGAAATGAGCGGGGCTAACAAATGGAGCTGGGTGCGGAGGAGGGGGGTGGGGATGGGGTCCAATGAGCACGTGGTGGGTTTCATGGAGGTGATTGTTTTTGTGACTGAAAGCGGGGTGGTGGGGTTGAAAGTGTGAAATGGGGGGTGAGTAGGGGTTGAGGTAGCTGATGAGGGCGCGGAGGTGGAGGAGTGGTGGGGGGAGGAAACCGCAGAGCGGATTTTCTCAATTTTGGACTTGAGGAAATCCAGCATCTCATCACAACGAACGTTTGAGGAGAGGATCTGCGAGGTGAGGCGGGGGGGGCGGAGGAGCTGGTTGGTGGTGGCGAAGAGGAGGCGGTGGTTGTCCTTCGCTTCCAGGATTATCCTGGAGTAGAAGGCTGATTTGGCGGTGGCTAGGGCGGAGCGGTAAAATTTGATGCGGTCTAGCCAGATTTGCCGGTGGACCGTGAGGCCAGATTTGAGCCCGGTGCGTTCAACTGCTCTCACTTGGCTTTTGAGGGAACGGAGGTGAGATGTGTACCACGGTGATGATCGGGAATGGGAGACGGTTTTGGAGGTGAGGGGGGCCAGTGTCAAGGGTAGTGGAGAGGGTGTTGTGGAGGGCGGTGGAGGCGGAGGATGGGTCTGTACAAAAAGAATGCCATTGTGGGAGGAGGTCGGAGATTTCTAGGGCAGAGGTGAAAGTTTGAGGGGGAATCTTCTTCCAGGGCCGGTAGAAGATGGTGGTGGGTTTGGAAGTGGAGGGGGGAGGGATAGAGGTGTTGCAGGAAATGAAAAAATGGTCAGAAATGGCCTTGTCTGTGATGGTGACGCCAGAGACGTTGAGGCTTCGGGTGATCACTAGATCGAGAGGATGGCCGTGAGTGTGGGTGGCAGTGTTGATATGAAGGGAGAAGTTGAAAGACGAAAGTAAAGAGGAAAATTCAGAGGAAATGGGGCAGGAGGGGGTGAAATGGAGGTTGAAATCGCCAAGAATAATAAGGCGATCAGAGGAGGCACAGAGGGAAGTTAAAAGTGAAGAAAAGTCTGAAATGAAAGTGGGGGAGGGTTTGGGGAGGCGATAAACTAGTAGGATTTTGAAAGAACTGTGGGAGGAGTGAGAAAGGGTGAGATGTTCAAAAGAGGGGAAGGAGCCGGAGGAATGGGGGGATAGGGCGAGGGATGTCTTTGAGATGAGGGCCACGCCACCGCCACGACGGTTGGGTCGAGGAGCATGGTGGAATGTGTAGTTGGGTGGTGTGGCTTCAACAAGGGGGAAAGTGTCGCCTGGGGTGATCCAAGTCTCCGTCAGGGTCATGATGTCAACGTTCTCACCAAGGATGAGATCGTTGATGGCCAGTGCCTTGTTGCAGACAGAGCGGACATTTTGGAGGCCGATGCGGAAAAAGCAGTTGGCCGAGGGGTGTGATGGGGGGCTGGGATGGTCGGCGGGGAGGGTGGGGATCTGAATAAGGGAGGAGAGGTTGACCCCCCGGGTTTGTGTCCGGTGGGGCTGGCGGTGATGGTGGGGGACAGGGCACTTGGTGTGATTGCTATTGGACAGCCAGCGCCGAGTGCCACCGTGAGCCCGACGGAGGATTCCAATACTGGAACAAAGGGAAGCGGTGGGAGGGTCGAGCAGGGACAGTAGGCGAGGAGGGCGAAGAGAAAGAAGGGTAGAGAAAAAATAACGGAGAGGGGGGGTTGGGGGGAAAAGCTTGAATAGGGGGAGGGAAGCTCGGGTCATGGCGGCAGCCATATTGCGCACGCGGGGGACCAGGAGCAAGGGTCAATGGGGCGGCATCATCCCAAGGGATGTGAGGCCGCAGCTGGGGGATGCAGAGGCGCTGCGGTCTGAAGCCTGACCGGGGCTGCGGCCGAGGCTGGGGTTGTGGGTTTTAGGTCCGGTCGCCGGGGCTGCGTGTGTCCCTGCTATGGGTCGCCGCGTCGAGGCTGGAGCCGGGACCAGGGCCGTGAGTCTCGTGGCTGTGTTAGTGTGGAAATTAAATCTGCTGTAGATTATTGTGATGTATTGGGCCCTAGATTCTTTTATATTTGCTAATCTTTTTAAGAGCTTTTCCCTTTCTTGGCAAACGTGAGCAAAAGTGATCATTAAGCTACTGGTTGTTTTCAGTCTGCCTAGGGTGGTAGACAGGCTGAATTAGATGGCTCTAAATTAAAGTTACACGTCAAGAACTAGTGTAATCTAAAATGACACTGCTTTGCATTTTTGGAGTTGCCATCCTTAAGATAAGATGTGAAACAAGTCCCGTCTGCCTCCGCAGGCTTGTGCCAACTGAGAGATACGGCAGGTAGAGGAGTAGGATACAAACAAGCAGAGAGGTAGGGAGGCGCTAAGGCATGAGGAATTTGTGGGTGCAGAAATTAATTAAATCAATCCTTGCTAGTGCAGCCTGGCGAAGATTTGCATGATTGTATGAGGAGTTTGGAGCGGGTGAGGATGTAGGCAGTGCATTTTGGATTAGTTACCATGCACAAGAGTAGGGAAGTCTTGCTGCAGCTGTATTACAAGAGTAGGGAAGTCTTGCTGCAATTGTATAGGGCTTTGGTGAGACCGCACCTGGAGTATTGTGTGCAGTTTTGGTCTCCTTATTTAAAAAAGGACATACTTGCCTTAGAGGGGGGTGCAGCGTAGATTCAATAGGTTAGTTCCTGGGATGAGAGGACTGACCTATGAGAATAGGTTGAATAAACTAGGGCTGTGTTCTCTAGAGTACAGAAGAATTAGGGGGGATCTCATTGAAACGTATGAGATTCTTAAAGGGCTAGATAAAGTAGACACTGAAGGACTGTTTCCCCTGGTAGGAGAATCTATAACCAGGGGTCACAGTCTTAAAATTAAGGGTCAGCCTTTTAGAACAGAGTTGAGGAAACATTTCTTCACTCAGAGGGTAGTGAATTTATGGAATTCACTACCCCAGAAGGCTGTAGATGCTCAGTCCTTGAACATTTTCAAGGCTGAGACTGATAGATTTTTGAAAAATAGAGGGATTAGGGGATATAGGGTTAGGGCAGGTAATTATAGTTAGGCCAGAAGATCAGCCATGATCTTATTGAATGGTGGGGCAGGCTCGAATGGCCTACTCCTGCTCCTAATTCTTATGTTCTTACAAGATAATCTTTGCGAGTGTTATTCATAAGGTCCGAGAAGGCATTTGAGGCCCATTTTTTTTTACCAGGATCTGGCACTTGGCAGACCTGCTTTTTTGTTATCTGTTGATATTGTCAGTGGTGTGGTTTAGTTTTTTGCCAAGTAGAAGTCAAAGGATTGCTATTAGGAGGCAAGGTAATCCCAGGATCCATCTCCAGGACAAGTGAAAGTGATGCAATCAAATTTATGGGGCGAAGAATTCTATTAAAGTTATCTGTCCAATTGACTTTTTTTCTCTCCTTCCAGAACATTTGGTGTTTAATTGTCAAACCTGTGATTATGGCCACCTGCAAAAAGTTTTCATTAACTGTGATTTATACAGTTGTCAATATTTGGCAAGTTGTAAATAATAATATTGATTTCTCAAGTATTTGCCGTAAACTTTTAATAAACAAATCTGTTCAGATGTTTCACTTCTTTAGTTCCAGATGTTCTCTGTTATTATATTAAGAGTGTTTTTTTTTACATTTAATGGTTACTATCATTTGTTGTTAAAGAAAACAGGATTATAGATTTCTGGGTGTAAAAGTGTGGATGAAGTTTGTTTCAGATTTTATTTTGTACTTTTATTTCCTTATGTATAATATAAAATTTAATACTTGAATAAATCAGTTTACAGAATATAGAATTCATCTTGTTTGTGAATGAAATCTTGCAAGTGGGAGTAGGCTTGAATGATTTACACAGGTGGTGTTAGGATGAATTCCTTTTGCTGACCACAAGACTTTTGCATCTCACTTGACATCTCTCACACTTGTGCCTTGGTTCTGTCAAATTATCCTAACATGATGCATAGTTTTGACTCTCATGCCAGTCCTAGTAAGCTGAAAGGGCCTTGACTTGTTCTCAACAGAAATTAGCTTCCAATGCAATTTCTCTGTTTCTCTGAGAGAAATTATTAACACGCATAAGGTTTCAATGTTAAATTGAAGCAATTTGCCTGGTATGTGAGTCGTGATAACATCATGAGTATAATATCCCAAATCCTGTTGTTATTGCTGATACAACTTGTTATTCTGAAATAGCTGCCCCCATATGATCCACCTCTGCTAAGGGCTTCAATTGGAAAATATTAAGGTCATGGAAAGTTACAGTTTAGCTCAGTTGGCTCCACCTAAAAAATTATAATTTTCTGGTGAACGTAGGTGTGGTTCAATAATTAGCAAAATAATACTATATATATGACTATATATATGTTTTATATTGTAACTAAGGAAATCATCATTTTTGTGTTCATTTCTATATTAGACGTCTACATTTCTGCTTGTAGAATTTTTAAAAAATCATACTTTTGTCAATGCACTTTATTTAAAAGAGTTCCATATGAAGGGCACTACATAAATCCATGTTGTTTTTGTATTTATGCTTAACATCCAGTGAGAGCATTTAAGTAGAATTCTCATTTAAATCTGATTATTCTTGTTTTATATAAAAAAAGAGGTAGATAGAACCAAGGATTTGTTTCCGATAAGTGGAATCCGCTTCATGTATGAAGTTAAATTTTTAAAAATGAAATTGACTGTCGTCCATATAGTCTTCCTCATTCTGTGAACATAGTAACTCTGTCACTCTCTGCCCCTTAGTTTGTTTTGCTCCTCATGTCATTTTATAAATTAGAAGTTATTCTATGAGCTCTAAAACATCTGGATATGGTTCTATTTTAAACTTTAATGCAGATGCATATTAGCTGCTCCACTTTGTTTAAAAGAATGAGAAGAAAATCCTGATACAGTCATTGAAAGCTTAATCCCCTATTTCTTTCTGTGCCCCACCTTTGCAAATTGGCCATGTTTCTAATGTTATGTTAACTTAATTGCCTAACCTTGGTTAGACCACATTTGAAACATTGTGTGCAGTTCTGGTCAACAGGAAAGGTTGTATCATTGAAGAGCACTGCATAGATTTTTCCAAGGATTTTATGAGGAATAAGTAGAACAAACTACCAAGTAATTATGGGACCAGATTACCAAGTAAGACCATTTTGTTGCAATCTCTGGATGTGTAATATGTGTTCAATTTCAACTCTTTGTCGTACTGAAAGGTTGTATGAACATTTTGGGTGGTTCAAAATATTATTAGAAGATCAAATGGAAGGAGAAATAATTTTGCGCAATCGGCTGCTGTGTTCTGCCCACAATTATAGTCAATTCACTTTACAGTATATTCTGTGAATCGCTTTGAGACGTCTAGAACAGTGGTTCTCAACCTTTTTCAGTAACGTACCCCTTGTTAATTGTGTGTTTCCCCCCACCCAACCATATACACACACACCACCCCCCTCATTCCACTTACATTTTATGATGAAGCTTTTCTTATATAACAAAATAACTAGCACATACAAAACGAGGGAATAACAATTAAATATACAATTTGGAGGGCTATAAAACACTAAATAAATCAATGTACTGCCACCTGTACTCCCTGGAAGTAATTTTGTACCCCCAGTTTGAGAACCGCTGGTCTAGAAGATGTGAACGGCGCTATATCAAAATGAAAGGATTATTATTATAATTTGTTTGCTTTTTAGTGAGATTTGTGGCTTGCTTACAAGCATTGGAAATGTGTAAATAACCATACCATGTAATAATGTATCTGCTGCAAAAGTCCTGGATAGCATTCTTAAGGTCTCATTGCATCTGGAGTAGCCTGTCCTGCTTTTGGAAGTCTCTTGTGGTATATTACCTGAATGAAGTTTGTCTGGTTCAGATGAGTTGCTTTTGTTTTGATTCTCTAAAATCAAAGAGTAGGAAATAGCATAATAGGGATGGATTCACAACATTACACTGAAGCAGGCTGAAAGATCTTCTTTGAATGGAAGAGAACAAGTTGTTTTTAAAACAAACTTCAGCTGAACTTTCAGCAAAAAACAACTTGTTTTGCAAGGGTTGAGATTCTTAAAGATGTTATGTATGGAGATGTTAAGCAAGAAAAGTAGTCCACTGAAAACATGTTTGTTATACTTGTTGCTGACTATTTATTACAGTATTTAACACTTTAGGGCTTATTACTCTTGACTGTAGATGGGAAGAGTCAATATTCAGACTCAGACTACAGATCGGAGTCAGGATCTGCCATTGAGACACATGAGGGCACTCTATAAATGCAAGTTGTTGTATAATTTTAAAATATGTATGCACCTGGTTGGTGCAATTTTGTGTTGCTTAACGTGTGCTGCCACAGTTCTACTATATGAAATTAATATGCTTGTGACATGATTTATCTTAAACGTGTCATGGTGTAGTGGTATAGTTTCTCAGAATCCTTAGAACAGAAATGTTTATCCAGTTTGGTTGTGTTGTAGTTCTAATGTCTCACGCACACAAACACACCCTGGAAGGATCTGATTCTTATGCAATATTCACCTGACAGAGTATGGTGCTGTAATTATCTGTGATGGGAAGCCTGGTGGGCATTTTCGCCTTCTTATGGTTTCTGATAGCATAGCTACTCTCCCCGCTGAGATCATTTAACTCGACCAATTTTCTATCTTGGTCTGTTAGGTTCTGATTCATACAAAGCAGTGGTTTTACCACCCAGTGTATTAGATATTCTCATACATGGTGACATTGTTGTAAGATTGCCTAAAAAATCTTTTCTTTTGCAGTTGGTCCTGCTATCATGAGAATATATTATCACGCTTAATTGCAGTCTGTAATCTGGTTATGTATCATTGCTAGTTGTGTAGTATTGGACAAAGAATACTGCACTTGTTGTCGCTTGTTTGGATTTGAATTTCAATGGAAGATTTTCATTGTAAGTACTTCACAGAATTTTACAGTAAAATCTCAATGATATTATAAGGCACTATATCAAATTCAATGATTATTATTATTACTGTGAAGTGTAGTGCTTGTAGGCAAATATGGTTGTCAATTTGTACATAATTGTGACCCGCAAATGGCTAAGTGACCATTTATTTGGCGAATCGTTGGCCAGGACACTAAGAGAATTGTTTTTTTAAAAATTGAATGAGATCTTTAGTGTCTACCTCAACAGGCAGACTGCACCTGGTTTAATGTTGCATCTGAAAGATCTCCAAAATGTAGTGATCCCCAGTACTGCTGGGGAGTGTCTCCTGAGAATGAGAGTTTGAAATCAAAGTGGGGCTTATGATGCCGAGACTAGTGCTACTGAGTTACCTGACAGGTTTGTTAGTCTCCACCAGGCCCTGGAATGCAGTAGAAAAGTAGAGGACTTGGTATGCAGATACAGGTTTCTATTGGGCTGCGTGGGGATGGGTTTGTAATGTGCAATTTCTGTTATCACACCAACTCTGAATCCTGCATGTAACAATCCCATATATGGACAGTGACATCATACATGACAACATAACAAGGTGAAGATTGCAATAATTATTGCAAGTACCTTATAATTTGCTAGATTGATGATTAATGCCACCCAATTGTGCCAATTCTGGAATATAGGGGCAGAGTCCTAGAGCTCTTGACAGCGGAGTCTGACAAAGTCTATAGGCAGGATTTGAGGGCGGGGAGGAAGGGGGCAAGGCGGAGGGAATTAAGGGAGAGAGTTCCATAATTTCAGGTGTATGGTTTACATGTCCGAGGTAGAGGAGAGGGGCTTTGCTGAGCGTGTGAGTAATAGGGCTGTTAAAGAAAGCCATTAAAGATCCCATGGCACCATTTAAATGGAAAAGAGAATTTCTCCTGGTGTCCTGACGAACAAATCCCCCAAACTAATTGGTTATTCACTCATAGCTATTTATGGGACTTACCTTTGTGCAATCTGGCTGCTGCTTTTGTCCACAAAACACACAATCAAAACCACTTTACAGAATATCATGTGGAGTTCTTTGAGACTTCTTGGTGACATAAGGCACTGTATCAAATGCAGAAATATTATTTGCTTCTGCCCTAGCTTCCATCACTGAGTTCCACGTTCTCCCCGCAGAGTTCCTCCTCTGCATTCCAGAATTGGCACAATTGGGTGACATTAATCGTCATTCTAGAAAGGTGTTGCTTGCTATAATTATCCCAGAAGTTCCTCCTAAACTTACTGTTGGTTGCACTTTATTTTGAATGATTTTGAATTACCAATTGCTATTGGTAAGTTGTTGTTGAGCATTGTTCCGGGTCACTTGAACTGAAATTCATTTTAAAATACTTTGATCGAGTATGAAATAAAATTTCAAAAGAGCAAATGTACCCTATCCCCAAGAGTGTATTAAAAAGTTTAAATATGCTATGATGTGGCTACCTAATACCTTTCATTTACAGCTCAAATAATATTTGTGTGAAAACCATAGTAGCAATAAATTAAGTGTTTGATGGCCTTCACATTCCTGGCATTCCTTTGGTAATCAGCATAACATTTGGATGTAGTTCTCCTCTTTCTCCCCCCAAAAGATTTACCTTGGATCTGTCCTGTGCTTTTAGTTAATGGGAATTGCTTTCTTCAGATCAATATAGTGGTGTGTGGTTTCCTACCCATTCTGCTTGCTTCTGTATTTTGAGGTGTGGGTTTTTATAGGAAATCATAGGATATTTGTGGTTTTTGCAGCGTTCTTAGATACAACATTGATGGAGCAACTAATTTCTTAGTTCAGATGAATGATTTAGAAAATTGGAAGTAGTAGTATTGGAATCAATCTACAACAAGGTCTTAATAAGAATAGGGTGGAGGAACAAACTTGTTCTGGTTAACTTTTCTACTTTGTTTAAACTGCAGCGATTTTGTCAGGCTTGAGAAAAAGATTTTGATTCTCAGTTTCAAAGTCTTAAGAATACAAAAAATGAAATGGGCAAAATTAAAACAACTTAAACAACAACGTATTCATACTATGCCCTTCATGCGTGGGTAGCATCCCAGAGCGCTTGACAGTGGTGGAGTCTGACGCCAAGTCAGGGGGAAGAGGGAGATGGGAAGTGACCATAAGCACGATCAAAAAGGAAGATCTTTATGCATGATTTAAAAGTGGGGAGGTAGGGATTGAGGGAAAGAGTTCCAGAATTCTGGGGCATAGTAACTGAAGGCACGGCCACTGACAGTGGAGCAGAGGGGACAAGAGACAAACAGGAGGCTGGAGCCATCTGAGTGGAAACAGCAGGTGGTGGAACAGATTGGGTAGGGAGGCGTGAGAGCATGAAGGAATTTGAAGACGAGCAAGGGAATCTTGAAATCAATCCATTTGATAGTGTGGTAAGGATTGATCTGATGGGGGTCCAGAGTTTTGTGTGGGTGAGTACCCGGGAGGCAGAGTTTTTAATTAATTGAATTTCGTGTTTGGTGTAGCTGGAGAGACCAGCAAGGGTGCATTGGAATAGTGACAAAGGAAGGCATGGGTGTCAGCCACGTTGGTTGTGAGGTACGGATGGAGGCGGGCAGTGTGATAGGTGGAACAAAGTGGTCCTGGTCAGGGAACGGATGTGGGGTAAAAAGGAAAGCTGGGATCGAAACTGGGGCCTAAGTTGCACTCCGAGAGTCCAGGGAGGTTGAGAGAATATGTTGACGGGAACTAGAGTGTGGTTTCTGTCTTGCCAACATTCAGCTTCAGGAGATTCATCCAGGCCTTTAAGTCTGTGAAGCAAGCTGACAACAACAGCAAAATTACATTTATAGAGTGCCTTTCACATCGGAAGGATATCTCAAGGCGCTGGCAGGACATTAGGACACTGTATTCTGCAAACTGCACAAATACATATTAATCCATTTTTTTTATAATGATGGAAAGTAGATAATTGAATGGAAAATAAATTATTTAAAATGCTGGAGCCTTTGAAAGGGTGCATGTGGGTGGGTCAAATGTGAGGTGGGAAAAGAGGGGGACTCTAGAGTAGTAAGAATGACTCAATAATAATAATCTTTGCATTTGATGTAGTGCCTTAGGAAATATTTAGATAAATTATTATGATTGTCAATTTTTTTATTTGTTTTGTGTCCAAGTTGTCTTAGTAAAATAATGTATTTTAAAAATAATTACCGGTATTTATATTATTCGAAATGCATTGATCAGTTGTAGAATTTCTGGCTGATTCAGCATAGACCAGCGATTGAACCTGATGTTTAGGACTTATCCTGTCAACTGTTGCCGAGCTTTGATCTGCAAATTCAAGGCCTCTAAATAGCCTTAATACTTTCTTCTTTTACTATCAGGAGTTGTCAATTCTTTACTGGAAGTTCTCTAGCATGGTGCTTAGAAAAGTCAAAGGGATTTTCATCTTTTTGACAAAGTAAAGGTTCATTGCAGATAAAGATTGCAACACATACAATATTTGTACACACTCCCTTCACCTCGTCCTCTCTCTTCCTAGTTTCAGGGCTCAGCTGAAGACCTTTATTTTCAACCGCGCCTTTGGTCACCTTTTTCCCCCTCCCCCTGGCTTGGGCCCTGGATCAGTCATTGTGAAGCACTCCGAGACACCGTCCAGCATGGAGGGCGCTGGATAAATCAAAGTTGTTGTTGTTGAAATGCTTCTAAATGGTTTGAAGTTCCTGGCATACAGCATAAAAAGTGTGGCCCATCTAAAAGATCCTGGATCAAGCCATGAAGTGGATTTGCAGTTTGAAAAAAAAATAGAAAGCAGCGGAAAGGAGAGAAGGTTCTAGACTTTAGTGAGCTGCCACTGTATACTCTGGAGACAAAGTCAGGGTTGGTTTCTTTGGCACAACCTATTGCATGAGCAGCTGGAATAAACAGCTTGTGTCTCAGGAGGTGTGGTGAAAGGCATTGACGACCTTTAAAATCTGGCTGACATGTCTGAAGCTACTCTGTAAGATAATGGGGGGCAAGAGAATAGAAAGGAAGGCAAAGTGGAAAGTAAGCAAGTAAAAGCAGAGTTGTGAATCGAGTTGGTGGGAAAGAGAAAGCGGGGAAATTAAGCTACTCTGAACTAGGGTCCGTCGATATGGAAATTTTCCGATTTCGATATATCGATGGGCTCATATCGAGATATACTGATATATCGATATTTTGGGGGTTTTCATACTGCGCGCGCGTTGTGAGGTGCGCGCGCGTTCGGGGCCTATCTCAGGAGATCTCTCTCTCTCTGTGTCTCTGACACTCACTCTTTCCATCTCTGTTTTTCTGTCTGTCTCTGTGTCTCTCTCCTCTCTCACATCCGCCCCCCATCTCTAACTATCTGTCTATCTGTCTATCACATCCCCCTCCCTCCCGTCTCTCCCCCCCCTCCCGTCTCTCCCCCCCCTCCCGTCTCTCCCCCCCACCCCGTCTCTCTCCCCCCATCCCGTCTCTCTTCCCCCACCCCGTCTCTCTCTCCCCCACCGTCTCTCTCTCCCCCACCGTCTCTCCCCCCCCGCCGTCTCTCCCCCCTCACCCCTTGCATACCTGTATATCGTATTCGAGGACTATGAATACAATATGGCGACTTGCACCTCGGTCTGTGCATTGTGTATGGAGATGAGCATTCTGGGTCTTGTAGTTCAGTGCGTGCGCATTCCGATTTTTTTCGATATATCAATATTTTTTTAATGCCTATATCGGCATATCGATATGAAAGTTATATAACCGATATATCGCCGGACCCTACTCTGAACTGAAATTCTTGTGAATGGGTGAGGTAACATCTATGATGAGGAGGGCAAGTTTGATCACTTAAATCAACTTCTTTTTTGGTTTTTCTACATACTGGTGAAGGATTGCTGTTGTACACAGCTCTGTTTTATTAGCAATTTGCACAATTTAATCTGATTATTAGTTAAATATTTATAGACTTCATGGCTGTTTGAAGTATTTTCCTAATGTTTTTTTCACAGTGTTTGATAGTATCACAATTGTAAGCAAAATATGCTGACAATAGGTAAGTGGAAGATATATAAACCACAGATTTTTAGGGGTGTTTGGTTTTAATCAGCCAGAAGCCCAAAAGGAGAAATTGGGCATTTCCTGTATTTGCTTAAAGGGTCGAGTGGTATTTCCTCCATTGCGATTTAGTTTGGTCTTTTGCTATTCATGTATAAGACAAACTTAAATTGTGACCTGAGGGAGAATATGGGATTTAAAATGTGAATAATGCTTTTATTTGTACTAAGCGCTGCTTTAAGTGATAGTTAATATCAGTTTGCGCTCTCTTCTCTCTTCTTGGTTGTAAATTTGGATGTTGCCATGTCATGTCTAATATTGTAGGCTGATAATCCAGTGCAGTACTGGAGGACTCTTGCATTGTCGGAGGTGCCATCCTTCGAAATGCTAAACTGAGGTCCTGCCTGACTTCTGTCAGGTGGATTTCTGATGGTATCCAAAAAAAGTGAGTCCCTCTCAATGCTCTGACCGGCAATTCTCCAGAAACCTGTATTGTACACTTCGATGAACCCATCGGCAACGCCCCTCGCCCCCCCCTCTCCCCCCACCCAGTCCTCAGCTTGGGTCTGAAGCAATATCTGTCCAGCGCCTTGGGATGTCCTCCTGACGTGAAAGGTGCTATACAAATGTAATTTTGTTGTTGAAACATCTAGAAGATGTGAAAAGTGCTTTATCAAATGCAAAGATTATTATTATCACTACATAGCTTTTATCTTGCCATACTTTTCACCAACAAATTCTCTCTTGAATTTAATTTCCTTGGCAAGGTGCTCCATAACATCATGTATGTATAAATACGTGTTTGCATATAAAATGGCCATTTATCCTTCCTTTGAGACAATTGATCACTGTTATGGACCTTTATACCATATTCAATAGCTTTAATAGTGTTCTCTTGGTATTTATGTTCTCAGTGTTTAAAAGCCAGCCTCATAAATTTAGTTATCAACATTAAATGGCACCTGCCACTTTTCAGGTCAGATACACCATATTTATATTCAGTTTGTTTGCTTTTATTGGCCCATTAGGTATGCACTTTATTTTAGAATTTGTGTATTGCCACTATGGCTCCAGTATGGATGCCATAAAACTGAAAAGTAGCTGTAATATGCTGTCAGTGCAAGGATTTGAATATTTTACAAGCATTACTATGTATAAGCAGCTAGTAGGTACAAGCAATCATGAAAAACCCAAACTCCCAAAGGTACTGATAGTTTTTTAATACCAATTGGTACATGTCCCAGTATTCTACTATCTTATTATTGTACAATTACTTACTGGTCTTCATTTGATGGTCTATTTATTTTAATGTAGATGTGACAGGGCAGGCTATACAATTTGGTATTCTGCCCCAAATTTGAAATGTAATTATTAATTTAGCCTGTCAAAATCCCTTAATTTTGCATTTGATTTAATACCTATTATGCCAACATTTCAAAGTGTTTCACAAGGTAATTTGTCAAGTGTAGTTAATTATGCACACCATATTCCACAAACTGCCTTGAAATGAAGGATCCAGTTTATTTGGAGGTTTATTGTTCAGGACACCAAAAAAACAACATTTGTTTCCAGATACAGGATCCTGTCAGTCAAGCCAGAATCTTGATTTAAAATTTGATTTGAAAACAGCACTTTTGGTGCAGTGTTTGTCAGTACTACAGTGGAGTATCAACCTAGACTGAACAAAGCGTTTTGATTTGGTGCTTCAAATTACAACCTTCCGACCCAGAGATGAGCTTGTTACCAACTGAAGCCGGCTAACACTCTTATTTTACTAATGGTGGAGGTAGAACAAATATTGTTTCCAAATATTTATTTATGCAGGGGTAGATTTCTTGCAATTGAGGAGACAACTCCTAGGAAGTGGGGCAAGTGAAAAAGTGTCGCTCGAAAGTACAATGGAATGCCAGCATTGAGTCAGTCTGCGGCAGTCTTGATAGTCCGGTTCCTGCTTGAAACTGGTTTCCAGTACTCCAGGGCACTGCTGATGACATACCAGCTATAGCCTAGTCCATTGGACATGGAGGGGTAGACTGGTCATAGGATACATGGCTCTGGTTAATCCTGCAAGTCAAAACCCTAAAACTAGGCTGATCTGAGTTGCACAAGCGGTGAGAAGCTTGCTAGCACTCCTGATGATAGGTTCTGATGAAAGGGCATTGACCTGAAATGTAAATTTACTTTCCTCTCTCCATAGATGCTGCCTGACCTGCTGAGTGTTTCCAGGGACTTCTGTTTTTATTTCAGATTTCTAGCATCTGCAGTATTTTGCTCTATGGTTGTTTCTATGCTTGTTTTAGTTGGTTCAATTCCAACAATACTTTAACGCACACTATAGGGTTCTCAAGTCTTGGCCCTTGCCAGCCTTTATACTCTGTGAGTTAGGCAAGCAGGGTGTGTCTTCCAGGGAACTAATGCACATTCCATGCTAGGAATTTCCTTGTGTAGGTGGTACTGTATATATGTGTTGATTTAGATGGGTTTTTGCATAATGGTGCTTAGGTTAGGAACCTGGCTGACCAAAAATAATTAAAAGTTTGTTCGTGAAATCAATTGTCAGTTGATAGTTTGTGCAACATTAAAGTTAATTAATAGGTTTGAAATAAGTGAACACATTTTCTTAAAAGTTATCTGAGAGAGCCATATATTAGAATGAATCTTGTTAATTGCTGCAATTTTTTAATGTCAATTTAGTATAATCGGTAAACAGAAATATTTTGCCTTGCGCCACGTGAAAATTGACCCATTAAGCAAATGCAGGTCAATAGCTTTCCAATGCTTTTCTGCTTGAAATCTAAAATGGTGATCGTACTAATTTTTGTTTTTAGTGTCAGATTATTCTGAAACTTTGCATTATAATGACCAGAACTACTACTTAAAGTGAAGTAATGTTGAAATTAAAATATGTCTTTGGCACAGAGCTCTTCAATGCTGTTGTAGATCTTGTGAGAGTTAAGCTCACAGCAAGTGCACCTCAAAGCTGCCTGGAATGTAATGTGAGTGCCAAGTTGCTCCCACGTGTTTATGAATAGTTTCTCTGTGGTGCTTGTTTTGGCAGTCGGTGCAGCTGGTTTCTGTTGGGTCAGATGTAATAGCTGGAACAGTGATCAATGCTAACAAGTGCTGTTAACCAATACAGTAGTTTATTCCAAACTGATGGTTGTGGGTTTGAAGTTTTTTTTCCTTAAACCATATAAGTTCTCATAACTTATTATATAGCAAGATGCAGTGACCTGAGATTGTTCTATTACCTTTATATGTATACCCACAATATGCTTTGCTCTCCTATGTAGTGTACTAGGTGGCCTCTATATTCAATCCTCACTGATGAATGCAAGTCCCTATAACTCGGTATACTACTATTTAAATTAAAGCAAATTGGGAGTTTGCGGTCAATCGGGTTTATTTTACACCACTGTGACATAGACTGAACCTGTTTGTGTTTTCCCTCTTTCTTTAATTTATACAGAAAGCTTGAGAAAGCAGTTAAGTAAGCTCAACAGAATTTGTTTTGTAGCTTCAATGAAACACTTGGCATTAAACCTTAAACAACAGAATAAATGTCAACAAGCACAACTATGCGATAACAAATATAAATTGCACTTAACCTGCGCATGCTAGCAGCCAACTGTAGTGAAGAAAATGGAAACATTACATGAAGAACCAACCTCTGACAACCACTCATTAATAGTCAGCGCACATACCTTAGTCATCAGGTAGAAAAATAGTGACCACAAGCACATGGTGCCTGTTCTTTATGGCTATTGAGTTCCTCACCGAATTAGGGAAGTCAATGGTATCCAAGGCAGTCCAATATTTATGGTCCAATTAGTTCCTCCTTGCAGTTGCCCAATAAGAGGCATGTACATTTCCAATACTTCATTTGCATATTGAAATGGTAAAATACACTGCCAAATTATTGTAATCGCAGCTAGGGTCAAACTTGATAGCACCATAAGTATCAAAAATGTTAAATACACAAAAAAGTATTTAAAGCGCTACTCAATGTATTTAAACAACAGACAGATATACAAAAAACAAATGTGGTGACATTGACATACTTCAAGTTAGTTGCCTATTTGATCATGTGGATTCTCTAATTGTAATTTAACTCTAAATTCTTTTTTTCAATAATTTTGGTCTTTACAACTCATTCTGTGCGTTCTGTCGCTTTCCCTTATGTGTTGCCGTGAAAGTGCGATTGCAGTGGGGTGCAGATCCCATGACTAATACTGGTTTTATCTTGATACCTTTTAACATTAAGAAATTGAAGAAATGGTAAAATAATAATTTTAGTTCAGATTAACCATGTTGAGGTACAATTTTTAGATTTTTCTGAACATACATGCTATTGAAACTCACTAATTGTGATAACCTGACATTGCAGCCATACCTTTTTGTACTAAAATAAACATTTCTTAAATTGCAGTTTCCTAGAATAAATGTGCCATTTATTTAACAACTTGCATTTATGCTAGTTCCTTTCCTGTAGCTCAGTGGTTAAAGCACTGACCCTACAAGTGTGAGATCTGTGTTCTCAGGCAGATCAGGGCAAAATTGTGGGCAAGTTTCCTTATTCCACACGCCTAATAATAATCCGTCCAAAAAAAAACAATCATAAAAATTGGTCATTTTCAATCCATGACTGCTTGTGGGACACTGCTGTGTGCAATTGGCTGCCACGTTTTGCCCACAAATATACAGTCAATTCACTTTACAGTATATTCTGTGAAGCACTTTGAGACGTCGATAAGATGTGAAAAGCGCTACATCAAATGCAAGGATTATTATAGAATGTCTCAAAGTGCTTTACAGAGACTGACTGAGAGCCCGAGCAAGGTGGAACCGAGGTTACCAAAAGTGCAGTCAGAAGTATTTAGGCTACATTTTGAAATCAGAAAACTAGGTTTCAAAGAGTAAAGTGTCGCTCTAAATTCTCCCATTGAGATTGAGAGCATGAAGTGGTAAATTGGTGGAATGCAGGGAATTGGTGAATGTATTGAGTTTTCAATTAAAACTTATGAACTATCATTACAATTCATTTTATATTGAGTTTATGAGGCATATTATGTTGTACCATTATCACTCTTATCAATATACTGGACGATAAGATAAGAATCCTATAATATTGAGGTTAACGCACCCAAAGTAAGGCTTATTTAAGATCTGACCTAATATACTCTGCATGACATTATAGAAAGCCATTTGGCCCATTAAACTCATAAAACTCTTGCATTTCTCTCCAATTTTTTTTAGATATCACAAGAGATATGATTGAAGCAGCCCTTTGGCTCATTAGGTCTTATCTTTATCACCTCAAACTCAATAGTCATTAGTTAATAACATTTCATATTCTGTGCTTTGTGTGAACATTTCTTCCAACCTTCTCAATGTTTTATCAAAGCAAATTCCCAGGCCATAACTGAACCAAACACTGAAGGAAGTAGAGAATTTGGGAATCTCCAGTTAGAATACATTCAGAATGTAATCAAGTTTATGTGTAGAGTGACTAATTGTTATTTCAGCTGTTAGCATAGTTCCTGCCATTTTAAATTATATGTCATCGTGGATTGTTTTTTTTAAATCTAACTTTTCAGTGGTTTTCCATTTTGTTGAATCCTTGAAGCTACAGCAACATATTGCTATATAATGTATATTACATTTTCTCGTGTATTGTATTCATATTGATATACTGCTTAGTTCAGTATAATTAAAGTGTTAAAAATGTATTACAGCAGCTGTTCATTTCTTACAGCAAAATGAGTAGTGTCTATATTCTTTCGGCCTTTAATATTTATTTATGAACCCTACATGAGTTATCTGTCACAAGAAACTTGGGAGGAGTTAGTCTAAATTACAGGCTCTCAATAGTTCTTGTTAATTACCATTCCATACCACGGCATGTACTTGGAAATAAATCACTATTGAGAGAACTGGCCAAGTGATGCAAAGGATACCTCTGGAGCTCTTCCCTCATTAGTGATTTACAACAGAGGGAGCAGAAACTTATTGTAACTAGCTATACCCCCGCGTAACATAGCAGCCTAGAGTTTTTGAAATCATTTATTCATATATTTTGAAACTTTTTTAAAATAATGTATTTGTTTATAAAAAAGGGTGAGTTTTAATCACTTTGGTTTTTTTTAATGCTGTATTGGTTTTTGTTTACCTTTTAGAAGTTCATTGTTACAATTGCGGAAACATACCTAAGGGATTGATTGATTGATTGATTGAAACTTACTGTAATTGGTAGTGCTAATGGATAGTGGGTATTCTCTCTCCCACTCCCCCAACCAGATCTTACAAAATGCATGCAATGGTAGGTAGGAAGAAAAATTGACATGGATGGTGAAAAGGGAATCTAAAGACATATAACAAAAAAATTATGGTTAATTTTCAACAATTATAGAGGCAACAAATAAAACCAGTGAAGTGCGTGATCCATTCAGTGAGTTTTTTTTCTTGTTGGTGCTTGCTCCTCCAGAAATAGTTCATCCCTAATCCCAATTCCCTGTACCCTCTAATACGCATCTTCTGCATATACTTGTCCAATTTGTTAAATATTCCAATTTGCTCTGCTTTAACATGGCATGAACGAATGACTGTAAATCACTTTCTTTTGTGCCTTTCATCATCTCTCCTCCCGCATCCCTCTCAGCTCCCACCTCCAACTCAGGTGCCAATGCAGAATTGTTGAATGCATCATTAGGATTTGAATTTGTAATCTGGATTTTAATTGCCATTCAGTAGGATTTCAGCCTTGTTGGCCAGATGGTCATTGAACATTCCATGGCACATTTTCAAAGTACAGGATGTTAACCATTTTGCTAATGTGGCATGCACGATTAGAAAACACCCAGTACATTGAAACTTTACCAGTGTTTCTTACTAGTAAACAGTAGAATAATATAATTAATCTATAATTTGTAGTTATTTATGTAACAATATTGTTAGTGATTTATATAATTTTTTAAAAGAACTACTCTGATTTATTTTTCAGGATCTGGAGTTCCATGGTGTAATGAGGTTTTATTTTCAAGATAAAGTAGCAGGCAACTTCGCAACAAAATGCATCAGAGTATCCAGTACTGCTACAACACAAGATGTCATAGAAACACTTGCAGAGAAGTTCAGACCAGATATGAGAATGTTGTCCTCTCCAAGATATTCACTTTATGAAGTCCATGTTAGTGGTGGTGAGTTCCTTAATTTAAGAACTTTATTTTTCAAATTGTGGACTGAAAATTGTGCTGATGGATGTACCATAGCATGAGATAGATGGGGTGGTGGGAGGTGTAGGTGAGAATAACTTAATGGAATGCAGCTGTTCTGTAAATCCTAAAGTCTTGGAAGATTATTAGTCCATGATATTGAGCTCATAGGTTTAACTCTACCGTAAACCCTTGATTTCTGTTGATATTGTAATCCAGCTGCATACAACAAAATTTACACTTGTATAGCACCTTTCATGTCAGGAGGATGTCCCAAGGCTCCAGACAGTCATTGTTTCAGACCTGAAATGGGAACGGGGAGGGTGGAGGGAAAGGAGGGGTTTTGGGGTGACCGATGGGACAGTTGAAGAGCAGCGCCAATGGTGGGGCAGGTGGGTTGGGGGATGTGGAGCAGACCGGAGCCTGCTGAGCAGAGGGGGTGGTCAGGATGGTAGAGTGTTAGGAGGTCGCAGAGGTAGGATGGGGTGAGGCTATGGAGAACTTTAAATGTGAGGACCAGGATCTTGAATTGAATCCTCTAGGTGATGGGGAGCCAATGGAGATGGGGGAGATAGGTTTATGAATATTGGAGCGGTAGAGGACACAGGCCACAGAGTTCTGGATTATCTGCGGCCTATATAGGGAGGAATTGGGAAGGCCGACAATTCGTGGGCGTTGGTGTAGTCGAGCTGGGATGTGATGAAGGTGAGAATGAGGGTTTCAATGGCCTTAGGGGTATAATTGATTTTGAGATATCTATTCCTTTTCTGGGTCTGCTTTGAGAAGGTAAGCGCTTCAGTTAAAGAAAAATCTTACATTTTATAGCACTTATTAGGAGCGTCAAGTCATCTGGGGAAGCAGGCTTTTAGCAATCAGAATGGACTATTTCCTAACAGCTGAAGTGTCCCTTAAAATAGCTTGGAGCTGGAATGCTCACATGTTTAAAAGGTAGCCTGGTAAATTTGATGGAATCATTAGTATTGACATACTTATCCATATTTGATTCTTGAATTTCAGCAGTTTAGATTTACATTTTGGTTAATGCAATTTATTCCCAATTCCATGCACTTTCCACAAACCATGGGAAATTACAGTGCTGCAGGAAGCCATTTGACCCATTATTTTATTGGTTGCTCCTTCAACCAAGCTATCTATTCCAATTCCTGGCCTGCATATATTGGTTTGGCATGTTGAGGAAACATCCAATATAATATCTGCTAAATTGCTAGCAGTTGGTGGACAAAGTGCTTTGAACAAAAGAACTTCAAAGGTGCTCAAGTGTAATCTTGCATGAAGTGGTACATATAATTTTCCATTATTTCATGAAATTTTGCATCTTGTGTTTACAGAGGAACGAAAACTTGATCCAGATGAAAAGCCTTTGGTTGTGCAATTGAACTGGAACAAGGATGATAGGGAGGGAAGATTTGTTCTTAAAAACGAAAATGCCTTCCTCCCACCAAAGGTAAATTCTGCAGAAAATCTCTGAGAACTTTGGTGAATTCAGAGCTCTAGCTGAGTGGTTCAAACATGAAACAAGGCATACCGATGAGGTAAACCAGGGCTGCCATTTCTACTGCAGTTGTACTGAAGAATTCAATTGGTTTGAAGTGGGAAGACAGTATGAAAAAATTAGCTGAAAACAATTTAGAAATGAGCGGGATCTCCTAGAGCTGAATTTTTTTTCTAAAGTCTGACTTTAAATTAATTATTATTCATAGAAATATCTATTGTGTGCCTTGACTTTATCTTTAAAACTAGATTCCTGTGTTTGCAAAAGATCACCACATCGTACCTTTGTTTAATTATAAAATTATTTATTTGTTCAGTAATGAGATTGAAGCCTTGATGTTCTAGTGATATATTTAATATCTTTGACCCAATGGAACTAAAGGCCTTAATTGTGGATTATGATGATTTCTGACATTTGTTCACAATTGATTATTGCAGGGTGGAATCCAAGTTATTTTCACATCTGAAGATTTACTTAGCAGACTCACATCATATCCGAGAATTTTGTAGACCTATTGAGTGATGAACTAAAAATGCCTATGGTTCTCTGATTTTAAAAAAAAATTATTTAAGGAGTTGTAATACTTATTTAATTTGCAGAAGTCTCAGAGCAATGGTCCGGAGAAGGAGGGAGTAATCCAGAACTTTAAAAGGACACTTTCAAAGAAGGAAAAGAAAGAAAAGAAGAGGAGAGAAAAGGAGGCATTAATGCAGATCCAAGATGGTGACGAAAGGTCTATTTCCAGGGATGATGGGTAAGCAGTAATGTGGAGGTAGAAAAAAGTAAAACAACTTTCTGTTGGATTAAAGGAATATTTGAGAAAAGGCTCAAAAGTTTTGAGTATTCAGTTGGGAACTACAATACAGAATATAATCAGCATGGAAGGAATGGTAGAAATTGTTCAGGTTTACATTGAATATTCCACTTCTATTGGTGAGCATGGATGGGAAATACAAAAAAGCTCCAATTCCGAGACCAACTAAAACAGCAAATGTTTTTGTATAAAGCAATCAGCACAATGGTTGCTTTTTAATATGAAAAACATAATACAATAATTCCTCACTGTTGATTTATTTAATTTAAAAAATATAAATGTTGGCACTGCAGTTGACATCCCACCTATATTACCTAACTTGCAGGAAGGGATAAAAACTTCTGCAAAGATCTGAAATGGAAAGGTTGACAGCTCATGAAAAAAGGTGTAGTCCTCACTTTTTGAAAAGTTTCACATAAAATAAGCAACATAGATGTCGTCGGCTGCTATACAGGAAATTGGTAGTTTTTGTTCTGGAATAGCTTCAGTAGAGCAGAATAATGAGCTTGATGCACACCCATAGAACCCATGCTTGTGTCCTACATTGTTTGGCTATTATAAACTAATCTTTACTTTGCAAATCCAGTTATGGATTTGGAGATGAGTCTTAGGAAGCAATGCAATGTGTAGCTAAATTATAACAAGAGATGATACTACAATACATTTTTAGCTTCGGCAACACTTTAGCCTTTTCTCAAATATTCCTTTAATCTAACAGAAAGTTGTTTTACTTTTTTCACACCCACACACTTTTTTCTACCCGCAAGACCCTTCTATTTGACCATGCCTTTAGCCACCATCCTACCTCTCTGCCTTCCCTCATCTGTACCTATGCTCGGGTCCTGACCCCTGACTGTTCCTCCCGACATGAAAGGCATTCTACAAATGTAATTTTGTTGTTGTAGTGCTTTGAGAATGCACGTGGTAGTCTCAAAAGCACAATACATTTGTGCAATTTAAGATCTTGTCCATCGCTGTTGCTTTTAGTCATTATATTCAAACAGTTTGTTTCTAATGTTGCCTTAATTTTTTGTTCAAGTAAATTTTGTTGAATCCATGGCTAACATTTTTCCTCTGTCCTTTATTTCCAACCAAAACCTTTTTGAAACTTTTTTTTGACCATTAGTGAATACTCAAGTTCACATCTGGCAGCAGAGGTATACAAAGATATGCCAGAAACTAGCTTCACCCGCACAATATCTAACCCTGAAGTGGTTATGAAACGTAGACGGCAACAAAAGCTAGAGAAGAGAATGCAGGAATTCCGCAGTGGTGATGGACGACCTGATTCAGGTAACTAAAACTATTGGTGTTTTAATAACTAATTGAGTTATACACATGTTTCATTCCTTCTGAGAAACTTAAACCATCATTTTACCTGTAGAACAAAAATTTTAATGTAATGTATAAATGTGATGGAGTGATATTGTATAGGTATTCTAATTGCTGCTTTTAGCTAAGCAATTTGTTCCTTTGTGTTTTCTTTTGCATTGGGTGTTTTGTTTTAAATGATTCTGGCATTTAATGTAGAAATATTTATTTTCTATTAATGGAGTAACTTTATTCTTGAAATGTTTGGCTTCAACATCACAGTGGATGATCTGAAAACAAAGCAAAACTATTCAATCCTGTGAGATAAATTTTCCTTGAACCTATTTGCAGTTCTATGTTAAGGAAGTATACATGAAAAGCGATGCATACAAGTTTGATTTAAATATGTTTTATTTGGGGACAGGTGGAACTCTTAGGATCTACGCAGATAGTTTAAAGCCAAATATACCATACAAGACAATCTTGCTGTCAACAACCGACACATCAGATTTTGCAGTTATAGAAGCTCTTGAGAAATATGGACTGGAAAAGGAAACCCCAAAGGAATACTGTATTGCACAGGTATATTTGATTCTGTTCTTTGTATTTCTCATTGTGTGTGCTGGTGTATGGAGCTAGAATAGATTTGTTAAAGTATCTTTAATCTTTTGTTTCTTGTCTGCTGGGTGTCGTACACATAAAAACCCATTGCTATGCTCTTTTAATTTCTTAACCAAACTACTGAGTTCCACACATGCAAGGACATTTTAATTTGTCTGGAATAGAGCACACACTCTCCCAGAAGGGATGTACACTTATATAATCCTGAGGAGTTTAGGCTCAGGTTGGACTCTAGGCTTGGGGACTCCAGAATATGCTAGTTTAACAAGCTAAAACTGGCAAGACTCTTCCAGTAACTGACATCAATGCTTTTGTTGAGGAAGCCTCCAAGCATTCAAAGGAACATTGCTTTGATCAGAGAACTTTTGCACAATTTCTGTATAATCCTATGAATCAGATTTTCCAAATATGTCAAATGCCTATTAAAGTGATTTGATGCATGTGATTTTTGTTTCCCTGGGGTGGTTGAGTATCTTCTTTAAATCCAACCACTTATCCTTGCTCCCCTTGGGAACATCTTATCTGGGTACCAGTAAGAATGTTACCAAGGTAGTAATCTTTGAATTTGTTAAAGCTTCTTTCGGGAGAACGTATCAATGGACTTCACAGGATTCCGGTCAGTGAGGCAAGGTTGTTTGGCTTTTTTTTTTAAAGTGAAGGATATGGTTTTATGAAAGCTCATATGAAACAATTAATTTAAAAAAAATCTTGATTAGCTACATTTAATTACAAAGCAGCAGTGTGCCTTTAAATACTCCCTCTTCATTGGACTGAGTTCAAAGTCTCAACATCGATCTTAATTCACCAAATAACTAACTTTGAGGTGCAAGTGCTACCAACCGAGACAGGCTGACATCACAATTACATTTGATGTAAAGCAGACTATTATTACTGCATCATCTCCCGAGTTTTAAAGATGGTAATTCATTTATGCATTAAAAACCCAGTTATTACATAGAGTAATTACCAGTTAAACCATAGGAATTAAAAGTTCAAGAAGTTTATAACTGACAGTTTGAACCCTGAAGTGAATCTATTGCCTCGTCATTATTCTTAGCTATTTCTGGTTTGTAACATATTACAGACTTCATGAGTGAAGTTTTTTTTAAAAAGACAGCTGCAGGGGTCACAGTGAACATTCAATAAACAGGCTCTTCATGCAATTGAAACTAAAGGATTAAATATTAGGACCATTACGTAGAAATTTACTTTAAAACAGCAGATTAAATTGATATAGGGAGAATCAAAGGGGATCAAATGTCATCAGGGAAAAGGAAATTTATCCGTTTAATTTAAATTTCACCATTAGAATGATACTTTATAAGGGCAGCCAGCCTCAATACTGTACTGGATAGAGTTGCGTTTTATCACCAGTGGCTGACTGGATTCACCCCGAGTTCCTGCCCTCCAGCACCCTCTATTGGTAGTCACTACATGTAGCAGCTTGGTTAAAAAAAACATTAGAATGAATATGGACATAGTTTTAAAATAGGAATTCATAATAAACCAATAGCAAGAAGATCACTGGACGGAAATGCTCTCTGTACCTTTGTTTCACAAAAATAAACTCCAATGATATGAGGAAATGCAAAAAAAAAAACAAGTGGACAGGCTGAGCCTGAAAAATCTATTTAGTCGACACCCTACATTTTGGTGAATGATAACTGGCCAGCTGAAAACCTTTACTTGTTCTATTAAATTAGATCAGTAGGAAGAGCTGCAACCTTAGAATCTTGTTGAAATATTATTTCTCTTGTCTATTAAAAGGATAGGTACTCCTCAGCAAAACTGGTACTTTGAATCTACCCGTTACCAACCTCTCCACTCCCTTTGGTAGGCTCCACATCCTCTGCCCTACCTGACCCGCATTGGCGGTCAGGCCTTTAGCCTTTCTGCGCCCATCCTCTGAAACTCCATCCCAGAGCCCCTCTGCCATACGCCTTCCTTTGCCTAATTCAAAGCCTGCCTCAAGACCTTCTTCAACTGTGGTTTCGTTCATCTTCCCACCCCACTTGTCCTCCAGCCCTGTTGATTCCAACCCCCAGTTCCAATCCTTCACTGTCCAGCACATTGGGATGTCTTCCTGACGCGAAAGATACTACTGTATATGAATACAATTTGTTGTTGTTCGTTCTCAAGTCATGAGTACGATTATAACCTGAACATGGCCATGTCTACACTAGAAATTAAGGAATTGCCCTTGTCTTAGACTGACTGACGGTGTATATTTTCCTGTATACCAATCCATCTGTTTAATTGTCTTAAGCAATATGGGGCAAGGGAGGGTAATTGGATTTAAGGTGCAGATCAGCCATGATCTTACAGAATGATGGAATAGGCTCAAGGGACCAGTGGTCTACTGTTTCTATGTTTACCTCTTTTATAAAAATGTATTTTTGGAGGGTTTTCCACAAACCAAACCAGGGGGAGAGGAAGAGGAAAGAAAGCACCTAACATGCCCCACCCAATAACAGCTGTTTGAATTTCCCCTTGAAAAACAGTAAAGCTGACAGCATTTCCAGCTGTATATTGTGTTTATTTGCTTTAAAGTAGCTCCTGTAGCTCATTGGTTAGAGCACTCACCTTACATACGTGAGACCTGTGTTTCGAATCCAGGCAGGTCAGGGTAAAACCTTGGGCAAGTTTCCTTACGCCTCACGCCTAATAATAATCCGTCCAACAAAAACCACGATAATAAAATTGGTCATTTCAATCCACGACTGTTTGTGGGACACTGCTGTGCGCAATTGTCTGCCACATTTCACCAACAAATATTCAGTCAATTCACTTTACGGTATATTCTGTGAAGCGCTTTGAGTCTAGAAGATATAGAAAGCAATATGTCAAAATGCAAGGATTATATTATTCTTGAGTACTTCACTCTATTTTTGATCATTCTCTTCAATGCTCACCAATTCTCCTTCATGATCAGGATTGAAAATTACCCAATTTTTCTTGTTTTGAGTGATTATTATTAGGCAGTAAGGAAACAATCCCAAGATTTTGCCCTACCTGGAACCGAACCCAAATCTCTCGCTTCTAAGGCGAGTGCTCTAACCACTGAGCTACAGGACGCTTTATAATTATTGCTTTGGCTGAGACCAGTTTTATATATCCTGAGGTGAATTTAAAGTTATCCAGTACTAAATTGTTTGCACTTTTTTTTATTGTGAGTAAAGTTCAGTCAATTGGGAAGTCTGATTTTTTGTGTGTGAATCTACATTTAGATAGTTTTACCACCCGGTTCACACCATTCTGATGACAAAGGGGTTAAAGAGGTTATTCTTGACGATGAGGATTGCCCTCTTCAAATTTTTCGAGATTGGCCAAGTGACAAAGGTGAGTGAAGGATCAGTTTATTTGGCATTTTACATTCAGATGGTTTTGAAACAATATTAAAGTTTATTGCAACCTGTCAGTCAATGTTGCAATTACAGGTAGAATTTGGAACGTCCTCCCGATGTATAGAAGTGCAATTTTGTTGTTGTTCTTGCTGTAGCCCCTGCTTACTTGCCTCGGTTAACTTTTTTTTGTTATTACGTTGCTGATACATTGGGAACATATTCATTTATCATTGCGATGATTGCTATTATGGTGTTCACCAGCGGGTGGAAAGGGGGCACGTCGGCACTAAGTAGGCAGCGAGAAGGCGAGCCAGCCGGCAGCGAGTGAGACCGGCAGCGAGTGAGTGAGCCGATCAGGGAGCGAGTGAGTGAGCTGGGCAGGCAATCAGGGAGAGAGTACAGTAAAAGCCCATTTATCCAGCACCCGCAGGGCCTGGCCAATGCCGGTTAAAGCACCTGCCGGATATTCGGGCAGCCCGTGGCTGAAAACCCAGCACAAAATAATTAAAGTTCTTTTAATACACACCAGACTAAATAATAACAGATAACAGAATATTGTATTGGTACTTATGGTTAAAACTACTCTCTTGCGCTTCTCACCTTTACTGGTTGAGGTTTATAGTCCAGCGATTCTTTTTACAATGGAGGATGCCAAGCGGGTTTAAAAAGAAGGCAGAGCAACTTTAAAGCCTTACTAGCGGCAAGCTGATAACCCTAGACTCTACTAGCGGCAAACCAAAATACTGCATCTGCGCGACAATGACTCACAAATGCTCTACCCGCTATTGTTCTGGATAAGTTCCGGTTTATCGAATGGGGATTTTTTTTTGACGTGACGGTTATACGGAAATGCCGGTTCATCGAGTCACGGATAAACACACTTCTACTGTATAATGTTTTTGTTTTAGAAAATTTTGACCAAAAATGGGATTGCCGCATTTCTCCCACAAATATACAGTCATTTCACTTTACAGTATATTCTGTGAAGCACTTCGAGATGTATAGAAGAGGAGAAAAGCACCATATCAAATGCAAGGAATGTTGTAATATATTGTTCAAAGGTGGCAATATGCAGCCTTAACCCATGTGCAGTCTTACTCGAAGATTAGAGATTTATCGACTGAGAAGTGAGCAATGATTGTCCATTCAGGGAAATGCTTTACTGAATTGATGACTTCTTTTTGGCTGCCTACTATTACAGAAGTATATTGGACCCTACTGTTGATGCATAGTCTCCATTTAAAAAATATGCCTACAATCTCTTATTCTTTCAAAATCCTATTAGTTTATCGCCCCCCCAAACCCTCCCCCACTTTCATTTCAGATTTTTCTTCACTTCTAACTTCCCTTTGTGCCTCCTCTGATCGCCTTATTATTCTTGGCGATTTCAACCTCCATTTCACCCCCTCCTGCCCCATTTCCTCTGAATTTTCCTCTTTACTTTTGTCTTTCAACTTCTCCCTTCATATTAACACTGCCACCCACACCCACGGCCTTCCTCTCGATCTGGTGATCACCCGAGGCCTCAACGTCTCTGGCGTCACCATCACAGACAAGGCCATTTCCGACCATTTTTTCATTTCCTGCAACACCTCTATCCCTCCACTTCCAAACCCACCACCATCTTCTACCGGCTCTGGAAGAAGATTCCCCCTCAAACTTTCACCTCTGCCCTAGAAACCTCCGACCTCTTCCCACAATGGCATTCTTTTTGTACCGACCCATCCTCCGCCTCCACCGCCCTCCACAACACCCTCTCCACTACCCTCGACACCCTGGCCCCCCTCACCTCCAAAACCGTCTCCCATTCCCGATCATCACCGTGGTACACAACTCACCTCCGTTCCCTCAAAAGCCAAGTGAGAGCAGTTGAACGCACCGGGCTCAAATCTGGCCTCACGGTCCACCGGCAAATCTGGCTAGACCGCATCAAATTTTACCGCTCAGCCCTAGCCACCGCCAAATCAGCCTTCTACTCCAGGATAATCCTGGAAGCGAAGGACAACCACCGCCTCCTCTTCGCCACCACCAACCAGCTCCTCCGCCCTCCCGCCTCACCTTGCAGATCCTCTCCTCAAACGTTCGTTGTGAGGAGATGCTGGACTTCCTCGAGTCCAAAATTGAGAAAATCCGCTCTGCGGTTTCCTCCCCCCACCACTCCTCCACCTCCGCGCCCTCATCAGCTACCTCAACCCCTACTCACCCCCCATTTCACACTTTCAACCCCACCACCCCGCTTTCAGTCACAAAAACAATTACCTCCATGAAACCCACCACGTGCTCATTGGACCCCATCCCCACCCGCCTCCTCCGCACCCAGCTCCATTTGTTAGCCCCGCTCATTTCTGACACCATTAACCTTTCCTTCTCCTCAGGCACCGTCCCTACCTTCCTTAAAACAGCCACCATCACCCCTATCCTGAAGAAACCCTCCCTTGATGCATCGCAACCATCAAGTTATCGACCCATCTCCAACCTCCCATTTCTATCCAAGGTCCTTGAAAGAGTGGTTGCCTCCCAGCTCCGCTCTTTCCTTTCAACTCACTCACTTCTTGAACCCCTCCAATCAGGTTTCCGCCCTATCCACAGCACAGAAACTGCCCTGGTCAAGGTCACAAATGACATCCTAACCGCCTGTGACCAGGGCTCCCTCTGCCTCCTCGTCCTCCTTGACCTGTCTGCTGCGTTCGACACAGTCGATCACACCATCCTCCTTCAACGTCTTTCCTCCCACCTCAACCTTCAAGGCACAGTCCTTGAATGGTTCCATTCTTATTTGACCCACCGTTTACATTTTGTTTCTTCCAATGGTTTTTCTTCAAACCCCCGCACAGTTTCTCACGGCGTTCCTCAGGGCTCTGTCCTCGGTCCCCTCCTTTTCACCCTTTACACGCTCCCTCTGGGCGACGTCATCCGCAAACATGGAGTAAATTTCCACATGTATGCGGACGACACCCAGTTGTACCTTTCTGCCTCATCCCTCAACCCCCAGACGATCGATGTTCTGACAGCATGTCTGTCCGACATCGAGTCGTGGACGAGGGACAACTTTTTGCAATTGAACGTGAGTAAGACCGAGGCCCTCCTGATTGGCTCAAGCCAGCGCCTCCGCACATCGGGCACTGCCAGCCTCAATATCCAAGGCTGCACTCTCCACCTCACAAAGCCAATCAGGAACCTCGGCATCATGTTCGATCAAAAACTTTCCTTCCTCCCCCACATCCGCGCCTTGACCGGCACCGCTTATTTCCACCTGCGCAACATTGCCAGGCTCCGCAACTATTTTACCCCCCGCGCTGCCGAAACACTCGTGCATGCCTACATCACCTCACGGCTGGACTACGGAAATTCTCTCCTCGTCGGCCTCCCCAGTTCCTCCATTCACAGGCTGCAGGTCATCCAAAACTCTGCAGCCCGTGTACTATCCCGCACCCGCCTCCGCGACCACATAACCCCCACCCTCGCCCATCTCCACTGGCTCCCCATCCTCCAGAGGATCGAGTTCAAGATCCTCGTCCTCACCTACAAGGCCTTACACGGCCTTGCCCCACCCTATTTAACCGATCTACTCTCCCCCTACACGTCCACCCGGACCCTCCGTTCAACAGGACTTGGCCTGCTCCAAGCCCCCCGCTCGAACCGCCCCACCATCGGAGGCCGGGCCTTCAGTTTCTCCGCTCCCACCCTATGGAATGCCATCCCTCAATCCCTCTGTTTTGTCTCTTCCCTTTCCTCTTTCAAGGCCGGTTTGAAGACTTTCCTCTTCAATCGTGCCTTTTGTTCCACCCCAAATTCTTTTACCTCCCCTTCGTGTTTCACCCCTTCCCAAACACCCCCCTCCCAGCTCGGGTCACACGCCTCCTGTGCAGCGCCTTGGGACGTCCTCCCGACGTGAAAGACGCTCTATAAATGTAATTTGTTGTTGTTGTTGTTGTTGACAAATATTCCTGGAAAACCTAGTACAGTAAAAGCTCGTTTATCCAGCACCTACTGGGGGGGGGGGGGGGGGGGGGGGGGGGGGGGGGGGGTAGACTAATTGACAGTGTCAGATAATCGGGCGGCAAGTAGCCGAAAACCCAACACAACAAATTTACTTATTTTAAAACATACCATATTAATAATATACTAAATAGTAACAGAATATTGTATAGATACTTACCAATAAAGATTCCAACATACTCTGTAAAATAATCGGTAAAAAAAAAACGAGTTCGTAAGTTTAATAAGTGCACACTCATTGCGCGCATGCGCAAAGTGAGCATACCTGCGATTACTGGAATGGGGAATTGCCCCGGGAGGGGGTCGAGCAATCCGGTTGATCAGGTCACGGCTTAACAGGCTTTTACTGTATTATGAATAATTTAATATTTTGTGAATTAGTTACCTAAACCATTGTAAGAGCAGCACTACATTTTTAATAATATGATAATTTGTGCATTTGATACAGCTATTTATCCCGTTGAATCAAAGTTTTCAAATTATTTTCTTAATCAGTCATACTGATTTAATAATAAGAAAGGTTAATGCTAGATTCTCATATTTTAAATTCTTGTTACAGGTACATTAGTTTTCCAGCTAAAGAAAAGACCACCGGACTGTGTCCCAAAGAAGGCAAAGAAACAAAAGGAAATGGATGGGAAGCTGTTAAAAGGGAGAGAGGGGAGTGATAGTTCATCTTATGGCACTTCAATACCTCCCGAAAAACTGCCGTACCTTGTAGAACTGAGCCCTGGTAAGAATTGCATCCTACCAATCCATAAAGTTTGGTGGTTTCATTTAAACCTTGTAGTTAAACATTTTAGTAAATGGTGTGTTTGTCTGCCCCTCTTTGCGTTTGGAATTAAATGTTTTTTGCTGTAGAGTTGTATACCTTTGTTAATCTTATTAGTAACAATGATCTAAATTTGAAAGAAATCAGACTTAATGAGCACTGTTTGATTCCAGAAATACTATTTGTAGAGGAAATGTCAAAACAAATATACATAATCCAGCCAACAATAGTGTAATTAACATTGTTTCAGAATGCTAGTAAGTTAATGTTCAAGTTGAAATAATTTTTCTTTGATCAAAGTTGCCGAGTTTATCTGCTGCTTCAATTTATTTTAAAAAATCAAATAGGGGATATTCCCTTGCCCCTCAAATTTAGCTGTTGCTTGATTTATCTCTTGCCGTACTCGTTAATCAAATTAGAATTTTTATATTACCAGAATTGGTCATTTTAGGGAGATGACCAAATGTGGTAAATAGGTTTTTGATGTTGCATTTTGTACGCCTGTAACTTCAAGAATGCATTACAAGAATTACCAAATTGTTTTACTTTTGAATCAAGAGGTCATATCTCTTGTTGCTAAGTGAAGGAAATTGGCCTATATATATATCTATATATATATATAGATATATATAGATATCATATATAATATATAGAGAAATGAGGGAGAATGGGTAGGGTTACTACTCTTAAGAGCTTACTGGTCTTAAGAGGTTAATGCCAGTCAAAAGAAAGCATTATATTCCATAAAAACATACTGACTATATCAGGAGTTTTGCATTGTTGGGAGGATTCTGTTCAGCACAACTATTTGCAAAGTTGGACAAAGTAAAATGCTTGAAATCAATCTCCAGTGAAATTCAGCTAGTCTGTGGCAGCATTTATACTCCACATGAGCTTTTCCTCAATACTGCCACAGACTAGTTGGGGCAAATGACCTGTTTTTATGCTGTAACTTTTACTGTTTAAGAACCATGAATATTCAATTAACTTAAAATTAATGAATGTCAAGGGAGCAAAGTTTCTTTTCATCCTCATTGTAATGTGGTAAACCAATACTATGTTGAGAATTATTTTTCAGATAATTCATAAGTGGTGTTGATATGCCACTGTTAGGTCAGATCTTGGCAACTTGAAAATCTGACTTTGTGTAGGACCCTTTTCCTCTCTGTTAGTTTAACATCTCTGCAAATACTACCATGAACAAGAATGTTATTCAGCTGGTGTTATAAAATTGTGGGCCCGGCATCCTGTGGCATATTTAACATTGTGGTTTGAACCAAAGCAAACGTCTGCAGATGCATTTTGTAACTTAGAATCTTTCTGTTCTAGAATACTTCATTCTCATTGGTAACCTTACATATTTTTTTGGGGAAATCACTTTTGCCTTGCATCTTTCAATGCTGCCATTGTGATCTGACTTCCCTTTGTAATCTAACTTCCCTTTCAGCTTGTATATTTGATTTACTTGCACGTACAACTCTATCCTTTTAGCTCTGCCTTCAATAATGTGCATTGAGTCAAGTAGATATGACGAAACCGATTCTGAGGCAGTGTTCTAAATTCAGAAACTTTTAAGAGAGAAGTAGATAGTTATTTGGGGAGGACAGGTTTGCAGGACTATGGGGAGAGTGGGATGGATTTGGACAGCTCCTTTCAAAAAGTCGGCACAGATACGATGGGCCATGTGGCCTCCTTCTGTACTGTATAATTCTATCATTCTAAATTGAACACCTAATTGATCCATATTTACTACAAAATTAAGTAACATGAATATTTAATTAATGGTTAAGTATACAATGAACTTAATAAACCATTGTGAAAACAGAAGTTGCTAGAAGCATGCAACAGATTAAGCTATATCTACGGAGAGAGGAAAGTTAGTTTTAGGTCAATGATCTTTCGTCAGCGACTTCTGTTTTTATTTCAGATTTGCAGCTTCTGCAGTATTTTGCCTTTTATTTAATAAACAACCTGTAGAATAGGCTTTGTAAGGGGAAGAATGATGTCAATGGCTTTTGTTTGTCATGCTATATTTTCACACACCTGCTTGTCTAATCCACGAAAGGCAAGTTTTGATTTATTTTTTGTGCTCCATTTAATTTTCGACACGTTTGTTCCAGAATATTCACTCTTTCAGCTTGCATCAAGTGTTTTTTTTATTTAGATGTGGGCTCTACCACTTATGTTTGTAACTCATTTTAGCTATTCATAATCATCTGTAAAGAGATAATGCCCTTCACGGTCCTGTGCTTTTTCCCTTATCTTGCTATTTCGGTGTAGAACTCACATTTAAGACAGTTGCAAAAAGCATTAAGTAACAGAGGTTAAAATGTAAATTTCTGTCAGTTTTGTTGATAAATTCTTTCCAAAGGGACTTGAATGCTGGTAATGGAATAGTATTGAGATGAAACTATTTAACTTGTGAACACAAATGCTGAATTCAATGGTTTCATGATCTTGTTCCATGTCCAAGTTTCCTGGCTTTTTTATCATGTATGCAAACATGTTTTGTGCTGCTTCTGATCTTCAGTGTCCCTTTCACATTTTCCCTTTCTTCCTGACCTGCCTTGAATAGTTGATAGTCTCCCTGCTTGCCCTAACAGGTCGTACAATTCTACTTGGGGAGACGGTGCCCTTCTCGTAGCTACCTTTTGTGAAACTGGTTTGTTGTAACTAAAGAGATTTGATTTGCAAAGTAGAGGATGTTTACACAGAAAAGAAATATAATTTTTCTCCTCCCCATGTTTTATTCAGTTCTCTCCGAGACTCATATGTAACTTGCTCTGTCACTGCTTCACTCAAGCCATCTGCTAAGCATGTGTGACAGCAGCACAGCATGTCCTCTGTTGTGTAGGAGAGCCTGATGTCTGCTTGGTAGCTTTTTAAAGCATCACAGGTGAAATTGGCACTGCAGAAGAGTTGCAGAACACAGGCACAGAGCAACTCATCACCATTCCTGCTGTTGTACATCAGAGATCCGAAACCATGGCTGCTTTATTTGTAGATTGAGATATTAACACTTTGATTAGTAACTAAGCCTTAATTGTAATGTAACGCATTAACACTAAAGGGTCATCACTCTAGTTCAGATTTAATAATTTCAAAGGAGGACCAAGAAATATGTGAGCCTTCAGGATTTGGGGGGGTTAGGGTCTTGAACAATTAGGTCTTTAATTAAATTTATCTATTTAACAGTGTGTTAAAGTGGATGTAGCCTTTATGGTACATTTTTCTCTTAATAGCTTGCAATATGCTTTGAGAGAAGTTATTCAGATTCTTCTTACATAGGCTCCGAGAACATCTCTTGTCCCAATTTCACTGAAATGTGTTTTAGGTAAATACTCTTTAATGAAGTTAGTAGAAATGCACGTGTTCTCCTACTGCAATTTCACAGCTTCCCTATCTTCTCTTTCTTATCCTACGCATGATCTGCATGGTTTCTATCCTGCTGATCTCCCTTCACCTGGGTCCTGTGCATGTCTCCTTACCCCAGGGAGAAGAAATCACGTTGCCTACTACAACTATTATCCATGTGAAGGTAAATGCACATAACTTTGTTTGCATGCAGTTTTTCAAAAGTACAAATACTTTATTGTGCAGATATAGAAAATGGTATATCCATAGAAAATGACAAATGTCTAATTCTAAAGGATTAGCATTTACTTTTGGCTGACTTGCATTTTGTTTAGCTAGCATCTAAGAGGGCCTCTATAATAAGAATAGCGGTTTCAATAAGGAAACAAGCTTTTTTAATGGATGGTTGATTTGCAACTAATGGTAGCAATTTTAGCCTTCAAACCACCTATGGTAAAGCCACTTTTTCAAGGTAAAACTGAGCTAAACGGTACATGATATCCCAGGTTTGTTCTGAATTATCTAAATTACAACCAGTGCAGTTACAATTGGTCTCAGCATCCCTTGGCTACAAAGAGAAAATATCAGTCAGATGATTGTGATAAACATTCCCCCTCCAGTCAAATCAGCATCCAACATTCATCTGTGTTCAGACACCACAGTAAGCAATTTCAATGGAAATGCTACTAAAGGACCTTTGTCACCATAAATCAGTGTCTTCTGAAGATGAAGTTAGAAAGATTGAAAAGGGTGAAAACTGTTGTACTTTAATTTTTAAAAATCCTGTGGATAGAGGTTGCAACATTGTGCATTCTGATATGTTCAAGTTACTTGCATTTTACAGAAAAACAGGAGAAATGTGAATGAAATGCTGGGCTATATATGTATAAATGAGTAGGGGCCACATTACAAATGGAACAAGTCATAGGAATGTCAATTCCTTTTGAGCTTTTAGTCAGATCTTGCCTAACCCTTCCATCCTGATGTTTCAAACTTAATTTCATCTTGGTTCTTCCAGTTGCTTTCAAATGTTCTGCTTATACGTGCAATCAGTTTGTGCCATTTAAAAAAAAAGTTTTAAAACGACAACTGAACAGAAATGTCTTGATCCATACACCTAGACAACATTTATTCTAAGCAGCTGTTCTGTCTCTGTTGATGTCCAGCATCTACTCTATATTTCATGGTCCTAATTTTGTGCAAGCTTCGATCAGATATTTCAAGATGTGTTGATCTCAGCTCCTGGTGAGGTCAATATCTCACTTTGACCAAAATTGATCATGTGTAAGGTAGGGAACGGCGATATATCGGTATATCGCTAAAACCCGATATGATTTTCATATCGGTATGCCGATATAGACATTTAAAAAATACCGATATATCGAAAAACGGTATATCGAGGTAAAAAATCGGGATGCGAGCACAATCAACTACAAGACCCAGAATGCTCATCTCTATACACAATGCACAGACCGAGGTGCAAAGCCGCCATCTTGTATTCATAGTCCTCGAATACAATATACAGGTATGCAAGGGGTGGGGGGAGAGAGACTGCTGTAGGTTGGGGGGGTGAGGGGGAGAGAGACTGCTGGGGGGGTGAGGGGGAGAGAGACTGCTGGGGGGGGGGGGGGGGGGTGAGGGGGAGAGAGACCGCTGGGGGGGGGTGAGGGGGAGAGAGACGGCTGGGGGGAGGGGGAGATAGATGGCTGGGTGGGGGAGAGAGACGGCTGAGAGGGGGAGAGAGACGGCTGGGGGGAGGGGGAGATAGATGGCTGGGTGGGGGAGAGGGGGAGAGAGACGGCTGGGGGGGGGAGAGGGGGAGAGAGACGGCTGGGGGGCCGGGAGGAGAGGGGGAGAGAGACGGCTGGGGAGAGGGGGAGAGAGACGGCTGGGGGGGGGGTGAGGGGGAGAGAGACGGCTGGGGGGAGGGGGAGATAGATGGCTGGGTGGGGGAGAGGGGGAGAGCGACGGCTGGGGGGGGGGGAGAGAGACGGCTGGGGGGGGGTGAGGGGGAGAGAGACGGCTGGGGGGAGGGGGAGATAGATGGCTGGGTGGGGGAGAGGGGGAGAGAGACGGCTGGGGGGGGGAGAGGGGGAGAGAGACGGCTGGGGGGAGGGGGAGATAGATGGCTGGGTGGGGGAGAGGGGGAGAGAGACGGCTGGGGGGGGGGAGAGGGGGAGAGAGACGGCTGGGGGGCGGGGAGGAGAGGGGGAGAGAGACGGCTGGGGAGAGGGGGAGAGAGACGGCTGGGGGGGGGTGAGGGGGAGAGAGACGGCTGGGGGGAGGGGGAGATAGATGGCTGGGTGGGGGAGAGGGGGAGAGAGACGGCTGGGGGGGCGGAGAGAGACGACTGGGGGGAGGGGGAGATAGATGGCTGGGTGGGGGAGAGGGGGAGAGAGACGGCTGGGGGGGGGAGAGGGGGAGAGAGACGGCTGGGGGGCGGGGAGGAGAGGGGGAGAGAGACGGCTGGGGGGAGGGCGAGATAGACGGCTGGGGGGGGGGGAGAGGGGAGAGAGACGGCTGGGGGGGGGGGGAGAGGAGGAGAGAGACGGCTGGGGTGGGGAGAGTGGGAGAGAGACGGCTGTGGGGGAGAGGGGGAGAGAGATGGCTGGGGGGGAGAGGGGGAGAGAGATGGCTGGGGGGGAGAGGGGGAGAGAGACAGCTGGGGGGGGAGAGGGGGAGAGAGACGGCTGGGGGGGGGGAGGAGAGGGGGAGAGAGACGGCTGGGGGGAGGGGGAGAGAGAGACGGCGGGGTGGGGGGAAGGAGAGGGGGAGAGAGACGGCTGGGGGGGGAGGGAGAGAGAGACGGCGGGCGGGGGGGGGAGGGAGAAGGAGACGGCTGGGGGGGTGGTGGGGGAGAGAGACGACAGCGGTGGGGGGTGCGAGAGAGGGACGGCGGGGGGATGGCGGGGGGGGGGAGAGACGGGGTGGATGTGATAATATACAGATAGATAGAGATAGGGGGGGATGTGAGAGAGGAGAGAGGGAGAGAGACATAGAGAGACACAGACAGAAAAACACAGAGATGGAGAGTGTGAGAGACACAGAGAGAGAAAGATATTTACCTCCTGAGAAGATAGCCCCCGAATGCGCGCGCACCCGGAATGCACGCGCACTCCGATGCGCATGCGCAGTACGAAAAAACTGAAAATATCGGTATTTCGGTATATCTCGATATGAGCCAACTGATATATCCATATCCGGAAAATTCCTATATCGCCGTTCCCTAGTGTAAGGTCTTGCAAGTATGATATTGATCACAGATCTTAGTGTGATGTGTTCATAAAGGATCACTAGAAAGCATTTCCGGCATTCCATTGGATTTTGGAAGTATTTCCAAGCAAGCATTTCATTACTGCACCACCTTACTTCTGAAAGCAAAGTGTATAACTGCAACTTTAGATATAGAACAGTAGAGGGAGCCATGCTGTGCCGGTAACTTCACAATGTTGGCCTGGGAGTACTTTATACAATGCTGGTTGTAAAGAGCATATCCAATCAATGATGCATTTCGTTGTTCAGTTACAAAATGTTAAATTAGGCTAGAGGAGAAAGCTCAACCCTAAAAATATTGCAATATTAAAAGTTTTAATGTTTTTCTCTCTCTCCTCCCCCCCCCCACCCCCCCCCCCCCCCCTCCTCCCCAGCAATTAAGGCCTTTTGTTTTTTCAGTGGGGTGTAGTAATAATGATGATTTTCCCTTGTATTTCATTATAATATTGCTGAAGTCCATATAGAATTTCCTTCATTTTTATATTTCCCTTTGTGGGTCATCAATACTAATTTTGGTTTATTTGTTGCAGGAAAAAGCACTAATATTTACTGGGCTGTAAATTCTCTAAAATGCGCTTTGGATGTTTTGACATGTTATATAAAATGCACTCACTCAAGTGCATACATGCTCACACTCATGCAGAACTCACGTTCTGATTAGCAAACACACACATGGGTGCATAATTTTTCTTGTTTCACGTGCACATATTCTATCACTCTCTCCTGCTTTCTCACACACACCAACACTTTTGGAGAAAATTGGTCAAAATAGGACAGGAATTGGTCACATACCTCTTCCCACATTTTATAAGATCCCTTTTCTCCACATCCCTCGACACCTACGTTCTGATTAGCTGAGTCTTACAGCTCAGTGGTTCTGATTAGCTGAGTCTTACAGCTCGCATTCACCTTACAAGCGAGAGATCTAAATTCAGTTCCAGGGAGGGGGAAACTTTACTCCACACGCCTCATAATAATCCCTCCACAAAAAATTGGTAATTTCAATCCACGACTGTTTGCGGGACACTGCTATGCACAATTGGCTGCAGTGTTTCACCCACGTATATACAGTCATTTCACTTTACAGTATATTCTGTGAAGCGCTTTGAGACGTCTAGAAGATGTGAAAAGTGCTATATCATGAAATAATTTAATTATTATATTCTGTGGTCTCCTGTTGATCCTTTCATTATTTGGCTTGAGTGAACGATTTTACAAGTGCATGGCCTACAGTTTGGATGTTTGTGTTGTATAATTGATGTATAGTTTTACCCCTCAGTTCAAGATGCATAATATATATAATGTACCAAATGTAGCACGTGTATCACATTTAATCTTGTCCATGGATGTTGAGTGACTTCTTAAATCAATCTGGAATAGTGCAAACTTGTATGTTGAACACCTCGGTTTGGAGAATTAACATTTCTCTTTCATTGGTGGGAATATCTCCTCAATGTTGATTCATGTGGTGCCAAGTCAATTGAGTCAATTTCAGTCAGATCCGACTGTGTTTCATTAACAGATCTACTGGAAAAAATCCACAAAATATATCCCATTAAAGCTGTGAAATTGCATTCAGTTTGGATCTTGATAAGTGGTTGAGATCACTGACATTTAAGAGGAAGGAATTAGTTTGTTTTTATGCCTTCAGTTTCTCCGCTCCCACCTTATGGAATGCCATCCCTCAATCCCTCCGTTTCGCCTCTTCCCTTTCCTCTTTCAAGGCCGATTTGAAGACTTTCCTCTTCGATCGTGCCTTTTGTTCCACCCCGAACTCTTTTACCTCCCCTTCGTGTTTCACCCCTTCCCAAACACTCCCCTCCCAGCTCGGGTCACACGCCTCTTGTTTAGCGCCTTGGGACGTCCTCCCGACGTGAAAGGCGCTATATAAATGTAAATTGTTGTTGTTGTTGGAATTTCAGATGTAGTTTGTTTCTGTAAATGCTGACTGTCTTAAAACTGTAGAATATTTAAGAAATCATAAATGACTATTTTGGTCTGTTTTGCAGGTCCAAACAAAACTAGAGGGAAAATGTTTTGAAGTTGTACTATGAAGTTGAATTATCTTAAATAACTTCTCACATTTTTCTTGCTAAGTTGCCATGCAAATTCCACAAATACAAATTTCCATGTACTGTATAAAGTATGTTTTAGTTCATGAAGACTAACCTGCAACAACCTCAACTAATTTTCCAGATGGTTCAGACTCCAGGGATAAACCAAAACTCTATCGACTACAACTGAATGTAACTGATGTTGGTACTGAAAAGGCAGATGAGCATTCTATACAGGTAAGAATGAGCTTTTGCAACAGAGAGTTTTCCTCTGTCCCATTTGCTAAATGCAGAATCAAGCAATAGGAGACCCTGAAGGTGGAGGTGACTTCATGGTGGACACTAGGGAACGGCGATGTATCGGTATTTCGGTTAAACCCGATATGATTTTCAGATCGGTATGCCGATATGGTGATTCTAAAAAAAACTTTATATCGAGAAATTCGATTTAAAAAATATATATCGCTATATTTTTAATATCGTTCCTGGCAATATATCAATATTGTTGGTATTATCAGTGTAATGCGATCTTTTCCAGCTTACCTTGTCGCCGGCATTGCAACCTCCTAGACCTAGAGCATGGAATGCGCGTACATTCGGTGTGCGCGCACAATTAACGCGCGCGCACATCCGATGCGCAAGCACACTTTACTGTGTATACTCGACGTGAGTCGTGGCGTCTTAACAAAGTCGCATCGCTGAAAATTGTAGTTTGAAAATTTACCTTTCTCATCATGGGGAAAAGAAGCCCCGTATGGGACTACTTTGAAAACAATGCAGTCAGTAATGGTGTGTATAGATGTACAGTTTGCAAGGTCTTGGTTAAGACATCTGATTCGAGCACGAGCAACCTGCGACAACACATTAAGCAGCACCACCCCGCCCAGCACGCTGCCCTCAGAGCGAAATCATTGTCGACAACAGCAGGAAGTCGAACCAGCGCTTCGGAGAAAGCGACAGGTAGTGGGGCCAGTGCAGCTCAAACAATTCCTGCTTTATTTAAGAGGAGAACATTGTACCAGAGAGGGGACAAAAAGGTGGCAAAGTATCACGAACGCTGTCACTTTTTGCATAGCAAAGGAGAGCTTGCCAATGGCGAAGGACATTAATTCAGACTTCAGACTACATAAGAATAAGTGGCATTTTGTGGCTGTAAGTGTTATTTTTGTGTGTGAGAGAGTTAGAAGCCAGATTATCACTGCTTCTATGTGTGTGTCTGACTAGACACACACATAGAAGCACATAATCTGGCTTCTAACTTAACAGTCAGAATGTCTGTCTCTCTCTTTTCTATTGTAATAGATCTCATTTACACGTGGACATTACATTACATGCTAGTTTCAAGCAAGAAATGGAGGAGAATAAATCTCTAGATTTTGTTTTTGGTGTGTGTGTGTTCTATTTTGTGTTTAGAGATGGAGGGAGAGAAGGAGAGGGGGAAAGTTGGGAGAGGAGGAAGAGAGGAGAGGGAGGGAGAGAATGAGAGGGGGAAAGGAGGGAGAGAAGGAGCGAGGGGAAAGGAGGGAGAGAAGGAGAGAGGGGAGGGAGGGAGGGAGGGAGGGAGAGAAGGAGAGGGGGAAAGTTGGGAGAGAAGGAGAGAGGAAGAGAGAAGAGGGAGGGAGAGAAGGAGAGGGTGAAAGGAGGGAGAGAAGGAGCGAGGGGAAAGGAGGGAGAGAGGAAGAGAGGAGAGGGAGGGAGGGAGAGAAGGAGAGGGGGAAAGGAGGGAGAGAAGGAGCGAGGGGAAAGGAGGGAGAGAAGGAGAGAGGGGAGGGAGGGAGAGAGGAGAGAGGGGAGGGAGGGACAGGGGGAAAGTTGGGAGAGAAGGAGAGAGGAAGAGAGGAGAGGGAGGGAGAGAAGGAGAGGGGGAAAGGAGGGAGAGAAGGAGGGAGAGAAGGAGAGAGGGGAGGGAGGGAGGGAGAGAAGGAGAGAGGAGAAGGAGAGAGGGGAGGGAGGGAGAGAAGGAGACGGGGAGAGGAGGGAGAGGGGAGAGTGGAGGAGGAGGGAGAGAAGGAGAGGGGAAAGGAGGGAGAGAAGGAGAGAGGAGAGGAGGGAGAGAAGGAGAGGGGGAAATTTGGGAGAGAAGGAGAGAGCGGAGGGAGGGACAGAAGGGGAGAGGGGGGGAGGTAGGGAGAGAGAGGAGAGAAGGAAGGAGAGAGGGAATGAGAAGGGAAGGGAAACTGACTGGTATATCTTAACCTAGCAAACAACATCTTATAATTCAACAGACCTTGACACCAACATTACAAACTTTCTGGGCGAAATGTGCGTGCACCGCGACTGCGCGCGCATCGTCAGTGCGGACGCACCGTCAATGCGCGCGCACCGCGACTGATAAATGCGCGCGCGCCATCAATGCACGCGCATGCGCAGTATAAAAACTCGATAGATCGGTTTAAGCAGGTATGAGCAAACCGATATATCCATATCCGGAAAAATCCCATATCGCCGTTCCCTAGTGGACACCTTTAGTTGCCAAATCCATGAAGCTCTGGATTAAGCATCTGATGCTGAGTAAGCCTGGTACGTGACATTGGACTTGTAACTCGAGTAAGCGGATCTACTTGGGCCTGAACCTGCTCTAAGATCTTTAGCTGAGACCTGAAACTAGGAAGTAAGGCGCATAGAACTCTGTTCAGTTTGAATACGCTCATACACTTGAGGAACACAGCTTTTAGTTAATAGAAACAGATCCTAAGGTTCGGGTTTAATGCTCTCTCCAGGTTATACTTAATTCCTAATGGCTTCATCTACATAGAATACCATTTGGAATTAAAAAAAATTCAAGCCATAACCATTATTATTCCAAATTCACAAAGCCCATAAACAAGATTTATTACCTTTTGATTTGTTTCCGTTCATAATTGGGGGGCCACTATAACGTATACTTAGCACCTGTAGAGTGGCTTGGTTGAAAAGAGAACTAATCAATGCAAAAACAAACTTACATTCCATCATTCTGATTTTATTTGTGGGCTAATGGAATGATCTACCTAAAAACTATTAATACCATTAGCATCTTTGATGATGGATAGTACTATTTATATCAAACACTATTCCCATTCAGATTCACATTGAGATTGAAAATGCTGTATTTGTAAACTGGAAATTTCTACTAATAATTTCTACATTACAAATGGAATTGCATAACTCACCGTAATTTTGAGTTTTTTTTAATATGACACAAGCTGTCTTAGGCAACATTGACCACGAACCAGAAGTCACATTCACCATGTGCCTTTTTGTTTCAGGCTGTCAAACAGCTGCAAAGGCGCCTTGAAACGCTCAACAAAGGGTTAGCAAACAAAGCATCCTTACTCGCTTTTGGAATTAGGATATTTTTTCGTCTTGGCTTCCCCTGGTACTGCTCCCTGAATTCAATTTGAATATAACCCCTGTGTATGTTAACATCCTCAGAATTCATTTCAAAACATCTTTGTGGAATGTTGGTAGCACGATTAGCCTATAGAATATTCCATACGTTTATTATAATAATAATAATCCTTGCATTGGATATAATTGTCATTGAGACATGTCTTAAAGCTCTTTACAGAGATACACTGTAACGTGATGTGATTGTGTTTTATGAGTGAATGCGACAGCCAATTTGTGCATAGCAATGTTTCAAACAGTGTGGGAGATGAAATGACCAATATTATTTGGGATTGTTGGTCTGAATACTGGGAAAAACTCTTCTAATTTTAAGTGATTTTCATGGAAAAGGTGATATTAATAAATATAATTATGATAAATACAATGTATAGTGGTCTGAAAAAGTTTTCTTGTGTTTGCAGCTTTTTGGCCCAGGAATCCAACCACACCACTGTGATCTTACTAACATGGATGGTGTAGTTACAGTTACTCCCCGCAGCTTTGATGCTGAAACGTATGTTGATGGTCAGCACATTGCAGAGACAACCATGTTAAAAAGTGGAATGAAGATTCAGTTTGGGTCATCGCATGTATTCAAGTTTGTGGATCCCAATCAAGACCTTTTAACCAAAAAATCCATGGACGCAGGACCTATGGTCAAAGGCCATAGAATTTTATCTGGGTAAATTATTGGATTTAAAAGTATATATGAACTATTGATGTCAACTGGTTTCAGTTGGGACTCATTTTAAAAGCTTGGGGATATAAATTTTTTCATTCACGTTTTTCATGTGCTAACAAACAAAGCACGCCATGTGAATGCCACTGTATAAAGCTCAGACATTGTGTTCCTGATTGCATCGCATGTTTTTCCAATTAATTAACAGTCTGACAAATTTAGTTTTGAGTTCTTTGAATGGACAATACTTATAATTGTAAGTGAAAAAACTAATTTCACTCATAAGAGATGTTCATTTGATGAGAGCCCAATGTCTGTTTGCCTTAAGTTGCCAGAATACCATCTCTGCACAATCTGCATGCTACATTGAAGGAGCAAGGCTACCTGGCTTCAATATGTAATGTACATCAGTATTGTACACATGCTAATGTCATGTTATAATCCTTGTACAGTATTTGGAAAAAGCACCTCATTGCATCAACATCTCGAAGCACTTCACAGAGTTGATGTGAAGTGTGTTTGTAGGTGAATGTGTCAGCCAACTGGTGCAAGAGGTATCCCCCAAATTGCCTGAAGTTGAATGACTAATTGAACCTACGTAACTTTATTGGCCAGAATACCAAGAGAAACGCATTGCTCTTTCGAATAGTATCATGGATTCTTTAATGGTAATCAGTTATCAAAACTAAATGGAGCAAAATGTGTATGGCATAGCACCTGCCTATCTTGACAAAGTACAGGCATGTGCCAGGAGTACTTTAAAATTCAAGGAATTTTCATGACATGTTTTCTAAGTCATTTTATAAATAAACTGGACAATTTGTCTCTACAGACAGGGTTCCCGTAGTGTACAGGAAACTACGTTCGATCTTGATGGAGACATTCACAGCGTTACAGGTTTACCTATAAGCAAGGTATTAAAATTTGGGGGGATTCTTCTCTCTTGGATATAATAGACATTTTATAATTTTGCAATGGAAAATTACTGGTTTTATATTCATATTTACTGAAGAAATTGAATAAAATAAATTTCACTTGCTGGAATAGGAAATGCCCTGATATCCCTGTACCTACAACCATTCTGGTTTGTAATCTTGATTGTGAGAATCCTGCTATGAGCAAAGATTTCATTCAGAATTGAACTTCAAGGTGAACTTCAGACATTTTTTAGACATCATATTTAGTCTGCTGTTTTTCCATTTCAAATTTCCTTTATGAAAAATAACCCCTTTTTGCTCAGCTGTTGAAAATAGCCTTGTGGTATTCCAGACTGAGTATTCTATACACCACTGAAGACAAAATTAAAGAATTATTCAGAACCTGTGGAAAAACAGGGGTTCATAGTGTCTTGCCACCATTTATTTTTAAATCAGCCAAGTAGTGGTTGTGTACCTACAAGCTTTAGATTGTAAAATATGAAGAGGTAAAGAATTCCACATTGGTATGTTCTTGTTTAAGAATCAGTGTTAGCTGATGCACAAAATTTTCATTTCAACACAATAATGTGGCAATTCTTGAGTTATAACCAGCTTGAAAAAAGTTATAACTTGAAAAACCTGAAATAATTTTTTAAATCCTTACATTTGATTTAATGCCCAAGTATTCTGAGATATTACTCCATGTGAAGTGTTGTTTCACATTGGTGGACATTTCAAACTGCTTCACTGGATTTTGCTCTAAATTGTAATGACTGTCTTTTTAAAATATATATATATACACATATAATATTTGCGTATCATGAGTTCACACTAATTCAGCATGAAATAATTATCTTTCCTGCTTTTACCAAGACTGATGCAAGGAAGTAGTGAGACCCAGAAAAAGCTGCAAAATGGTAACTCTTTTCCCCATCCTGAAAATTGATGCAATCCATCTCCAGTCCTAGATTAGTGCTGTTGTTTCCCGTGGAGAGTCATTAAGATCTGATAGCTTGAATCAAGATGCTGCATCTGTAATATCCCTTGAAGTTCATAGTTTGCTCCCCAAATTAGAGGCAGTTTATTTGGCCTTGAATTGAAAGCATAATCAGTTCTTGGATGTATGGGGTGATAATTTCTTCCTGATGAGAGACTACGCCTTCTGAGAATTTTTTGAGATGTCTCAGCTTGTTTATGGGCAATAAAATCCCAACAGCTTTCTTAGTTCAATAAACTTTAATCTTCTGCCAGTAAGATCAGTGATTTACCATTCTATACTCATTATGCCAGTGGTTCCCAACCTCGGGTCCCGACTCAAATCAGAGTCACGGGGGTCCTCAGTTGGGTCGCGAAGAGTCATCAGAATTTTTTTTTGTTGCTTTTTTAATGCTGAAAAGTGCCCGAAGCGACACCGCTGACCAATTTGTATGAAAGACCGTAGTTACGAGTTGTGCTGAGTTCACAAAAGAGATGGAGATATCGTCTTGGCTGAGCATTGCTTCAGTCACGATGTCGCCCCCTAAGGGTCAGGATCACCTGTTGATGGCGAATTTGGGTCGCAGCAAAAAAAGGTTGGGAACCACTGCACTAGACTATATGTGAGTTCTTGTACTGTAATTTCAACTCTTGAAGGATTGTAATACAAACCAACGATGACTGTTCATTTGTGCCAAGAGTATGTACATTTTATGTAAGAGGTTTGATTATTACAATGTGTATATGGGGACAAAATAGCTTGACCAAAAAGTAACAGGTTGAAAATTTCCTAAAGGTATAGAAATTTAACATTTGTTTGGCCATCTTGACTCCTGCCAAATGTTTTCCTTTCCTTTAGAGTTCAGATAGATTGGATAGTGAGCACACTACATCAAGTTCCAGTTCAAGTGAACGTAACATGGTGAAACCAAGCGTCAGAGTGGAGAAACCGGACTACTACAAACAGGAAATCAGGTCAGGAACAAGGTTTACATGCAATAGAAATGTTAATTAGCTGCTGGTTTTAAGAATTTTGTGGATTGTTCTAGTTGAGAAATTCCATTGACAATGTTGCTTTATTGTTCTTCAGGTGTAAGGTAATTTTCTCTCCACTTATGTGAAACAGCTTTGAAAATCTATAATATAAATCATCGAATGAAACTGGTTCTGAATTTAGACCTAAAGCTATATTGAATATGACTGACTTTGAACCTCACTCTTAACTGATACTTCAGTGTAGAGTTAGAGAGATTGCTGAATTGTCAGAGATATCTGTTGGATATAATGCTAAACCAAAATCCCACATGCCAGTTCAATTATCATTAAAGATTTTATGGCTAGATGCTTTGACCAAGTGTGTTTTCTCAAAGGCTTCATTCGCCTCCTTTTCAAATTGAAATCTGAATGCAACTGAAAAGTCTTTTATTCAGTTCATAGAGATTTTGATTTATCTAGGTTACCAAAATCAATCATTGATGTTTCTGGTGCATTACATTCAGGATTATCTTATGAGTACATGAGTTTGCATTTTAAAGAAGTTGCTTTAGTAAAACTGGTATTCAGTTAGTATAAAATACTGAGCGGTAAGATAATAATCCTTGTATTTGATAGAGCACCTTATCACGTCGACAAAATGCTTTATTCCTAAAGCACCTTCCTACGCAAATCTCTATGAACTGAATACAAGACTTTTCAGTTGCATTCAACAGCCACAAAATGAGTGACCAATTTCATTTTGATAATTGTTGACCAGAACACAGGAAGAAATTCCCTTCTCTTTTCCAATAGTGCCATTGGATCTTTAACATACACCTTTTGTTGTTTGTGTATTCAGTGTTGTTCATTGTATTTGAGCCTTTGAAATGAGTATCAAATGTCAATGATTGCCCAGTAGGTTTTACAGTCCCTTTGAAGTGTAAACTGATCACCATTTACTTGTAGTAATACAGGTATTGAAGAACCAATGTTAAAGTTGCATTTAGTAGCAGGTGTCCAATGAAACGTAAAAAAAAGCTCATGTGCAAAGCAATTGATCAGAATGAAAGCACGCACTTATCAATAATTCAAGGTAGATCTGGTTTTATGTGGGGTATTCCATTCCATGAAAAACCTCTTGAGCAACTGCAGGGGCCTGAAACCATTTTGAACCTCAAGCAGTTCATATTTGGAGCTTGGGCTGTTAAACTTAAGTTTCTTTAATCATAGCAGAACTTAAGTCAATCAGTAAATAGACAACAATTTGTGATGTGTTAAAATGCTTTGCAAGTGTTCATCAATACAAGCACTGGAGAGGTCTGCATCAGTTGACAGTGGGATAAACTCTGCATATTTTATTTGGTTTATTGAAAATGCTCTTTCTGTCTACAGACCACAAGATGCACAAGGTCATGAGCTGACTCTGCCAGCAACTATAGAGTTCCGCGAAAGCTGTAAGTAATACTGTAGATTCCAATATTTGGGGATTTGGATGGAGAATGAGTTGTACCCGTGTACTTATAGGCTTAAAGCAACACTACTGAAGTTACTGTAAGCTGCTCTGCCATTGTGCAACATTGACCAGTATCACGTCATCGAAACCTGTTTCTTTGCTTATGCAAAAACCTGTTTTTAAATATATTTAAAATCTTAAATGTAACTCTTTGAACAGTTTCATTTGTACTATAATGCACCATTTGAGCACTAGGTATGTTGGGACAGGTTGGGACATCATCCCGACGTGAAAGGTGCTCCATAAATGTAATTTTGTTGTTATAGTAGTAGGTATTCTTTCTTGCTCGACTACGTAGTTTGTTCAGTTTTAGAGTGAATATTACCAGAAATGCCTGTGCAGATATGTAACTTGGATTATGACCCTTTGGTTTTTATTGAGTTAATACGAAACATAGTATTAAATCTATTTTAAACCAATAACTTCTCAGATATAATTATAACTAAAATTATTCTGTCTTTTACAGCTGAAGATGCCTTTCTTTCCGCTGTTGTTAACTATACTAATAGTTCAACTGTCCATTTCAAACTATCTCCCACATATGTGCTCTATATGACATGTCGTTATGTCCTCTCCAACCAATACCGGCCTGATATGAGTCCTTCTGAACGCACGCATAAAGTGATTGCAATAGTTAACAAGATGGTTAGCATGATGGAAGGAGTTATTCAGGTGAGTTTTAAAGCATAATTACCACAGATGCTTAAACTGATGATTATAACATTTTTTATATACATTCACTATGGTTGGATTAATGATTTATGCTAATGAATCTTAGTAAAAGTTACAATACTTTTACCATAAATTATCACTAAATTGCTTCATTTGCAGGTTTTAGAATTCTACATTTGTTTTTGAAAGAGTTATTTCTTTCCAGTGACTCAAATTGGTATTCAGCAATATGCAAGTAAATCTCAAACCTTTTACAGTATGTGCCAGTGTTATTACTGAGGCAAATACTGAGTTTGTAACAAGTAAGCAAAAATGACAGTCCTACATCTGTTTTTTTGTGTGTGATGGTACTTTATGGGTGAACACCAGCTTTCATGATACCACATGTTTTTTAACATCACTCATTAAATAATATGCATACAAATGGTAGATAAGAGTCTCTAATTGGGAAAGAGGTATCAATACTATAAATGTATGTCATTAAGACAACTTTAATGTAAAATTACTTTAAGATCTTAACAACTTGAGAAAGTTTAAATTATTGTTTTTTTTAACAGAGCTAGAAAAAGTATCTCCTTTGAAACATTTTATTTCCAGTTTTCTCTACCCACCCCTTCACTCTTGAAGGTGCTTGCTTTTTTCTTGCTGGATATAGAAGCAGCTACCACTCTCATATCTGGCCCAAATGGTTATTCTTGTGTGAACCTAAATTATTTATGTCTATGCATGTACTTTTTCCAACAGGATAACTAGTTACCAATTAGGAGCAAAAAAAAAAAGATAATTTTTCTCTCCTTTCCTCTACTCTCTTCAAAAGTTCAGGTTTCACAGGGCCATTTATAGTGACCATATGGCTGAGATCAGCCAATTAGTATGCATAAGAAATAAACCAGTGAGCTTGCAATGCTTAATGCTACACTTGGTAGTAATTTTATCATGAAGCTTTTGGAGGAATATTTACAAGATTTTTTTGTGTTAGAGGCTTTATGAATAAACTTTAATACAACAATTTAAGTAACATTATTAGTGAAGTTGGGACTCTGAACACTTATGCTAGTGCTTTCATACATAGCTCTACATAATTTACCGTGGCTTCATGTTTAATGTAACCCGTATTGAGCACATTTTATATGGTAACTTCAAATGAAACAAATTCTAAATTTTGATTCTTTAAGTTGATATGTACATTTTGCAGTAATGTACAAATGTTTCACCTAATAAGAAATTCTATATTCCGTTTTATTGTATGCAGAATTTTCAAAGATGTATCCTTAAGAATTTCTGTTAAGTTTTTGATGTTTAATGGGTTGCAAATTTGCATAGTTGCTTCTACTTTTCAGAAGGCTGAAGCTAGATTCCTTTTGACATCTTGCGTGTACTAACTGTAATATGAATATTCAGATTTTTACACATCAGAGCTGCTGCATGTGGTAGTAAAGGGAATTTCACATTCTGTTGAGATTATGTTACATACATTTATTTATTATTCTATTATTGCCTATTCATATCTGTTGCATGTAAATATGCAAGTGAATAAGTATCTGATATTCATGAATGATAGCTTCATAACTATGTTCCCACATACAAAAACATACTAACCTGTGCACTTACAAATCTCAATAATCAATTTGAAAGCTTTAAAGGTCTGTGTTGAATAGTTACTTTACATTTTTATTTTGTAATAAAGGTTGTGACAAACTTGTTGCTCCCCTCCCATCCCTTTACAGGTATAGGGAACTGCATTTAAAGTTAATGGTTGCACGTTGATTCTAAACCATAACAAGTGAAGATTCGTTTTGAGTTGGTTTGTTCAGTTTTCATAATGAAATTTAATTTTATGCAGTGTTTTGCATTGTTAATCATTATTTGTATACATCGTGATTGTTAAAACATTTTTTTCTCTATTTTGCCTGATTCCTGTTCCCTTTTCTGCAGGATGTAGCACAGTATGAACAGGTAGGACATGTTGCTGGGAATTGATTCCAGCAGTCAGCTTAGCTCAGTTTCTCATGCTTCTCCATATCAGAAACAACAATTCAGCGGCTGGACTGAACGGTACATAACACTCATTTAGCGATTGGAACATGCAGCACTAAAACTTGACTGCACAACTGTGTTGGCATTTCATGTGTATTTGCTTAATGCACTTCTCTGTGGTGATGTACAGATTCAGCCCAAGTTCTTTTGCTTGATGTCTGTGGCCCTGTTCTTTTGTCAGCCTTCTTTAACATTGCCTGGCAGTTAGGGGTTACATTTAAACCTGGTCATGCTTTGATTGTAGGTAACAGGAAAAAACCCAAGAGTGACGATAATTGTTTTGATCATTGCAGAAACAGAAGAATATTGCAGGTGCACTTGCCTTCTGGATGGCAAATGCATCAGAACTTCTCAACTTCGTCAAACAAGACCGAGATCTCAGTCGAATCAGTCTGGACGCACAAGATGTCTTGGCACATTTGGTGCAAATGGCTTTCAAGTATGAAAATAATTTCCCTGGATATATCTGATATTTCTTGAATGGATTTCTAGTGCTGCTTGAGTTTAAGAAGACATCCAGAACAGTGATTTAATAAAGGGTGGCCCTGTGAGAACGTACTCTGTTAGATTAATGTGGACCTGGCCTCAAGCCTGATGCTTAAAATTAGCTAATTTCTGGGTTGTCAGTTTGTTTCTGTATCTTCTGTGAAGCAATAACAACAACAACATTACACTTGTATAGTGCCTTTCACGTCAGGAGGACGTCCCAAGTCATTGGGACAGTCATTGTTTTAGATCCGAGCTGGGGTCGGGAACATGGAGGGTGGAGGGCTTTGGGATGACCATTGGGACCGTCGAAGAGGAGAGTCTTGAGGCAGGACTTGAAGGAGGCTAGGGAGGGGGCGAGGGACTGCGGGATAGATTTCAAGAGGTTGGGGGCAAAGTGGCAGAAGTCTCACCTGCCAATGATAGGGTGGGTGGGTCAGGGATATGAAGCAGGCCGGAGCCTGCTGAGCAGAGAGGGCGGGCAGGTTTGGAACGTCCTCCCGACATGAAAGGAGCTCTTATCAATGTAATTTCGTTGTTATTGTTAGTGGGTTAGGAGGTCGCAGAGGTAGGGTGGGCCGAGGCCATGGAGGGCTTTGAAGGTGAGGACCAGGATCTTTCATTGAATAAGAAAACATTAAAAGAGTTTGAGTGTGAATAGGATTTATCTTTGATGCTTCTTTAAAAATGTCTATAGGTATTGCATTGAGCAACTAGGCGTATATATTTCAGACATTTTTTTTATTACAATCAATTTAAATTTATACTCAATGTTCTGTTTTTCAGATTTTTAGTTCACTGTCTTCAGTCAGATCTCAACAATTATATGCCAGCATTCCTTGAAGATCCTGAAGAGGCAAACCCACAAAGACACAAAATAGGTCTGAAACATACATTTAACTGATTACCAACGTTATGTAGTAGTTTTTGATAAATTGTCTTTTTACATCTTGCATCATTGTACACAGTAAAACTTGAATAAGTTTTATTTAATGAAATGTAAAATCACCTAAGTGGCACATTCATTCGAGTCCCAATCAGTTCCCAATTAAAACCACTTTGATTTATTTCCATTTCTCGTATTGATCACCTCCGCAACTCGTAACCCCGCTCCCCTACCCTTCCATTACTCCCGCGTTTACCGCTGCATTCAATCGTGGGACGTCACATCCTGACTTGTCAGCAAATGCCACTTACTGGCCTGCTTCATTGAATTGTGCGTAGACAGTGATGAAGTACCACATGTGCACTTAACAGCTGCATTGAATTATGCTTGCACAGTGTAGATTATTGATTAAATCTGATTTTATCTGATTTTATCTGATGAGACTCGGACTTTGTGTAAATCATATTACGCGTTATACTTCATACGACTGATATGATTTGTCAGTTTACTGTATTTTAAGTTCTCACGTTAATAATTGAATTGTGTAATGTAGGTTGAGACTCCGATGCAGGGCTAGGGATTGTTTGGAGGGTGGCATCCTTCAAATAAGATGTTAAGTAAAGTCTCATCTTCCTGTGAATGACCAATGTTATCAGTGGCATGGCACTGTTCTGGGCACTTTTTTTTAGAAACAAGATAGTATTTTATATGTACACCAGCTTAAGCGTAACACTTGAGAGAATTTGCAATTTATGTTTTGCTGTATGTTTTCATTTTTAATGGAATTAACTACAACTGCTTTCACAAAGCACAGGATACGCACAATGGAAATAAAACTCACTCAAAATGTTAAATATTTGCACTTCGGACAAAGCCTCCAATCTGGATATCTTAAAAGCATGTTTAACATAAAATCCAACTTTATATTTTCCAGATGATGTCTTGCACACACTGACAGGAGCAATGTCTTTGCTGCGACGATGTCGTGTGAATGCCGCTCTCACCATCCAACTATTCTCTCAGCTGTTTCATTTTATTAACATGTGGCTATTCAACAAACTGGTAACTGAGACAGACTCAGGCCTGTGTTCTCATTACTGGGGAGCGATCATCAGACAACACCTTGGGCACATTGAAACCTGGGCTGAGAAACAGGGCTTGGAACTAGCTGCTGATTGTCATCTTAGCAGAATTGTGCAGGTGGGTCATCACATTGATCAATCAGTAACATTTCAACTTATAGGAGTGATATCCTAATGGCACATCAAATGAACAGTTTGATGAAATTATTTTCCCCCATTTTACTTTGCCATGGCTCCAGTTAACACAGGATAGGTATCGGGCAGGTAATCAAAGTTAGGTGAGAAGATCAGCCATGATCTTATTGAATGGCGGAGCAGGCTCGAAGGGCCGAATGGCCTACTGCTTCTAATTCTTATGTTCTTATGATACGTGCTCTAGATCTAGATCATTTGTAGAACTGGTTATAATTGTGTTTAATATTTTTAAGAGATGAAAGTTAACTTAGCTCTCATTGGAAACAAAGTACCCTGGATTTGGGGGATTGATAGAGCATTCAACTCTAAAGTGTTCTCTTCCAGAATGCTACTTAAGATCTGTAATGTTACTGTGGTGAAAGAGAAAGTAAAATCACATGTTTTAATACAGAAAAATAATTTACCGATACAAATTGTCATAGTGTTGGAAGGTTTTCCATTGTACCAGCATTCAAAAAAAGATGTGACCAAACCAGATCATAACTTTGGTAAAGCTAACATAGTTTTAGCTGCAAAGATGTTTAATTTGTTTCCATTTCAGGCAACCACATTACTAACCATGGATAAGTATTTAGCAGAAGATATTACAAACATCAACAACACTTGCTTTAAACTGAATTCACTGCAACTGCAAGCACTGCTGCAAAGTTACCATTGTGCACAGGATGAACCCTACATCCCTCAGGTAATCAAACCCATTAAAATTAACCTACATTTTATGTGCACACAGGTGTGTAATGTGTTTAATTATGCCCCCTTGGCTGAATTTGGTAGCACTATTGCCTCTGAATCAGAAAGTTGTGCATTTAATAAGAGAGAACACAGGCTGAAATGTGTCACATTACCGAATCAATTTGCTCGGTTCCAAATCCCTGACTGTCCAGCGATTTTGGGACGTCTTCCCGGTGTGATGGGACATCCTCATGAAATGAAAGGCTCTATATAAATGTAAGTTTTGATTGATTGATTGATTGATTGATGATGGGTGTTAAATAAATATAATGTAGTATTGGAGCAAGTCAGCAGCAGCATAAACGCATACTATGTTTGTTCACTAAAATCCCTTCCCAGCTATTGAAAAGTATTCATCAAACTATAGATATTGCTCACTCTATCTTTGATGTTGGATCAATAATTTTTTTTCACATGAGGATATTTTGCAATACCCAATCAGCTTGTAATTACAAAATTAAAGTTGCATTTTTTTAAAAAAACAGTCTTGCTATCCTTAGTTGAAAATGTAGCAAGTTTGAAAAGCATTTGGTGATAACTTTTTGTTTTGACATTTAAACTAAAGTCTTACTAAATAAAGTTGACAGGCCTGTTTGTAACCAGACTTCAGACATATATATTAAATATATATATATAATATAACAGCTTATTTCTGGGGAACCAAAACAGTGATTCATGATGAACTAGTTGATGAGTAGCATATATTCAATATGAACTAATTTAAGATTTATAGCCATCAAAAATAAAAGATACAAAAATCCAAATTTGTTTTCTTTAAATTTCCCCAAGCCATGCACATCTCCCGATTCAAACAGGTAATCTGCTCCTGGTCCTTCCAGTGATTTGACCGCAAGGCCTTGCTGAGAATGGTGTTTCTTTGTTTTTTTCATTGATTTGTAGAAAAAGCCCAAACTTGTGTTCTCTCAATTTTTGCCAGCTATTTGGTTGGTAGCAAGTCGAAGAGTTTGAATAATCTGCAGTAACCCAAAGGACCCCATTGCAAGGAATCCTCTCCAATTCATGCTTTTAATGTACTGACCAACTAATGTTGTTCTCTTTCAGGAGTTAATTGAAAATGTCGTAACTTTGGCAGAGAACACAGCTGATGAGCTGGCTCGTAGTGATGGCAGGGATGTGCGATTGGAAGAGGATCCTGATTTACAACTACCTTTCCTATTGCCTGAAGATGGATATTCTTGTGATGTTGTCAGAAACATTCCAAATGGCCTTCAGGAATTTTTGGATCCACTTAACCAGCGAGGTGCTTTTAATCGCTTTGTACTTTTCACAATGATTATAATGGAATGCTTTTAGCAGAATAGCGTTGTGTTGCACATTACAAAACATGAACCCATCGATAATCATGTCATTAAATATGACAGTTTAGTAACTAAACTCACTTGAATTTTCACCAAATTTGCTCAATTCTATCTACTCCATCAGAAAGTTGTATTGGAAATACATGTAAATGTGAGAAACACTAAGCCGGCACCTCAATTTGTACACATTCTCACCAGTGTTTTTTCATTCACGCTCAAAATCTTTTGCTTGTTTCTAAAAAATATTAACACAAGACGATTAGTGTTCAACATGAGATGTTTGCTCATGTTTAACCATTGTATCAACCAGCGCATAATAACCAGTGTTCCCATTGGCTTGGATTTTGAAAAGGAGTATGTTAGAGAGCAATCAGTAGCAAATTGGATGGTTTACAAGAGCAGTTTTAGGACAGACGAAGGCAAATATTTTGTTACCCAGAGAGGAGGGTTAATTAGGCCAAGACACTATATTAACAAAAAAAACTGTCTAGCATTCTTCGTGTGGGGTACCATCTCATTATGAGCTCTTATTGAGCAATTGCTTGAACCTAAGCTAACTGTTTGGAATTGTGAATATTTTTTCCCCCATTGCAGGCTTCTGTCGGCTAACGCCTCATCCACGCTCACCAGGAACCTGGACAATTTACTTTGAAAGTGCTGATTATGAAGGCCATTTTCCACCTGAAAACACTGAGCTGGTAGGTTAGCTCCAGACATTGTCCTGGACATTTCACAGCTTTAACATCCGTTAATGAAAACTCACCTTGAGCAGTAAAACTGAGCAAAGCCATAAAGGCAAGAATACTTATTGAATATTCAGAGAAGAGCTCCAAGAATAAAATGGATAAGACTTCTTATTAATGGTTGAAGACGTAAATATTTATATATATTATATTAAATATTTGGAGGTTATACTGGCATTACAGATTAAACAGATCTGTTTTCTATGGTTTTGTCAGTTTTCTTTCATATCTAACTGCATCATTGGTTTATAGTTCAATTGTTCATTTTTCAGCAGGCTTTGTGGTTGAAATCAATAAGACAACTTGGTGAAATTTCAACCTTTTGGAAAGATCACAGTCTCTATCATATATTCCAAGTCCTTTGTTCACCTGAAACTTCACCTTGACAGCATTATTAATATTGCACTTGTTCCTTTTGAATGGACTGATTAAAAAAAAAACACATATCGCCTTTATCACCGTGATTCAAATTTATAGTTTTTAATTATTGATTTTTTTGCAACTAGTGCCTAGTCCGGGCTTCAAAATGTTGCATATGCTTTGTAATGAGTAGATATGTCTAAATATCATGTTTACAAGGAAACCAATTAATTGTTTCAGTTTTAATGGTATGCCATTATTTAAAGGAATAAAAGGTTCATTTCTGTTTTAGTTTTAGAAAAAGAAATAAAAGTGAGTTTTCATTTGTTGAAGACTGTTCTTTGTACAGTTTTTAGGTTGTTAAAATCATTTCTAAACTTTGAACTGCCATTGCTTGCTGTTGTAAAACTACAACTTGCCCTACATCAACAACAACAACAAATTAAACTTATAGAGTGCCTTTCACATTGGGAGGACGTCCCAAGGCGCTGCACAGGAGGTGTGTGACCCGAGCTGGGAGGGTGCTATTTAAATGAAAGTTGTTATAAATGAAAAATCTGACACTTTTTGTTATTGGAATATGAAGCAGATTTTTTTTTAACAATTAATAAATGCTACATTTTCCTTCTCTCCCCAGGCTGATCTTAATCGTAAAGAACCAGAAGTAATTACAGTGACACTAAAGAAGCAAAATGGGATGGGGCTGAGTATTGTAGCTGCTAAGGTAAGATAACACTTTTATATAAAACAGGATGTAGAGGAAGATTGAGCTGTAATGGAACAGCGTTTAGTTTCAGTTTCTCAAGGAGCAGCAACGCTAGGCAGTATAAGTGTGACTTGAAAGCATCTGGCGAGCATAGAGAAAATGTAAGGCATTTACAATAAAGGTATTGGACAATAAAGGCTCCTGGATCATAATGCCAAATCAGTTAGGTTTGAGTTCTCCAAAATCGTTCTGATGCCATATGGTGCTCCATTCCTCCTGTGCCTGGAGTTCTATCCTGGTGTCGTGGCAAAAATTAATTTGCATGGGAGTAAAAGGGAAGATTGAAAGGATTCTTTTGACACGTTCTTAGGCTATGGAATGCTGTGCCTGGTGCAGTGGTCAAGGCAAGATCCATGTAAGCTTTTAAGTGGGAATTGGATAGATATCTAAATGGTATATTTTGCAGATGTATAGGAAAAAGACAGATAAGTGGGACTGAATAGAGTGCTCCTTCCCAAAATACAGCACACACGAAGGACTGAATGATGCTGTAAAATTCGATGGTTTTACTTAAGAGTTTACTTCCGATTTCTGGCAAAAGCAATGTTTTCATTTAATGTCAATTTTATTGTAAATAAATGCATGTCTGTGTAATGTATTAAACTTTACTCGGTTTAATATAATTAGTATAGGTTGCATGCTATTAAACACTTTTTTTGCGTAGACATCATTTGTTGTATATTCTCCAGGTGTCATAATGTTGCCTATACAACAGTTGTATTGATCATATATCCAGCACTTTATTTACAATCCATGTTGATTTTCTGTAATGATTTACCCCATCTTGAATCTTCTCACTGATTACCTTTGAACCCCGCTGAGGTAATCCAGAAGTTATGTTGTGTTTTTATAGAACAACAGCTCTACTTTATGTTAATGTTTGAAGAAGGGTTAAATGATTAACAAATGTGCCTTTGACAGTTCAATGAGTATATAGGAACATAGCTTTTTGATTGGTTCAACCATATACTTCAAAACTAAACCAATTACCGTTCCAACCAGTAGACTGTTACTTCCCTTATGTAGATTTTCATCAATTCTCTGCCATTTTGGTTGGGAGATGCTCTCTATTTATCCTCCAGCACTCTAGAAGTTTAAAAGTATGTAACCAGTTCTCAAATGGATTTATAAACTGGGCAATTAAATCTGACCAAATCAGTATTGGGAGAATGGAAAAGGCAGTTTTGTTTGTAAAAACCTAAGTCAAAAGTCATTGTCCATTAATTCAGAATCTGCTGTATTGAGTGCTGCCATTTGTATGCTTTAGTGACACTCGTTGTATCAGTGCTTTAAGAATCTGCAGAGCGAGTGAAAGTATATTCAGCAGTGTTGAGCGATTACCTAACCGTCTAAACATGGGATATTTTATGGACAGTGCTGATAAATACCATATGGTGGTGTGCAGCATCTAGCCAAGGAATTATCTTCATCGGTGTCCTGGCAGCACACATGCAGCTTTCTGATTTCCAAAGGAGCTTTGAATAAGTGTTGTTCAGTCTTTCTATGAAAGAACAGTAGTTTTAGGAATCCAAAATGTGGTTCTCTGTTGTTGGCAAAGTAGAACCTGTGGTAAGTAAGTTTGAAATCCTTCAATTTCTAGCGAGTTTTGAATGTTATGTTTTAATGTTCTGATTATATGTAGTTGAACTTTCATTGTTTAATTACTTGATGGTTTGTTGAAATTGAAGAAATTATTTTGAATAGATGGGAATAAATTTATGTTTAAGATAATAGCTCAAATCCATTTTCTGGAAAGAGTAACAATTTTTGGAGGTGTGTGATTAACCCAATAATCTGGAAAGCTTTAGCATGAACAGGATTAGGTCATTTATTTTCAAAATTTGTAATTGCGAAAAACATATTCTGAATTCAGCGTAGCCAGTCTGATTTGGATTTTCCTTTAGTACTCAGAGAATAGTGGCAGTTAGTTGGAAAAACTGATGAATGAAAAATTCAAATCTGTTCCGCGGTTGTACTAATGTGAAATTGTAAATGTTAGACCTAAGAGTATTTTTTTAAAAAAAGGCTTGCAGTGGTTACTTATGGAATTATCTAAATCATGCAAAAGTGGTTAGCTATGCTTACGTTTTGAATTTAAAAAAATAAACAGATGAATAAATGTTGAATGAAGTCAGCACTATTTGTTGGCCTGTTTGTTCTTTTGAAGTTTTATCCAGATTGCTGCAAAAACTAATTTTCAACATGTGTCCGTGCTGCTTGCAGCTAAGTAGACATTACGATGCTATATAATTATTCTCTGTTTAATATTTCATGTGGTGTACATGTGGCTAAAAAATTTATTGCATTTTCCATATCTACATCTGTTTCAGTATTAACAAATGAATACTTTTTAATAAAAAATATCAGGAATGCTAATTTTTCTGAGTGGGTTTGCGCGCGCATGTCCAAACTAATTTTACAGCCTGTTGAAATGGGTTGAGAATTTGTGAGCTACATACTAAAGCCCCGAAATTTTTGTCAGCCAGGTGTCAGATAAATAGAAAGTCATTATCGTGCTTAAATATCCAAGCAAAAAAATTCACATGCATGCCACCTGTGCTTTTGATTAATACTTCATCCTTAACTTTTATTTAATTGTTTTAAAATAAAACTGTTTTAATGCAATATCTGGGAAGTTGTGTTTCAATAATCCTTGCATCCATTCAAGACGTCTCAAGGCACTCCACAGAATACACTGTGAAGTGAATTGACGGTATATTTTATGGGTGAAATGCAGCAGCCTATTGCACGCAACAGTGTCTCACAAACCTAAGTTGCGAAAGCTACATTGCTGTCTGTTCCAGAGACAGTTTGTTACTAAAAGTACTAATAATCTTTACATTTGGTATAACCACTTTTATATTGGGATGTCCTGAAGTGCTTCACAGAATATACTGTAAAACTGCAGGAACTCTTGTTTTGTGGGCTGAAATTGCTAATGGTTTACTGTCTGTATATTTACAAAGCAATTTGTGTATCATTGTAAGTTTCACTTAAACAAAAGCCTTTTGTGATTATCATGTTGATATTTTTTGGAAGGTTGACAATACTTAAAATACTTTTACAATTTTCTTGATTCTTAGCAGTGTCTTATCCTTGACATTTGTGGTTTCTGTTGGTAGTATTCTGTGTAGAACTCCGTCAACAGAAAACTGTTCAATCAGTGAACAATCCAACCTTTGAGCATACTACTGTACTTTGTTTAAGATATAAGATTGACCTGAAACTTATAGAAAAATAATCCTTGATCGATTATCTAGAAATCGATCACAAAATCTCCTTTTGAGGGTTTATACTGGGAAGCTCCTGAGAATTGTCACATCCCCGAGAGTTTAAAATGGAAAGCTCAGGTTTCACATGTGGGTACCAAAATAAATATTATTCTTTATGCTATTTGACTCTTGAAAACCCATCTCCTTCAGACTCGGGTTAGTGTTCAGCTCTGACTTGTTTTGCTCCTCACATACCAAAGCTGTTGTTTATCTTTCCATATTTGTTATTTTAGTGTGTATGGTGATTGGTGAATCATTCTCCCCTCCTCCCAATATTTTCCCTTATGTAAATAAGTTCAGCTTTCAAGCTCCTCCTTGTCCTGCAAGACTCTAAATGCCAGAATTCATTTTCTTAGCAGCTGTTGCCCTTTGAATTTTTTCAGCTAAATATGTTTCTGAAAGCGTGCTGACTAGCTTTACATGCTCTTCAATGTATAACGTGAGCCGGGTTTGATCCTATGAGATTCCCATCTACTTTTGTTTCACTCCCAACTGTCCTTCAACCTTGCATCCAGGCTTGCAAACTCTGGATTCCCTCCCATGCTACAGCTGGCAGTCAGTTCTGCTAAATCATTTGAAACCTTCTGTGACTTGAAATGCTCCATATAATTTTAAATATGGCTTCTTGAATTGTTGGTGTTGCCCCCTGGGTTCAGGAGTATTTCTCTATGTTTATTATATGAAGCCAAACAAATTGATCTTTAATGTAGCTTCTTTGTACTTTTTAATGGATTTTCCAGTGGAAGCACTCCATTGTAAGATAATCTTTCCCACATTGTTTAATCCTGGCTTGTCTTGCATAAATTGGATATCTGTTTGACCATGCAGTGGTCAGCGTCTTTGGACATCCTCCTGACATGAAAGGCGCTATTACAAGTGTAATTTTGTTGTTGTTAGTGAAAAAGTTGGTCTACTTCAAAAACAAATTGTGTGTTTGTTTACCAATGGCACTTCTGTTTGTGGGAGTGGCATAATTCGAGAGTTTTTTGGTGGGGATATGAGTATTCTCTAAGCTACTGTCTAGCTGTGTGCTTAACCCTCTCCTCTCATTGTGGATGGGCACCGTTTTTGTTAAATTCTTGCCATTTTTAACATATTTGGTGCGTCTTGCAAGCTGTTGGAGAAAGCTCTTATTCTCGCAATTTCTATGTTTTTAGTTAACTTTTCCGATGTATCAGTCATGACTGAACTGTCTCCTCTTGGGAAATGTACTTGGCACTTTATAACTGTTTTGCCTTGCTTGCATGTCAGAGTTCAACAGACAATTTTAAATTATTATTGCATGATCTGTTCTCTGTGTACCCTATGCATGCTGTTTCACTATTTAAATATATTGTAAGTCATGTTGTTTGTGTCTGTATCTATAAATTAATTTAAAATCTTAAAATTTACTTTTCTAAAAAGCCTATTCTATGAAGTTAAGCTGCAGAATGTCCTAGAAAAGCAACAGAACAGATGGAATATGTTTAAATGACAATCGTCTGAAGAAAACTAATTTCTGTTCTTAACATTTTGGACACTAACCAAAATGCTCTGGCAATGCTGCTACTAATCATATCACTTTGTGTTCCTAATCATGTTGATTTGTGTTACTAACAATTTTGTTTTTGTGATGTTGAAGGGCTTCAGTGTTGAAATATTTTTAACTTTAATCAGGTTGACCCTATCTCAAAATCATAATGCTGCCAATTGTTGTAATCTTTTAACTTTAAATGTAAAGCTATTCCATTATTTAGCACAAATGGGTCTATTTAAAACATAGAAAACAAAACATCTGCTCTGGTTTTCATTGAGCTTTGCACACAGAATGAGAACATATTCCAAAACATTATGTTCTCCTTTTTTTTTGTTTGAAATTATCAGATTATTGTAAGTGATTCCAATTTACCACCACGTATTTTCAAAAATGGACTTGTAGTTGCTGTAAGTTGTCCATACTGTGAAATTTATCTTCTGCTTGTCCTTTCAGAGATGAATTATATAGCTCATTGTTAATTCTACAATGCTATTATGTGTTCTTTTTATTCAAAGTGTATTTTTGTTCAGAATTTTTATAGCAAAGCATACATTTGTGCTGTATAGTTAAAATATTCAAATAACAACTCATTTTATTTAATGTTCATCATTTACATTCTGAATATTTTTCATCTGGGTTATTGGTGCTGTGGGGAAAAAACATTAAAGTACATTTTGAGTCTTCTGTATAATATTTTTTAAACAAATACCCAGGGTTAAAATAGCTTTTTTTTTGCTCATTGAATGTTTGTTTTATATACGAATACTGATTATAATTCTTTCAATCTGCAGGGTGCTGGGCAAGATAAATTAGGAATCTATGTAAAATCGGTTGTGAAAGGAGGAGCTGCAGACATAGTAAGTAGACTTGATCATTTGTGTTCTAATAAATGTGCACATGTTAAATTTGACATCCATTACCGGTCAAAATAATATAGCTATTACATGTGGTAAGGATTTTTTTTTCTATGGTATGGTCTTTGAAGACACTTTTGGCACTGTATCCTGAAGGCGATTTTACATGAAAGCTGTTCCTGGTTGACAATATAATTCCTTTAATGCAATTCATGTTTAGTGTTGCCTATATATGGAATTTTGCTCTGTGCTAAACGGCAGCTGTATCCAGTACAAGATTTCAGTATCCTCACACGCACCAAACTCCACATATCCGTGAGGCCAATCCTAGCCAAGCTCTCTGTATCCAAACAGATTGACATTCTCACATTTACATATAAATATCCTCATGCTTTAGTTCCTCCCTAACCCTCTGACCTGACTGTGCCCACCTGAAGATCTTCTTCTTTGACCGTGCCTATGATCACCTTCTCCCTTGCTGGCATCCAACCCATCACTGTACAGCACAGAGACGCTATCCTACATGATGGGTTATGTGAATGCAAGTTGTTGCTATTGTATATGGGACTGTATTTACCTGCATGTTTTGCCATTTTATTCTATAAGTGCAAGGGCCTCTTCTGTCATCTTATCCTAATATGTTTATTTGTTTTCAGGATGGGCGTTTGGCAGCAGGAGATCAGTTGCTCAGTGTAGATGGACGAAGCCTCGTGGGCCTCTCGCAAGAAAGGTAAAATATTCTGCTTGACAAATGACATTCAAAGCTAAAATTGCTTTTTTATTAATGTTTCAAAAGCAATGATTATTGTAACTAACAAATGCCTAACATATATATACAGCATCTGAATTTACAACTCATGCAATCTGGTGGGGGGTTGGGAAGCATGATAGTCCAAATGTTGTAGCTGCTCTGTACTACAATGTGGCAGGATACAGCTTGGCCCCCCCCTGATTTTCCTTTGATTTACTGTATTCACACTCCTTTTTATAAAAAGCCATGGAGCACAATTCTGAAGTTTCCCTTGGGATATTTTTCTTCCATACAAGTTAGAGTAGTAGAGGTGGAATCAGGCAATTGCTTTGTGACTTCATGACTGTTTGTGGGACACTGTTGTGCACAATTGGCTGCTACGTTTTGCAAAAAAGATATAACTCAATTCACTTTATAATATTTTCTATGAAGCGTTTTGAGAGACTTCTCAATGACATAATAAGGTGCTACTTAAAATGCAAGAATTATTAATTGTTTGCTGGATTAGTTTGAAATTATAAGTGAAAGAATACAAAATGGTCTTAAAAAAACATGTTTGTCATTTTTTGTCTAAAATAACTTGATTTATTTAAAATTTGATTAACTTTAATAATAAAAGTCATAGTTTTCACTGTTGATATAATACCTTATTATGCCATTATCAAACGTCTCATTGCTTCACAAAGTAAAGCTATGAATTTGTAATTTGTACAGATGGGAAGTGAATCATAGAATCATAGAATGTTATGGCACAGAAGGAGGCCATTCGGCCCATCGAGTCTGTGCCGGCTCTTTGACCGAGCAAATCACTTTTGTTAACCCCAATCACCAGCTTTCTCCCCGTAACCCTGCAAACCCATCTTCCCCAGATACCTATCTAGTTCTCTTAAAAGCTGCTATCGAATCGGACCTCACTACCCTTTCAGGCAAATCATTCCAAATTCGAACAACTCACTGAGTAAAAAAATTTCTTCTAACTTCCCCTCTGCTTCTTTTGGTAGAGATCTTAAGACCATGGGTCACAGACACACCTACCAGCGGAAACAGCTTTTCCCTGTCTAGCCTGTCGAAACCTTTCATGATCTTGAAGACCTCCATCAGGTCCCCGCATAACCTTCTCTGTTCTAATGGGAAAAGTCCTAACTTCTCCAGTCTGTCCTCATAGCTAAGGTTCCCCATTCCTGGTATCATTCTCGTGAATCTCCTCTGCACCCTTTCCAGTGCCTTAATGTCCTTCCTGAAGTAAGGTGCCCAGAACTGGACTCAGTACTCCAGTTGAGGCCTAACCAGTGTTTTGTATAGATTAACCATAACCTCCCTACTCTTATACTCTATGCCCCTACTAATAAAGCTCAGTACACCAAATGCCTTTTTTACTGCCTTATCTACTTGACCTGCTACCTTTAATGCTTTGCTTACTTGAACACCCAGATCTCTCTGTACGTTCACCCCCTTTAAGATTGAGCTATCAAGTCTATATTGCCTCCTATCATTTTTCCTACCTAAGTGTATCACCTCAAATATCCACATTAAAATCCATCTGCCACATGTCAGCCCATTCCACCAATCTGTGTATGTCTGCTTGCAATTGGTTACAGTCCTCAATATTTACTACCCTATCTAACTTTGTATCATCTGCAAACTTGGAAATAGTGCTCTCTATGCCCAAGTCCAGATCATTAATATATATTAGAAAGAGCAGTGGTCCCGATACCGATCCCTGGGGGACACCGCTGCACACCTCCTTCCATTTTGAGAATGGCTAACCTTTTAATGACCGTTTTTATATTCGTCAGGAGAAATGCCCTTCTCATTTTGAATAGTACCATGTAATCTTTTAACATTATCTGAGCAGGCAAGTGAGACTTTAGTTTAAGGTCTCATCCAAAGAAGGCAATCTCTTATCTTCCCTGCGCCTCTCTGTGCTGCATTGTGGATTGTGAGCTCAAAGTTCTGACAACTTTGATTGTCACCCACAACCTTCTGACTGAGAGATGAAAATGCTGTCGACTCAGTCAAGTTGCTACCTTACCTCCAGGGTTACTTTACATTGTTTTTAAGGCAAGGTACAACAATCCTACAAAATGCCGTGTAATGTTTCATTCAGATTATGGTAGACAAACATTTTTCTTTTTCAGGGCTGCAGAACTTATGACTAGAACAGGTTCAGTCGTCACCCTGGAAGTGGCAAGACAAGGAGCTATTTACCACGGGTTGGCCACCCTGCTCAATCAACCTTCTCCAATGATGCAAAGAGGTAACAATATTTTAATTCCAAACTAGAAGATTTTATCATAAATTGTTGTAGATCGAATTGAGTAGAACAATAAGCATAGTATTGGTCAGGCAGTCTGTTTTGTAGTTTTCTCTACTTCAGTTGAAAAACATTATTAAAACCTTTTAAAATGATTTCCTGTTTACCAGAATAAAATGATCTGATGGATTAGACAAACCATTAAATTTGACATGTTCCCTTTATTATGAAGGAAGATAACTTTATAGTACTGTACTCTCACTATTAGTATGTAAATATTAACTCATTCTACTGACATGTGGGAGCGCTTTGTACTGAACAGAAATCCCCATGCAGATCACTGGAACCAAACTAATTAGTCTTACAATCTGTACTGGTTAGGGTCAGACTTTAATAGAACAAAACGTTTTATTTGTGAAATGTGGGGAGGTTACAAGCATGAGACCTGTGTTTGATCCAAGCAGGTCAGGGTGAAACCTTGGGCAAGTTTCCTTACTCCACAGGCCTAATAATAATCCCTCCAAAAAACACAATAATAAAAATTGGTCATTTCAATCCACGATTGTTTGTGGGACACTGCTGTGCGCAATTGGCTGCCGTGTTTCGCCCACAAATATACAGTCAATTCACTTTACAATATGTTCTGTGAAGCGCTTTGAGTCGTTGAGAAGACGTGAAAAGGGCTATATCAAATGCAAGGATTAATATTATTATTATTATTATTAGAAAGGTTGACTAGATTCAGGTAGGAATTCATTTTAATGAACTTTCCAAATTTGTGATATTGAAAAACACCAAAATACCATCATAAATATTTAATCTCCTGTAGATATTAGCAAGCAATAGCCAACTCAGAGCCCTGAATTGTCACATTTCCACAAATATTTGTGAACAATGCAATATCTCTTATTTAGCCTTGTCTATTGAAGCCTGTTAATTGAAACATGTCTCTCTCACTCATCCCGTACCTCCTAACCCCACCATTCTCTTTCTCAATTATAGCCTCCGATCGTCGGGGCACAGGCAAGCCTCGCCCAAAGAGTGAAGGTTTTGAATTGTATAACAATACTCCCCAGAATGGCACACCTGAAAACACTCAGATGGGTTGGAATGAATACACAGAACCAAAGAAAGTATCTGGGGACGAGAGACTGATGAAAAACCGAGCAGACCATCGATCGAGTCCCAATGTAGCAAGTAAGCACTACAGACCTTGATTTATTTTAGTAGCCATGTTCAAAAAGTATAAGGTATCTATCGTAAGGCAGTCAGTTACAATCCTACTACCTGAGAGAAAGATATAACTAACATAATCACAAAGTGTTCTTCACATTCTAAGAACACTAGGCATGGAATTAGACATATATCCATCTGTTTATTCCACAAACTATATACTGTACATACAAAATTTGCCGTATCATGGAATCTCTTGAAAAGAAATGAACACAATCATTTAGCCTACTTTTGGGGTAGTGTGTTCGCATGGCTGGATCATTGCAGGAAGAAAGCACTGCTTGTAACATCTAATCTCATTTCAGGCTTGTTAATTTTAAATTTGTGTTTTAAGATTGTATGCGCATACTTGAATCAGAGAGCCTATTCAGACATACAGCAATGTTCTACATTTTAGAAATCTGGATCAAGACCATCCTCCTCACCCATTCCCAATATCTTTCTCCAAAGAAACTAATTTAATCCTATACCTTTATGCTTTTGTTATTCAGTTCCAAATTGAATAATATAGTAGCCACGAGTTTATTTATAACCATTCAGTTGCTAAGCAAATATTCTTCAGTCTGATGACATTTTTTATTACTGCACAGCAGACTTGGGTATTCAGAGCTAATTTGGAACACAACAGCAACAACAAAATTATACTTGTATCGTGCCTTTCAATAATTCATGTGATAAATGCTAATGTAACATGCAAATGATAACTATTGTATTCAATTATTAAAATTTCTATTTTTACTAAAAAGACCAACCTCCAAGCCCTGAGGCACAGCCTGTATACTCCGGTGCACCTACCTCCAAAATTCAGTCTGTCTCCACTGGAAACCTTTGCACTGAGGTCAGTATACATGTGGTTTAAACCATTAATCATGTACTGTATATATAAAAAATGTAAGTACAGTACTTTGTTTGATTCTTAAGCCAGAGAAGTAAGCCTTCGTTATTTTCTGTATGTAATAATAGCATAGCACAAGATTGATGCATTTCTGACAAACACAATGTTGCTGACTTTTTACAGAAAAAACATCATTAAAATGAACTAAACCTGTTTCTCATTCACCATTACAGCATGTTCATACTGGGAAGGTGTAAATTAATGCGATTTTTGATTTGAGTTAATTTAGAAATAGGCTATCGTGCCTGGAAATGAGTTTAGCAACATGGTCTAATGTTTGATATTCGGAACAAATTGATTTTAATTTTTTTCCCTCCTTTCTGGTTATCTGTATTTTATTTGTTAGTTCCTGATAATCCATCCACTCAAACTATCAGTGTTTGGCATGATTGTCCACCCTTTATCATTTATTAACTGAATGTAATGCAGTGGTTATTATAATAATCCTTGCATTTGATGTAGCATTTCATGTCTTCGAGATGTCTCAAAGTGCTTCACAGTATATAATGTAAAGTGAATTGACTGTATATCTGGAGAAACACGGCAGCCAGTTTGCACAAAGCAGTGTCCCACGAACAGTGTTGGATTGAGTGACCACATTTGTTTTTCTAGAGGGATTACTATTATAATTGTTGGTTAAAAAGATAAATAAAACAGAGAAAAATAACGCTATGGATGTCCAGTTTCTAGATATAAAGTAAATTTAGAGTTGTGGGATTCAGATATCGGTTGTAAACTACTTAAGCTTTGACTTCTTAATGATTAATAACTTAAACACTCTGTAATCAATTATTCAGTGTAAGTTGCAAACATTGGATAAATAGTTATTAACTAATGACTGAGTAATAACTCTACAAAGCAAATCATGTGGCTGATTAAAGTGCATCATTTGATCTTCAGTTCAGCTGCCTGTGATACACTTTTAAGAAGATTACTCTAACCATTCAAGCAGTGATCCCTTCGTGACATTACATCATGTCACAAAGGGATTTTGGAAACCACTGGTCAAAAGTACATCCCTTTTTTTACGAGTTACATTTATAACAAAATTGGCAGAAGAAACTTATTTTTGAAATCTTCCAACACCATTTCCTGATATTTTGCGACTGATATTTTTACTAAGTTGCTGTTTATGATTATAAGACTTGCCGTTACAACTAATTTGGTGGTTAAAAACTCATTTTTACACTTGGATAGTGACCAGACCCACAGGCTTTTCTGAGATAGATTCGGAAGTTTATAGCAGTGTCTGCTGCATAGAAGATGACTACAGGACCGATGAGAGGAACTTCCAATACCTGTGACAGAAATGAATAGAACCCGCAATATTTTTTAAAAATGAAATAAGCTGTTAAATACAAAATGTGACTGTGATATTAGTCAGCCAGTCAGGGGGTCGAGGTGAGATTCTTCCTAAGGCAAATATATGAAGATTGATACATTAACTGACTGTTTGCACTGTCCTGGTTATCCATGTTAATTTGAAGTGGGTAGTGTGATGTGTTTCAGGATTGCAATTTTAGCTGAAAAGTCAATTTTAAACAAAGTGGAATCTGAAATAGGACAATTTGAATGGGGGTGGGGGAAGGAAGAAAATACTGTCTACCCACAACCCTTTATTTTGCCCTGCTTCAAAAGATAGATTACGTTTTATAGACTGCACACTTTCCAAAATGTAGAACAGAGTATAAAAAGTACAAATGCTTGTTCGGGAAAAAACTTTTGAACTTTCAAAAAGCAATATATAATGCATGGAATTTTCCTGTAGCTTGTGAATTATTTATATGTAGTATTATTAATTCATGAAAAATGAGAGAATGCTTGCTGATTGTTCAGTTAAGCAAATTACTGTACTATTTCTGCTTTAGGAGCAGCAACCACCTTCGAGACCTGAAGCTTATCCAATTCCTACGCAAACATACACTAGAGAATACTTCACCTTCCCTTCGTCCAAATCCCAGGATAGAGTGAGTCCTGGTCCAGCACAGTGGCAAAGCTATGATGAAAGGACATTAATGCAAGATCAACACTACAGTGGCACTGATGTGCAGGTGAGACATTATTGCTAAAAGTGAGTTGTCTAAACAGTAAATCAAAGAAAATATTAAATATGTTGCAGGGATTAAAATAAACAAATAAAATTGTATGCTGGCAAGTGAGTACTGTATTAGACTTTCACAGTGACTTGCTGATCTTAGTCTTAGTGATCCAAGGAATGGAGATGAAGTTTATTCTTGAGGAATTATTTTGTCAGGTAATGTCTCAGAAGAATTTAATGATAATAATCCTTGCATTTGATGTAGTGTTTTTCACCTTTTCGAGACGTCTCAAAGCACTTCACAGAATATCCAGTAAAATAATTTCTATTAAGGCAGCTTATAAAATAACTTACCAATTGGTGTTCAAGAGTAACAATTTATGACCTGTTCATAGAGGTCATCAATGAATATGTATAACAGTGAACTGTCTCCTAATATCTGATGGTTTATAAAGATTAAATGGAACATATGTTGTATCGTGGACTACTGCAGTGCTGTCAGAACAGCAGATCAGTATAGCTCTGGTGTGGATTTGAATGTGGCACAGAGCTGACATCTCATACCACAAGCTCCATGCCACATTTGCCAGATGGATTCCAAAGCTATTGATCTGTGTTTTGTCCAAGCATTGCAACGGTGGACTCTTTAGTGGAACAGTGACTGCTGTTAGCTTAGGAAATGAAGGAGGACTACTGGGCAAGTCAACCTAGAGACTAGATGATTGTTTTCTCAAGTACAAACTTCTTTCCACTATTGGCCCTCTCTCTGTTTCCTCGGTTGTAACAAGCAGGAGTAATACTGCACTATTTGTACGGAATACTTGGACAGAAATCATTAGTAGAGAAGTCATGTGTCTGACTTTTGTAATTGCCATTTTATGAAGGAAATATTAACTTAGGTCGAAAGTTGCCTGTTTCTCCCAAGCCTTCTACATTTACCATCTAAGTGTCCTATCACAAATTACTCAAAACTGTATTGCAAACTGTTCATTACATTTGTGGTTCTGCAGTTCAAAATGTTTTCAATTACAGCAGATGATCAATTAATTGATCAAGTGGCCAACAGTTGCATGTAGTCTACAAATTAAAAATCAGTGACATAACAATCTTTGTCAATGTTTTTTGACAATTGGATAATAAATGGTGTTTTTTAAATGCAGCGTGGAAGTCGCTCACAGGAGGAACTGCATGAGAAACATTTCCCAGAAAAGGTGAGGCCAGAAGATCTCCACAGACATATTGAATTTCCAAAAGATTTGGATCGGAAATCTGACGCTTGGGCTAATCAAGGTTCCTCGATGGATTCTAGCACATCAAGTCAAGAGCAGTTGAACTATTCCAAACCATTTCCATCTAGTGCTAATGCCCTTCATAAGAGTGGTCCTGGACGCTGGAAAACTCCAATTCCTAATCAAGCTGCTCCAGTCGCTGTCTCCCAGCCGATTCGAGTAGACAAACAGCTCCCACCTCCACCACCACCACCGCCAGTGCATTATGCAGTTGATTTTGAAGAAACCCAGACTGACCTGCCGCTGCCTCCTCCACCGCCGCCCCCTCCAGCCTCCCAAGTTTCAATTCAAGGTTCGGCTGTTGGTCGCAAGAAGAGAGATGAACAGCAGCGCTGGTATGAAAAAGAGAAGGCACGGTTGGAGGAAGAACGGGAAAGGAAGCGCCGTGAGCAGGATAGGAAAATTGGCCAGATACGTGGCCAACCACCAATTCATATCAATGCAGCCCAACCTGTTCATGTTGCTCCTGCAAACCAACATATAAGACAAGAAAAAACACTTCCACGATCTCACGAAACAGTCATCCGTGAGCTACAACCACAACAGCAGCCTCGTACAATTGAACGCAGGGACTTGCAGTACATAACAATTAGTAAAGAACAGTTGTCTGGGGGTGATAGCCTTTCACCTGATCCTTGGAAGCGGGATGCAAAGGAGAAAATGGAGAAACAAAAACAGGAACACGTCTTGGAAATGCTGAGCAAAGAGATACAGGACCTACAAAACAAAGCTGACCGAACATCTGAGGAGAACGACCGCCTTCGTAAGCTCATGCTGGAGTGGCAGTTTCAGAAACGCCTCCAGGAGTCCAAAGAGAAAGATGATGATGACGATGATGATGAGGAAGAAGATGACGATGTGGACACAACACTTATTATGCAGAGACTAGAAGTGGAAAGACGTGCAAGGGTAAGGATAATTATAGAGTAACTACACTGAATCTTGGGGAGTATTATAGTGGGATGTTTCTGTACACTTAGGGTCCAATATGGCAAGGCAATGACTTGCTGTATAGTAAGTGGACTTTTGATTAATTTTATCAAATATTTAAGCATCTCAAGAAATGTTTAGAATTGAATTAGTTCCTGCATGTGTCTTTTGATGTGACTTTTACATATAAAAAAAATACTTTATTAAACATTCTAAAAGATATTAGAATAGTGTTTTGTCATATTGAGTCACAGCATCACCCATGAGTAGGAAATTCAAAATTAGTTTGAATGAATTACCTTTCCCTTGTTTATCAGTGTACTTTACAATAGAAAATGATACTGGAAATCTAATATTCCCATGCTCTCATGAATTTGAGTGTTTTCATAGCTTGAAGTTTACAAAGGAGGAGCTGACAGGACCTAAATCTGATGGGTTATTGCCCTGAAATTTAAAATGAGCTGAATTTAGTAAATAGAAATTATAAATGTGATTGCTGTACTGTTTTTTGAACTGGGGGAAAGGCAAAACTACACGGGCAACTCCATATGGGAGTTGGCAAACTTTGAAATGCATTCTCTAGTCTTTCTGCCTAATCTTGTGTTTACCTTCACAGGTGATCAAGTACTAATTAGTTTGTTTTTCAATTTAAGGTTGATACTGCCTTTCTTGGTCAATGCTTTTGAATTGGACAGGCGCAGAACTCTTTCAGCTATAGAAAGATGATCTCAGGGTTCTTGAATGAGAGAGATTCCTACTTTTGTCTGCAGTCCAATCTTGAAATGATTATTCTCACTCTGTCCGAACTAATGATGTTACTCTGTCCTTCCTTTCCATTCTTGTTTCTGCTGCAGACTGTTCAAGCCATCTCAGTTCTAGATTTGGTATGTTGTTTCTTGCTTAGAGATTTTCCCGCCTGTTCTCTTCTTATGCACTGTCTGGATCTTTTCTGGTACTGGGACTGCAGCTGAAGGCAGTAATTGTTTTTCTAATATTCTGGTTGTAAAAATGCCAAATGCTCTGTGTGTGTGCGTGTGTGTTTGTCTTTTATTTGCATGTGATTTTCATCCTCCCTGTTCCTGAAGCATGCCCGTCTTGTTGACATTTCGGAGCCAGGATATAAAGGTGTAAGAAAAATCTTATACAAGCATTGGTATTGTGAGACATCCCATATCCAGCACTTTCAATACAATCAATATACTTACCATCCAATTGACTCCAGTATTTTAAAACTTCATTCTTTAACATTTCTCTCACTAACATCTTCATGTAACTTCTGAAGAAATCCATATGTCATTAATTCTCCAGTTACCATAGATTGATGGTTGTTATTAAAATACTGTATATATATTTTCAGCATAAGTTTTGTTTTTCATAGTGCAAAATACCCAGTACCTTTCCTTACTCCTTCAGAGAGTCGCAGACATGTCCAAAATATGGCAACACTCCCATTTTGTTTTCTATTCATACAAACCTCCCCATGTATGCGGATAACACACAAATTATTATTATTATCATTATTACTTCTCCAGCTGCGACTCTAGTTCTACCAATGCTCTCTCAATTTGCCTGGCAGGCACTTGGCATGGATGATGGAAAACTTCCTACACTAAATGTTGACAAGACGGAAGCCTTGGCTCCCATCAATGTCTTATGTCCTGCAGCTCTGACCTCAACCTCCCCAGCCTATCCCTCTAGTGTGGATTTACCAATCTGATGTGCAGCCTAGGCGCCAGGTTCGATCCACAGCTGTCCTTCCTTACCACATATGGTCCTCTATCCCTCCGCCTTGCCCACCTTCACCCCTGAAGACCTTCCTCTTTGACCATGCCTATAGTCACCCCCCCTTCCCCCCGGCAAGGCATCATGCTCCACTGTTAAGTGCTCTGGGTCGCTACCCTGCGGGGGGGGGGGTGCTATATAAATGCAAGTTGTTGTTGTTATTCATAGCAGCATGGCTCACATCAAAGGCTTTAGGAGTTGTATATGGAAGTTGCATGCTTGCCGTTCTAAATTTCAACTGTTCAGTGCTTTTTATGATCCAAACTACCGTTTTTCTACAATTGTTCACAGTTTGATTAGTGTCCATGATTTACAAAATGGTGTTGGGCAAACTAATGAATCACATACTGTATTTGGGTGTGTTTCTATCAAGTTATCATCGATCTCAGGTGTTTTCTTGTGAGACTGATGCTTGTGACAGGAATGGTAAATTCCAAAGGAAATAGATTCACAAGTTCAGGGTGTTATTGGGAAAGGGCTTAGGGTTGATAGGTGAGCGACGATGTCACATTGTCAAAAAAAATTGCTTGTATATTAAATTAGTTATTAAAATATTTGTTTGGATTGAACGGCCTGTATAATTAATAATAATCCTCTGATATTTTGATGCGCAATATATCTTTATATAAACAATTAGGTTTTATTTAAGATATATTGGTACCTTTCTACATGATATGAAGGTGAGGGTAAATTATGCAGATGTATTATGTACCGTATATCTCCGCGTATAAGGCACACCCCCCCGTTTTTGACCTTTTCTTGGTGAAAAAAAACGGAAGCATTTTCAATGATATTGCCGGCAGAAGGGAGGAGAGACAGGTAGGTAGGGAGAGAGAGAGGCAGGCAGCCAGGGAGGGAGAGAGAGAGAGAGGGAGAGCGGCAGGCCGGCAGCCCGGGAGAGAGAGAGGGAGAGAGGCAGGCCAGCAGCCTGGGAGAGAGAGAGGGAGGGAGAGAGGCAGGTCGGCAGCCCGGGAGAGAGAGAGGGAGAGAGGCAGGCCGGCAGCCCGGGAGAGAGAGAGGGAGAGAGGCAGGCCGGCAGCCCGGGAGAGAGAGAGGGAGAGAGGCAGGCCGGCAGCCTGGGAGAGAGAGAGGGAGGGAGAGAGGCAGGTCGGCAGCCCGGGAGAGAGAGAGGGAGAGAGGCAGGCAGACACGCAGGCAGGGAGGAGAGGGAGAGAGAGCGGCAGGGAGTGAGGCAGGCAGACTGGGTTCGGCAGAAGGTAAGCACAGCACTGAAGTCCGCTGCTGCTGCTGCTGCCCGGGCGGCCGAGGCCGAAGCCCCGTCACCCGCTCCCCCCAACCCCCGCCGGACACTGACCAAACCCCGGCTGACAGCGCGCCGGCCGCCCCTCCTGTTTACTGTATTTCCGAGGCTCAAAATTGCTTGTACCTGCGTATAGGGCGCACCCCCAACTTTCGAGATCTTCCGACCTGAAAAAAAGTACGCCTTATACGCGGAGATATACGGTATTTGCCTGAGCTAAAATTGCTGGCAGTTTATTCATTATGATTTAATACAGGCATTTCTAGTTTGTTTCATAGTTTGTGAATATGTTCTATTTTCAATAGAAATAAAGGTAAATATGAATGTATTGGTGGTTGACAATAAAAATCAATTGCATAATATGCAAAGCACTCTTCATACAAATTGGTATGAGGTAAAGGTGACCTACTTTTGACCTGTTCCATTTATGCTGCTTTGAGTACAGCTTCTCCCTGAGATGAGCAATAATACAGTGACTTTAGTGTAGCATTGACTAATTTGGGATGTGTTTCTATAACTGATTTTATGGAATTAATTAAGTAAGTTCACTTCTACCCAAACTCTGCTCATTGACATAGATCTGGTTTCTTAGAAATCAGAAATCTTAGAAATGAAGGATTTTGCTCTACATTTGGGGTTTTCACTGCAAATGAAAGTGATGCAGCAACACCAAATTTGCTGTAACTGGGTTTAAATTACCAGTGCAAGTTACATATGCAAGCGTGTCTTAACATATTAAAAAAACCAATTTGACATATAGTTACCTAATTACAGTTACAGGATGAGGAACGCAGGCGTCATGAGCAGCTGGAAGATATTCGGAAGCGAGAAGCAGAAGAGAGAACAAGGCAAGATGACGAGCGTCATCGTCAAGAGGAGGAGCGAAGCAGGAGAGAAACTGCTGAGAAGGTTGTTACACATTTTATTATTCTATATTGATATTCTTTTCCCTTATTTTCTCTCTTTGCAAGTCTTTACTGGACCACGAAGTGGTTGGCAAGCATCCTATGACTAAGTCATCGCAAATACTGCTATTAATGTAATGCCGTCCTACAAATGAATTGTATAATCTACCTCCAAAACATTACCAAAAGTGGTCCGTGTCAGTCTTGCTAGCATTATCTTTTCTTCCAATACACACTTTTAGTGAGAGTGATGGCCTCCATTTGATGCCTTTCACAAGACTGCGATCTCAGCCAAAGAATTGGATCCAAACTTACATTGCTTTTGCGTTGTGGGGGATGTGTTTGGTGCCTCTCACAGCACTAATGCACTCAGAGATGGAGAATTGAAACTTTAACCTGCTGCTCCAGTATAAACTGTAATTTAGTCGATTCAATTTCTCTACTGATTGCTTGATTCATTTTCCTGTTGGTTTCCTAGTATAAATGCTCTTTCTGTGTTCCTATCATTTATCAGCTCATTTTTATGTAACACTAATTTGGATTAGAGTACAATGGCTGCACTTTAGTGTACTAATTGTACAAAACAACCCTCCCAAATGATATCAGTTTATTCTTCACACAAGCGTGTTCATGGGTTTCATTGCTGGTATTGACTTGAGTTGGCTTTTGTCTGATGTACACCAGGTCACAAGGATGATTATCCTGAATCTAAACTGATCATCTCATTCCATGGTGGGTTCATTCCTGGAGGCTGATTTGTGGATTAATATCTGGATTAGGAGCTGAGGGTAACTTAGTACCTATATTGCTTTGGCTCATAATTGCTTGCGGATGTGAAGATGCAAACGGGAGATGCAGATTTTCTTTTCTAGTGACAGGAAATTAAGTTTAAGAAAATGTTGGCAGTAAATCGATAGATTCTCAGCAGACTAGTTTTTCACTTGTATGTTTCCAGATTTATTAACCTGTGGTTCTTGATGCATTTGGTTAGGAGTCGAGGGAACTAAGAAGAAAGAAAGATGCATTTAAGTTCAGATGTTCTAACAGATCTTTTTCTATAGAGAAGACAAGAAGAGGAGTATTACACACGACTGGAGGCGGAGAGGCGTAGACAGCAAGAAGAAGCTGAGAGGAAGTTTCTACAGCCTGACGAACCTGGTCTGTACAGGCCTCCCCTGCCACGGGACTATGCTTCTGAAACCCAGCAGTATGAGTTCCCTCCCCCACCCTCTTCATCTAACGCTCCTCCCCCTCCTCAGAGAAACATCTCCTCTTTCATCAAAACACAGATCGTCTCCCCTGATGCAGTTTATACTGCCAAGTTTGTCCCATACAATGAGGATGAGGAAGATGCAAATCTTTCAGGTCAGGATAAGTTCTCCAGCACAAGAAAGTCGTACGGTGATCTCCCTCCTGCCCCTAAACAGCCGCCACCCATTCGCCAGCCCCGCCCGGTTTCAGACGGCTACTATCTGTCAAACTCATTCCGACCTCCATCAGCCAATGCCAACAGTACTGCTCCAAAAGCTGGTGTGCCCCCTCCCCCTCCATCCAAACCGAGCTTCATGACGCAGACTGGTTTGAAAGGTAGAGAGAAGTACAAGTAACCTTTTTAAACCTCTTTAGAGTTTGGATTTTCTAAGTAATTCCAATTGCCTTAAAGGTATAATCTGATTGTTTCCTGATTATACAAATCTCTGTTCTTCCAAATTAACCTTATAAAGTTTGCACTTGATTCTGGATCTGGTAATGAACCAATTTATCTTAAATCCCTGAATATTCTCTTTCAATTTCTTATCTTCAGATTCTCCTGTCCTCACAGTTACATTTTAGTTGCACTCCCTTAATATTCTTGGTAGATATATGATTCCTGATCATATTTTTACTTTGTTCAATCAATGTACTGTTGGTTTTGGCTTTGATTTTGTTCTGTTCTGTGACTGAATGCACCCCAAAACGTCTCTCCATATACTACAAGAGAATGTGGTACTCTTAACACGAAAGTATGCTTCAGTTTTTACAGAGTTTTTGAGGAATTTCAAGCCTTGACTTTTGCTATCCAAATGGCAAAGGGGAATAGATCTGGTGTGACTCATAAGCATTATGAGTAAAAGTTGTGAGGAGATTCAAATTGTTCAAATTCAACATAAATGTGTGTTTCTTAAAACTATTTAAGAAGTCATCACCATATTATTTAATGGCAATAGGTGATTGAAAGCTTCACAACATTTTACAAATGATGCTTCGAATGCAATGTGGTTGCAAAATAGACAATCCATATTACATTCACATTCTCTTTTAATCATCAGATAACCTTTTCATCTCTCTTAATACATTTCCTGCATCATTAAGTCTGTCCTTAATCACCGCTGGGCAGTTTTAAAGTTGAAACTAATATGTCATATTTGAATGGTAGTAAATGAACATCTGTGGTTTAAATCTAGGAGGCAAAATTAAGCATTGCTAAACTCATTCCACACTTCAGAATATTATTCATTGTAATTGAGATCGAACAATTGTGTTTAAATCAAACAAAAATTTAAAGACCTGTAGTTTTGGGCATACATCTAAATGCGTATGAATGTTTTACAAAAAATAATATTTTAAAAGATTTTTGAAGTAATTGGAGATATAAAGGGAAAGTCTTTTACTTGAGTTCTTACATTTTGACTCAGGTCTTACATTCCTGCCCCCAACTTTAAAATAAGCATTCTATAGAACAGTTTAGACAGATGTCAAGCTGAATGACCTTTAACAAAGTAAGATCTAAAGTATTTCCCCAAATAAACAAATCTTAGGTTGTGGAATTTTATAATGGTTACCAAGAGCAACATGTATGGTTTATTTTGCTACCATTCAATTTCAAGACTCACTCTTATGTTTTTTTTTTTTGCATGTTCATTCGTATTATGCATGATAGTTTAATTTTTGCTTTTTCTGGTTGTGACGCGAGTCTTTCAAATTAAACACTGAATTTATTTATTAGGGTTCAATACCTACGGAGGATCAAACACAAATGTTGTTGGAGCAAATGAAGTTTACAAAGGCCCAAGAGAGAAACGTCTTGAACAGAATAAAGGGTGAGTTTAAAAAGGACTTGTCAATTGCACAACATAAAGCACACATCGAATGCATGCATTGCACATGATACACATTTGCCACAACAATTATTAATTGAAATATATGACTGAACTCACTCAAACTATTAAATGTACAAAACTCTTTAAATTATAAACATTTAGAGTAGGAGATAAGTCTTCAGCCCCTGTGTACACTAAACAGTCAGGGTTCACAATAGTAAGCTGATTAAACTCCCAACTCACTGAGGTCCTTGGTTTTTGCCGACTTGCACCAATACTTTCCAGAATCAGAGGACTGGAGGATAGCTAATGTTACTCCCTTGTATAAAAAGGGGCAGAAGGACAAGCCTGGTAACTACAGACCAGTCAGTCTAACGTCGGTAGTGGGCAAACTTCTAGAGTCCATAATCAGGGACAAGGTAGATCTTCACTTAGAAAGATATAGGCTAATAAAGGACAGTCAACATGGATTTGTTAAAGGCAAATCTTGCCTTACAAATCTGATAGAATTTTATGATGAGGTAACGGAATGGGTGGATAATGGTAGCGCAGTTGATGTAGTTTACATGGACTTTCAAAAGGCATTTGACAAAGTGCCACATGAGAGACTTATTATGAAATTAAAGGCCCATGGCGTAAAAGGGACAGTGGCAGCGTGGATCCACAACTGGCTGCGAGACAGAAAGCAGAGAGTTGTAGTGAGCGGCTGTTTTTCAGATTGGAGGGAAGTGAGCAGTGGTGTGCCACAGGGATCGGTTTTGGGACCATTGCTGTTTGTAATCTACATCAATGATCTGGACTTGGGTGTACGGAGTACAGTTTCCAAGTTTGCAGATGACACTAAGTTAGGGAGAATAGTAAATAGTGAGGAGGATAGTAGCCATCTGCAAGAGGATATAGACAAATTGGTAAAGTGGGCAGACACATGGCAGATGAAGTTTAATGCAGAGAAGTGTGAGGTGATGCATTTTGGGAGAAGAAATGAAGGGAGGCAATATAGGCTAGATAGTACAATTTTAAATGGTGTGAAGGAACAGAGAGACCTGGGGATTTGTGTTAGTGACTCGTTGAAGGTGGCAGGACAGGTAGACAAGGCTGTTAAGGCATATGGGATACTAGGCTTTATAAATAGGGGTATAGAGTACAAAAGTCAGGAAGTGCTGACTAACCTCTATAAGACTTTGGTGAGGCCTCAGCTGGAATACTGTGTTCAATTCTGGTCACCACACTACAGAAAGGATGTGAAGGCATTGGAAAGGGTACAACAAAGATTTACTAGGATGGTGCCAGGATTGAGGGACTTCAGCTATGAGGAGAGGCTAGATAGGCTAGGGTTATTCTCTCTGGAGCAGAGAAGATTGAGGGGAGACCTAATAGAGGTTTATAAGATCATGAGGGGTTTCGACAGGGCAAATAGAGAAAAACTATTTCCACTCGTGGGTGAATCTGTGACTCGTGGTCACAGATTTAAAATAGTTTCAAGGCGAAGTAGAGGGGAGCTGAGGAGAAATGTTTTCACTCAGCGAGTTGTTCGAATCTGGAATGCATTGCCTGAAAAGGTGGTGGAGGCTGATTCGATAACAACTTTTAAAAGGGAATTAGATCTTTATTTAGGGAGAACAGGTCTATTAGGCTATGGGGAGCGGGCAGGGCAGTGGGATTGAATCGCTCTTTTCAAAGAGCCGGCACAGACTAGATGGGCCGAATGGCCTCCTTTTGTGCCGTAAAATTCTATGAATCTATGAATTGGGTGAACAAAATGCCCTTTGGGGGAAGAGTTCATTTTCTGGTTTAAATAAATGGAAATTTCCATGCCTATGTGGAACACTCAGTAGTTTAGACACTTGTGATGGGTTTTGCTATGAAACTACCAGTTGATGGGTGGGGAGAAGGAGAATTGTGTTTAAAGAGAAAGCAAGGTTCAGTCCAACAAATAGACAGAGGCCTCAAACATTTTTATTGCAAGATTTCATAAAATCAGAGGAAAGGAGAGAAGAAGCATGATGTAATTTGGGGCTAATTTTATATTTGGATGCATATGCATTTCAATGTTGTCACTCAATCCATAGCTGTTTCTGGGACACTGCTGTGCGCAATCGGCTGCCACGTTTGGGCCGCAAAATATACAGTCCATCCACTTGACGTCTCGAAGACGTGAAAAGCGCTTATATCAAATGCAAGGATTGTTATTAAGAAGAGGCCTTACTATATTTTAGTGCGCATTTGATAAAAAGGATTGGTTAAATACACAAGTTATGTTTGATGATATTTAACGATTATGTAGCTGTGATGTATATTTGCTGGAAAAAAATATTGTCCATTATTAAAGTGATAAATCTTAAATAGAATTAGCCATTTTGTGTGTATTCATTTACTCTGCTTTTCAGCAGCCAAGACTCAGATGCACCAGTGAAAGGATCTCCAGAAAACCTAACCTTTAAAGAACGCCAACGTCTGTTCTCACATGGTCAGGATATTTCCAACAAGGTGAAGGCATCAAGAAGGCTGATGGAGATAGAAAATGAGCTGAACACAAAGTGAAATTGGAGCCTTAGTAAGTTTTTAAGACGGTGCAAAAATGATGTCAATGCTACGCTGTATAGTGTTCAAATCTTTGATTGTTGAAACTGTAAAATAGAATGATGTGATTTGAAAATACGAATGTGGTGGTTAGTTACATACCAACATGATTTAGTTATACAAATTGAACATAGTTAAATGCTTTTTATATATTAAAAAATACATGAAGGTAATGTTCACTCTTACAATTTTTAGGATTCTGATTTTCTGAATTACACTACACCAAGAGAAAAAAAAGTATGATGAAGCAAAACTATATTATACACAGGTGTTAACGTGTTTTGATTTGGAAGCTTTTATATGTGTTAAAGAGTTTTTGGGTTGTCCAGCAGCTGGTTCCTCGGTTGTGTCAGCTATGCATTAGGTGGCTATTAAGTTGGAAGTATGCACTTTTATTCCACTTAATAAAACAGAGAGGGGAAAAATGCTTCTATGTGCAGTTTTAATAGAAATTGTTTCCCACCAAGGTTTCCTCTTAGCTCGATGTTCTAAACTGGACTTTAAACTTATTGAACAATTTTCTGTAAAATATTGTGGTCTTTAATTGTATTTAGGGATAATTGCACACTTTGAAACGTAGAGTAGATTTCCACTGCCTTAGGAATGGAATCACTTTAAATTGAAATGTACAATAAATAAAATGTCTAATGAAGATTGGAGTGTAAATATTTTTTTTACTTATTAAACCATTTCTTATTTGGAACAGAAGCAATGTGCTATACAATTTCACTGTGCAACATGAAGCAGTATAGAAAGTAAATGGTGTAAACCTTTTTTTTCCCCCCTCCCTCCTCCATGCCACCCCACCATGAAGGAAAAAAAAATGGAGCTTGCAATATGTGAAGATTAGCAAACGGTTGGGCGATTGCCAGACTCCTGAATACTACCAGCAGTGCACAGACAGCTGGAACAAGTTAATATTTTATAAACACATTGTTGTTGTCTTCATGCCACTGGATATTCAGAGCTAAACTGGGAGGAAAACTGTTATTTTTCATAATGTTTTTCATGGGCTCTGTTGGGGGTTTACAGAGCTCTTTGTGTGGTTATCACTAGAGCGCGGTAATTTAAATTGTGTGTTTATTACTGAGAACATCTGAACTGCTGTAGTATCTTATTTCTACTGTATTTCACTTGCAACCTATTTTTAATAAACTACTTTGTATGTATTCATAAAGGTCTCGTCCTACTTCTTCCTCCACACAAGCTGTTAAAGCTGTAAATCAAAGCCTGGCAAGTATAGACCTAACTGGACAAGGGATGGGACATTTCCCATAGGTGACTCTGGTAACAAAACTAAGTATTTCAGTGTCAATCGGCTCACAGTTCAGTGTTTATTAATAATGATTCTGCAGCATTTGAAGTCTTTCCAGGCAAACTGTTTATAGAGTGCAGCTAGATCCAATTCAACTCTGGACAGTAGCCACAGCCAAATTGTCACAAGTCCCTACTGCAGAAATGGTTCATACTTCCTTCACCAGATGAAATAGCTCACTGACAGCACTTCTCATTCAAGTGTTTCAGTGACTCAAATGATCTGCTGGCTTCCTGAGCTCTACATACCAACCCATCCTGTCTTTCATCAGTATTTCCCTATAACCGCCAGTTGCTTTCTTAATTACAGTCAACAGTGAGTGGGGGGTAGGGGGTGGGGGGCAAGGTGGGGAAACCTCTTCATGTTTGTCTTATCTAAACTTGTTTCTGGGAATTTCTTGGCAAATTTTCAATTCATATTTTGAGCAAAGTATTTGTTTCATCCCAAGTCATGACTTAGAATTGGTAGGATCACATGAAAGCTTCCTCAACCAGCAATTTGCAATGAACACTGTCAGCTTAATGTTTGACCAACCTAAACACTTCCCTATAACATCTGTCATTCATTTTTAGTCAACCTTTTACATTAAACCTATGTTTTCCAATGATGCAGCCCAGTTTGCTTTCAGTGCATATTAATTATGCTTCTGAAGCCAGGATCCGTTCACTTTACGGAAATGTAAAGTGAACGGATGTAAATGTACAAGTCTATCCTCGCGTGATAGACTTCTTGTCATCTGGAAAAACTGGTGAGAGGGAAACTAATTTCAGCATAAAATTGGCTCACATTTTTGTTAGCAGCTTTAAAACGCTAACAGTAACAACAGAGTGAGTAATTCACCTATTACACCCTGCAATAGTCATTTTCTTATTTGGTGAAACCTTTTTACATCCTATATCACATGACAGGCATCGAGGAGTGATTATTATTATGTGTTATTACCAATAATAAACCATAAAATTTGTAACAACCACATAACTCGTGTGCTTGTTTGCCAACTTTCGACCATCTTTTTTCATCTTGTTTCAAATTTAGTGTCTTGTACACGGGTAAACCTGTCTGATCTTGTCTTAAGTTGTAGTCTGCCCTGATGTGTAGGCTATTTATAAAGCGTAGATTTGTTTATTTTAGTGTACAATTATCCACGTTAATCTTTATTTTCCTTGCACTGATGTTAGTAACAACAACAACAAAATTATATTTGTATAACGCCTTTCACGTCGGACTAGCACAGATGTAGTCAGATGTTACAGAATCACATAGCTTGGTGATCTATATGTAAAACAGTTACTGCAGGGGTGGAAAAGACAAGAAAGTGATTACAGTACCATTTGAATCAACAGTAAGCACGTTCAAATAAAAGCATCACTATTTAAAAAATGAACTCAGCCGCCTGCTGAGAGTCGTGGTAAAAGCTTGTTTATCCGGCACCCGATCCACAGTAACTTCCGTATAACTGGCATCGGAAAACAAAAGTCCACATTCGATTAACTGGAATTTATCCGGAAAAATGCATTGAAAATCTTATTTGTTTTTTGCCTTTTCGGCCAAATATCCGGCTTTAACCTGCATTGGCCACATCCCGAGGGTGCCGGATAAATGGGCTTTTACTATATAAGGTAAAATAGTAGGAATTCTCCCTGCGGCTTGCACAATGCTGTATTCTGCAATCTTAGAGCAGTGAGATTATGACTGTCATAGATAGCCAGATGGTGTTCAGACATAATCCAACAAAGGGTATTAGAAACTAATAACAGTGAGGCTGCAGCTCAGGATAGATTTACATCACCAATCCGAGGCACCCTTTCTCTATTTTTATCAAGGTCTCAAGTTATCGCAGGGAATAGTGTCATCACCTCTCACAGTGCAGCACACCCGTCCCCCACCCACCCCTCCAACGCTGCATTGGAGTGTCAGCTTAGACCATGTGAGTTCCCTTTCTTCCCTCTTGTCTTCTCCTTCCCTCCCTGCTCTGGTCCCAACCTTGGAATGTTATTGTATTCTGTGAAGCGCTTTGAGACGTCGATAGATGTAAGGATTATTATATTATTCAAGATCCAACGTGACCTTTGGCTTCAGAGAGGAGAGTGCTATCTCTGAGCGAGACGGAGACACAATAAAACCATAGATTTAACTTTTTGATTTCTAATTTCCCAGGCTCTGTGTGAAATCTCATACACATGTCCTGTAGTCAGCATAACGCAGAGTGATACAGGAAAACGAGATTCCTATGGCATGGATTCCCCTTAGAAACATTCCAAAGGACGATTTTGTCTGATCACCGGCCAGCTGTGTGTCTCTTAATTCTCTGTCGTCTGATCTTATATTACTTTCTAATGTTGAAAGAACTTGTTCTCGGGGGAACATTTTAGATTATTTGAAAAATAATTTGAGACAGATTGCAATATACTGTATGTCTTTTGCATGAGATGTTAAACAGCCCCGTCTGCCTGTTCAGGTGGATTTTAAAGATCACACGGCATAATTGGAAAAGAGAAGAAAGGAGTTTCTAGATAAATTAGCTGCAGATAAATGAGCTTATTCCCTTCCCGATATGAAAGGCCCTCTATAAATGTAATGTTGTTGTAGTTCTTGGCTGTTTGCAAGACCTTGCGAAAGCCAAAATAGCTGCTGTATTTGCCTACAAAAAATATTTACCGCATTTGAAAGTCATTATTTGATAAACCCTTTTGAGACCCACAATACTGTAACCCTAACCCTAACCCTAAATGGGCTTTCTTTATGGAGACATTATGGCTCGATATGAATTCCAATACGTGTAAGCAGCGGTTTACTGTACTGTCGAAAACCAGACTTCAGTTCAGAGGGTTGCTTTTCTGATTAAAATTCATTGAAAAACCTAATTCTTATTGCTGCCAAATCGTGAGATGCAGACACGGAATGCAAAACTTATATTTACAGTACTGAATTATCCTGCTTGCTTTGGACAACCTACAATCTGATCTCCCCCCGCCCACCACCCCCAAGAAGGGTTCTGACGAAGGCTTGTAAACCCGAAACGTTGACTCTTTTTCCTCTCTCCATGGATGCTGCCTGACCTGCTGAGTCTGCCCAGCAACTTCTGTTCTTGTTTCAGATTCCCAGAATCTGTACTATTTTGTGTTTTAGAATTATAATGAGTTTTATTTTCCAACCCAGCAGCTTTGGGTCTAGTCACCAATAAAAATGATTGGTTTCCCTCCCCTCCCTGGTCAAGTCTTAAATCCAATTTTACTTCCGCGCGTATAATTATAATCTGTGCTTTAGGATTTTGTTGTGACATCTCAAATTGCTTCACAAAGTTTTACCGTGACTTGTCATGATTGTGTGACAGGTGAATGCAGCAGCCTCGATTGTCCCCAAAACAGCCCTGGAATAATAATAATAATAATAATCCTTGCATTTGATACAGCGCTTTTCACACCTTATCAACGTCCCAAAGCGCTTCACACAATACACTGTAAAGTGAAATTGACTGTTTATTTGTGGGCGAAACGCGCATAGCAGCGTCCCCCCCCCCCCCCCCCCCCCCCCCCCCCCCCCCCCACAAACAGTCGTGAATTGAAAATGACCAATTTTTATTATTGTGTTGATTTCCTTTGGAATGGAGTAAGGGACCAATTTTATCTGTTGGCCTGGACATTCGTGGGTTTTCACATCCCTTCATGTCCTCCCTCGCACCTCCCTCCCTATCCCATCCGCTTTACCCAACACCCGCTGCCCCAGCTTCACGTTTGTCGCTCGTACCCTCCTCTCCACCATCGGTGACCGTCCCTGAAGCTCTGGGCCTCTCTCCCTAATCCCTCCACCTTGTCCCCCTCCCTCCCCACTTCCCAATCCTGCATCAACACCATTGTGTTTGATTGCTGATTCCAGCTCTCCCTCTGGCCCAGTCTCGGGGACTGATTGACTGAGGGACTGCCTGCCGGAGGGGGGGGAATGGGGGAGGATGGGGGAGGGGGAGGGGGGGGAATGGGGGAGGGGGGGAATGGGGGAGGGGGGGGGAAATGGGGGAGGATGGGGGAGGGGGAGGGGGGGGGGAATGGGGGAGGATGGGGGAGGGGGGGGGGGGGGGAGGGGAATGGGGGAGGGGGGGGGGAATGGGGGAGGGGGGGGGGAGGGGGGGGAATGGGGGAGGGGGGGGAATGGGGGGGGGAATGGGGGGAGGGGGGGGGAATGGGGGGGGGGGGAATGGGGGAGGGGGGGAGGGGGGGAATGGGGGAGGGGGGGGGGAATGGGGGAGGGGGGGGGAGGGGATAAATTGCTTCTTTTGAACATAAAATTTGATTTTCTGTTCTTCAACAAAAAAACCGATTCCTCTGAGCTCCTCCAGGTCAGTTCAATAAATGTTTCCAATTGTGTCGGTTGTACACGAGCCTGGCGGTTGAGCAGAGTCAGCGCCGCGGGCCGCGCGCTCACACATCGCCGGTTCTAATCCAGCAGAGATCAGTGTCTGACATTGATCCTTGTGCCGGGATCTCCGTAAACCCCAGTCTGGTTTACAATGTGGAGAATGGGAGTGTTGGAATCCATGGAGGATCTCTCCCTGAGAGCGGCTGGGGAGGTGCGGAGCTCCCGGGAAAGGGAAACTCCGGAATCGGTTGACGTAATAACCGGATTTCAAACCGTAACTTA